>JAFFSR010000281.1:1200000-1800000 GCA_017163975.1 Anastatus disparis
TTATTTATTTTATTAAAAATATCAAAATTTCATTTAACCTTGATACAATACTCATATTAGTCTTAAGTTTTGATAAGTTACGTTGTTAACAGAACATTTATACATCTGTAAATCGATTTAAAAAAAAAAAGAAAAAAAAGTTCTAGCTAAAAAAAATATAATCCTACTCTAAGTCACGTACTGCAAAAAAGAAATTGACTTACGACTGAGATTTACGGTGTGCAAGAGATAACGAGTTCTCTACTCGTCATAGCATATTTCTTTGAAAAAAACGGGAGAAAAAAGAAGTGAACACTTTTTTCGTTCTTTTTTTTTAAACGCACTATTTTAACTATTTTTTCCACCCCTTGACTGTCACGTTTAATACCTCACGCGCACAGATTTTTATCCCTCAAATAATCCCTTTCCCTTTTCCGCTCTCCGTTTCTCTTTCTCTCTGTATACGCTTATACTTTGGCTTATGAAACTGGGGTATATATAGCGAGGTCGTACTATATGCTGAGTGCTTTAATTAATTAATTCATGGCACGAAACTCACCGATTAATTGTGAGAAACAACTCGACGTTCATTATGCACAATACAGCTATTTAAAAAAAAAATTTCTCTTTCTTCAATTTTTTTTTTTTTATTTCTTTTATTTTGTTTTTTATTCCAGGAATAAAAAAAAAGAAAAAAAATTGCGCTTGCAAATTTAAAAAGCGTATTGTAAATGTATTGCTTCGAATTGAGAAATTATTCTTTAAGGAGCAATTCGTTTTTAATTGCTAAGTTTTTCTTAAAGATGGATTATGAATAAAATTTATCTTGATGGAGTACAACGTTATAAATATTGAATATTTAATAAACACAATAAAAATTCATAAATTTATTAACTTCAATTAAAATACGAATAAGTATTATTCGGATTAAAAGATTTATGTATAATTAGTATTTATTAAATGTCAAAGCAGGTTTTATTAATATTATTATAATTCCTCTTCTTTAAAATCTTATAATTAAACATTATTACCGATTTGCTTTACGAGCACCTTTTTCTATTAATAATTTTATAACTTTTTGTTTCATTCAAATAAGTGTAATTACATACTTTCTAAAGTTAGTCTGCTGAAAATCTTCTATTCAATAGTGAGTATTGCTAGACTATAAATTGACGAAAATAATTTGATGGTCCGCTTAATTAAATATAATTATCCGCTAATTGAAATAGTGAAAACGTTTACTAATTCAATTAGTTAAAGTTGATTATAGGAACTAATAAAATCAACCTACAAAAGATCTAAAATTAACCAAGGAAACATTAAAATACGAATGGAATAATGCCATATCGTGAATATATTATTCTGTAAAGAAAAATGAACATTTGTTCAAAAGGACAATTAAGAAATGATGTGTTTTTAACGAATGATTTGTATATTTTATACATAGAGATAAATCTTATAGTAAAAATTAAAATAGTTTATAGTAACCTTGTCACAGACTGCTTTTATAGCCAAATAGATAGTAAAATTTGCTAGAAACATAAAAATTTTTATACTTGAAACAAATTTTACTATTCTCTATTGTAATTTTTCGTTATAATGACAGTCTATGACAATCTTGCTATAAGCTATTGTAATTTTAACTGTAATATTTCTTAGTGCAATGCAAAAATATACTATTAACCCATTCGGTTCCATAAGGACATTGGCATCCACGAACTTTAATTAGTCATGAATTACACAAACTTTTTTTGAGCTAAATAATGATTTCAATAAACAAAATACAAGATTCCTAGAAGTTTGGGAAATTAAAAGATTTAATTTATTTTTTAATTACAATGAATTCTTCTTACCGCATTTATCGAGGCTAAAAGTGTTAGATAGTAAAATTTTACTAATCAAACATTAGATATTAAATTTTCAAACGTTCCCTTTCTTCTCTCTGCATCGAAGCATTGATGCAAGTATCCAGTAACTAATTTAAAATTCATTTCTCGCGCTAAAATTTGATCATTCAAGCAAACATTTAATCAAGATTATTCTTTCGATGAAAACTCTTTGTGACCTAATATAAAGAGATTACGAAAAATTAATTAGAAATGAAATTATAAATCAATCTTTACTTAGCTTCTCACCTTTCAACTGAATCCACTTAATATTATTTCAACGCTCACAAAAGAAATATTTAATCATATGGAAAGATAATTAAAAATTCTAATACAATTGCTTTCACTGAAACATCAACTTCCATTAACCGTTTCATGGAAAAAAAATTAATAATAATAACAACCTATTTATGTTAAAAGCAATTTGTTTCATTATGCTACCGTCATAGTTTGAGCATGGAAATTTCTCTCCATTTATAGAAATAATAAATACGAAAGGATAAATTTTTAATCATAATGTCAGTATTTTCTCTTGAAAACAACATGCGCAAACCATTAACCGAGCTATTTATTTCTAAAAGCATTTCAAACTCCTCGCCCGGCAATAAAGCTTTAGTATATGAAATATAAAAATAAAAAGAGAAAAAAATAAAAGAAAAGAAAAGAAAAGAAAAAAAAGTCTGTATTACAACACTAACATCTCGGATATAGAATAGAGCATAAAAAAGACGAGAAGAAAATTGTAAGAAGCAAAGCATTCGAGAAGCAAGAACTCGATGGATGTATCTTACCTGTTTCAAAAGCTTGGAATGTATACGTGTATTGCATAGAACCAAGAGGAAAAAAAAAGAAAAGAAAAAAAAAGTAGAAGGAGACCAAGTGCGGTATAGTTACTTCTAAAAAGAAAAGAGAGAAGAAAAAAAGAAGGAGAAAGAAGAAAATAGTATGAAGGTGGGGAAGCGAGAACATAATCGTCGTAGCAAAAGCATCGAAAGCTCAGCTTTATCGTTTGGAATGTTGTGTACGTGCTTGGGATTGCCAACTTTCCTCTCTTCTTTCTCCTCTTTATTTTCCTATATATAGCATGCTAAAGAGAAAGAGAAGAGATAAGCTTTGTGTGTGTGTGCGTAGAACGCGTGGGCGTATTTGTACGTATGTATGTGAAAAATGCAAGCAACAGACATTAATTATTCGGCAATGTCACGTGTGCAGGACGTGCACGAATTTGATGGGCATATAACGTGAGCAACGATATATTTTATTCCCAATTGTATATGTCACCCTGAAAGTTTTGAACAATTTCCTCTACGCTCCTCGTCCTCTCTCTTTCTCTTTTTCTCTCTTCTTTTCCTATATAACGATTTTAACATTCATGCGTGAAATGTTCGAGAGAGATTGGGTGACTAGTAAGAGAAAAGTGATTTTAATTATATATGGATGAGTTTTTAGGCTTGATTGAACGTTGTTAAAGGATATTTGACTTTTGTTTTCGACGTTTCATTTTGACAAATGTTTTTTTTCTTTTTATTTTTAATTGTTCAGATTCTTAGAAATAAAAAAAAAATTTTATCGAATTTTATAGAATAATTAAGAATAATTAATGGCGCACCGAATAATGTATAATCAAATTAATGTCAATATGTTTATGGTAAATTTGACGCTCACAATAAAAGTTTATTACTATACAAATAAGTGACAATTAAAATATAATTTAATAAATTTTATAACGATCAAAACTTTATCTATTATAGTTGCTTTAATATTTCATTATTATTTTAATATGTTGTACACTGAAATTCAGCGAATAATTAAATAACTAAAAGTCAATTTTTCCCATAGCTTTTCTGTTAATAAATCAAAGATATATCAACCAAAATTTATCTACATGAATTCTTTATGTACAAATGATAATATCTTATGAATAAGTAAAAGATTGAAAAACTTAGATATTTATTTATTTCTGAATATTTAAAATAATAACTTATAATACTATTATTCATTAGTTTATCAATAAATTTAGTAAATAATCCTAGCATAGTTTCATAAACTTTGTACTATTTATGTTGTAAACCATTAACTCATAATTACAATATTCGAATTAGATTACATTCAAAATGTAAATTACAATTTTCATTTCGTTTGACTGATTCTCCATCGATAGTGTAATCACACAAGTTTAACGTTGAACAAACAGTTGTTCGTGAAAATTGAGATTGACTATTATTGGTATCCGTATTACTTTCTATTAATGCAGAAAAAAAAAGGAAAAAAAAATAGAGAAATAGAAAGAAAATCGATAGAATTTTCGTCGATTATCGTTTTTATGGGAAAACCAATACTCGCTGGTTTTTATATCGTTAAAGCGAACTTGATCGAATCAACCAAAAACGAGGAAATTACTCGATTCTTTATTAGAATTTTTTTTTCACCTCTTTCGCCATCATTTTTTTTCTCCTATCCTAACCATATAGTTAATTCTAGTTGATCTTCGATTAAACTTTTTATTTGAGCTTTGATTTACCGGACATTAAACGAATTTTCGAATAATCAAGAAAAAAAAGAATACAGACGGAATTTCTCTGCGTGCTCTAAAATCACAATTCAAATCAAGTGTAAAATAACTGTATATAAACCTAGAATTTGATTAATTATTGTATAATTAAAAGCCATCAATGGCCATCAAGCGTATGATCTGTTATTGAAGCTAAAATATATAGGTTAGCAATGTAAAATATTGATGGATAAATTGATGCACTATATGCTTTTGATTTAAACTTTATAATATTCTATAACTAAATTACACTCTAAAACACATATTTCATATTTATTTAGTTTAAATACCTTTATACATACAAATCATAGAAAATTTTCAATTTATCTAATAAATGATAAATTCTTCGATAATGCACTCGTGTACATATATTCTGTGGATATAATTTATGTTGTGTACGATAATTCGAGGAAATAAATGTTCGTTATCTAAAATAAAGAGAATATTAAATTTACCATTTGCAGTAAAAGGACGCAATTTCAATGAGACACATTAGTTTTCAGTTTACTCGCTCTTTTGAAAACTTTTGTATTATATACATAATCGATATATATATATACATATAAAATAACTGCACTATCAAGCTTCTTAAAATAAATAAGGTTTTAACCCGTTAGGAATATTCCAATACACATGAATATTCATCGTTAAATTAAAATGAAAAGCGATGAATCGAGGGTATTTCTCAGAATATAGTTATATACACACAGCAGTACTGATTATAGCATCTTGCACAGTATTTTACCCCTCAAGTAAATTAATAAGAAATTCAATACAAGCGTATTATTTTAATAATTCCTTTCATAGCTACAAATATAGCTTCATATATATATATATATGAAATATAGGAAATTCCTTAATAGTATGGAACATGTCAGTAGCATATAAAAAGAAAGAAATATGAATGACATACATTTATTATCATCGAGTTTATATATCAAACTGTATGACAGATAATATTAATTAATAAGTAAGCTATTGCGATAACAATCAAACTTATTTCCTGATATGTTGTTCCCATAAATTTCTTCTGTTTTTTTTTCCCTTTTCCTCAAGCTCGTTTCATCTTCACACTTACCCTCATTATATCCTTCACAAGACCAAAGAAACTTTTCTTTTTCACACTTCCCTTCTCTTACTTTTTTTCGTTCTCTTTTTTTTCTTTTCCTTTGGGATGTGTATAGGACCTTGCGTGGTATATAATTATAAGCATAACTTTTGGGCTACTTTCGAAAATTCTTACAAAAGTGTAGCTTTTTTCCTTTTTTTGTTATCAAATCAACTAATCCATTAAGCCGATGTCTTCATAACTGTTGACGTCGCTATATAAAAATGCCAGGTCGAATGATTTAAGATGATGATAATCAAACGAATTCCATTAAAATAATTTTTATTTTTTCAATTATATAAAATTATTGATTCAGTAAATAAAATAAAACAATATTTATATTTTATTAAGCATAAATAATAAAACATATGAAAAATAAACATTAAAATTACCAATACATTCGAAGTGGTAGCAGCAGCTGTAGAAGTTGTAATATATCTTTTTTTATATTTTTTTAAAATCGTAACGACATTTACTATATAGAATATATGTGTATAGTACATTAAAAAAAAAAAAAAAGGATTTTATAAACTTTGTACGTGATATCCATAAACCATAAAATAAGTAAAATACAAATAAATTCTCATTTAAGCTGTTGAGCACGATATTAATAACGATTCAATTAATATTTATGTATACCGAGTAAAATCTTTTTCTCTCATTCTCTGCCTCCCACTCTCTCTCTCTCTTGTCAAAATTAATATTTCTGTCTGTTGAAATAAATTTTAATTAATCGTTTGCACGATATATGTATATACACACGTTTAAACCTCTTCCCCCAAACAGCAATAAAACAACTTGTCACGAAAAGTTAATTTCAAGCAAGTATTAAGGGGATCGGAAGAAATTATACGAAAATGAAAAATTTTTCTTTTAGTTTTTTTTTTAATTTAAAAGAATAAAACAAAAAAGTTTTAGGTACTGATTGACCTTATCCATTCTTGGAAAAAAGAAACTTTTTAGCTTTATTAGAGAGAGGAAAGGAAAAAAAAATTTCTAATTTTCTCTTTTACTTTATTATGACAGTTGAGGAAAAAATTCAAGTAATAAAGGCTTTTCTACCTATTTATACTAAAAAAAGAGGAAAGGAAAAGAAAAAAAATTTTTTCGCGTGACGAAAAGCTTGCAGGCACAACGTGACGGCGTTTAAAACTTGCAAGCCTCTGGAAACCTGTAGAAAATTATCTTGTGTTTGAAAGCACAAAAGTTCCTTTATATATATATATATATATACGAAATCAAGGTCGCAGTTGAAAAAATTTTAATTGAAAAACTTTTACTCTTGGCCAGTAGTGTGCAATTTCAAACTCAAGTAAGGGGAATTATGAAAATGGATATGTATATGTAAATATGCAAAACTTATTTCTTTTTTTTTTCTCCTTTTTTTTGCATCTCATTTATCTTTATTAACATTTACGTATACTATTCTTCCTCCGCACACATGACCTTATTTTTTTTTGTTTTTTATCTAAAAGTAGAACTAAACGCTTAGCTCTTACTTGGTGTTTTTTTGTTCTCTCCTCTCCTCATTCTTCTTACATCGGGTATATATAACGCACAGTTGCGCCGCATCATCATCTATTCCGCAAAAGCACAATTGTTCCAAGTTTCTAGAAATACGATTTCCAATTCTCAGCGATTATACGGGCTTTATCACCTAAAGACATACATACATATCCCTCCAATGAATATATAGATTATGTACGTTACGTGCAAGTATTATAGGCAAATGAAAGACATCGATCGATAACGATTACGTATATCTGATATTCCCCGGTTCAATAATGCTCTTTTAACCAAGATAGAGCCATATATATAGATGCTTTTTTCAGATTTTTCACGATTAAATCAAATTTTTTGCCTGATTTTGCAAATTTTTAAAAATTTTTATCTCAAGTCGAAGAAATTTTTTATTCTTATGACAAAAATTGCTGATATTGCGATTCTTTAGAATTCATTGTTTATACGTAAAGTACTTTTATTATAATAAAAAGTGTTTAAAAGTATCTATATTCTTTACACCTTTTTAATGGATAATTATTATTTTAAACTTAAAAAGCAATTTAATTTATTGACATAACATCTTAAGCATATATAGAATATTTAGTAACCCGATACATCATTTGAAGCTCGAGTATTACATATTTTATATGTCCTTTGGCCGTATTCAGGTGAATATGATTGAGGACAAGTTGTCCTTGAGCTGATGCCGAGGGCGCGCGAGCGCGCCGATCGCCAGCGGCAACTCGATCAATCCACCTGAATAAACCAGGACTGATGATTTAGCCGGTAGCCAGAGAAAATATAAATTATTCAAAATATTATCTTTTTCAATACTTTTAAAATTAAATTTTGTTCTTTGATTTTTCTTTGTTTCTTAGATTGACTTTTGTAATGGATAGCGCTGTCGAGCGCGAGTCTTTACACTAACCTACGTTCATATGATTGCTCGAATATAACGAAACATATAGGATCGGCGAGGCCTATTGATTTCTCCTGAGACATATGAGTCTCAATATGTCTCGGAAGCTATAATTCTTGCAATAAGTCTGGAGCGCGCAGCTATGGATGCCAATACAAATTAGATGCTCTTTACATACTGACACGAATACGGCCTACGAGGACATAAAATCATATACCAATTAGGCGTACTAAGCTTTCGATTGGTATCATAACAAACAATTTTCCTCGCATACAATATTAAATATACCCGTGTTTAGACGTCATATACAAATAAATTCATTTACAAAGAGCATCCGTGAAACGTGTACACATATGGGAGGGAAGAGACGCGAAGAGGGGAGGTATTGCATGTGCGTTATGTTCTCCCGTGAGGTTTTCGTATCAAAATAATCGTTCATAAACTGTGAAATGTTGCATAAACGTGTCGCTCTGTATAGGAACAGTTGATGTATGATTTATCTAGGATATTTTCAATGTTTCCAAATTTCTACTCGTATACATTATTATCGTATTCCATTCATTCATTTTATATTATTCTGATTAGAATTTTTCTATTTTTTTTCTGTTAATTTGCAGTACGAGGACTGATTTTTTTAATGTAGATAAAAATTCGTTACTATATTTTTTCATGTATTCACTTTTTTCTTACATTCATATAAACACGCATTTCCTCGCATACAAAGACACGGGCAAACATTAGTATATGAAAAAAATGCATACACTCTGCAAAATATGCCTTTACAGTAAAACTAAGAAAAAAAAAATAGTTTTTTTATTTTCTTTAATATTGTTTAGTGCAAATTCAACAAGCAAAAAGATAAAAAAGCCCGGCGAACTTAATATTTTTGGCTTATAAAAATTTATGATAATTCATGAAAATAAAGAATGACAAAACGCTCGATAATACGAAAGATAAATATTTAACTGAAAATATTTTAAAAATGAAAAAAAAATCCTCCATTCAGTACGTTTTAGATAATTTTTCATCCAAACAAAAAAAGAAAGAAAAATTTTTTTTTTATTTTTACAAAAGTCAGGACAATATTTATTCTTCAGAGCATATTAACTTTTTTTCACTTAGACAAAACTCTCGTCAATTATTCTTATCCAATAATGAAAGTGGGCGTTAACGTTGTTATATTTATATATATTTTTTTTTTTGCTTTTGACATCGCACAACGTATACATATACACATATCTTCTTTTTCACTATGAAAATGGATGACAAGTACAATTCAAGTCGACTTGAAATATATATATATACGGTATCTCTGTCATGTGTTGGCATGAAAACATTCGTTGCGTACCAGCAAATTTTCATTCCATTTATTATAGTGCATAACGTCCATTAAGATTAAATAACATTAATTTAATAATCAGTATTTTTTCCAGAACTCTTCTTTTAAAGTTTGCCTCTTGCATTTAACATTCATTTAATCCACGTACCTATTTATAAAAATTAAAGCTTTTATGTTTCCATAATCAGCTTTCTTGCTATGATTAAGTTTATGATTATGAATTATATAATAAGATTTTTATATTATGAGATTTTTGTCATTGAAAAATCATATATAAAAACGTAGTTCCTCCATTTTATTTGTTTACTACTCGTCGAAAATTTTACTTAATTTAATAATGCAATAACACTTAGGATTCTTTTTCTATCAAAAAGTAGAATTTTAAAAAGTTCAAACTTTTAAAAGTAAATAAAGATTTCAAGTTATTTAATGCATCAGATGCATCAAATTTTTCATTCATTAACTAACGAAAAATTTGCTTGTCTATTTATTAATTAAAAATAAAATATTTATTCCAGTCGAAAAAATGTTTATTTTAAATAACACATATCATTGCTTAATTAAAGAAACTTTTAATAGCGTTAAATTAACATTCACTTAATTTAAATAAATATTTAATTTTAATTATTTTAAAAAATATTTAATGAATACAATAAAATTTTTTTAGTGTTCAAATTCACGATCTATTATAAATATATTTTTAATAAAAAAATAAAAGATTAGTTTCAATTAATAATTCTGTTCTAACAAGAACACTTCAATAGTCAATTACATATTCTTGAATTTTAACGATTTCGTTCGTTTTTTTGCATAAGCCGTCCAAACTAACTATACATCACAACAACAAAAATAGAACATTATATATATACATGTTTTCCAAAGACGGTATTTACATTATTCACGTAGATGTCAAACGTAAATCAGTCATGTTGATGGAAAACGTTCGCGTACAACTTTGTTGTATGCATGTATTACGTTATTTACGTATATTTGTATGACTATATACGTACATACAAATATGTAAACGTACAAGCGAGAGGAAATACCATAGAAAATGGGGCTGTGCATGTATGTATATATGGCTGGGAAGAGGAATTTAGAGGGATGTATAGAGAAGTGAGAATACGTCAAATCGAACGGTTTTAGGGGGTACTACAACCGTGCAATACAACCGTGAAAGTGAAAGGTTATTGAACGCTTTTGATAAAGAGTTTCGTATGTCGAAAAAGGGATTGTACCGTATGTATAGCATTGCGAGCAAGCAATTCCGGAAGCACTATTTTTTCTTTTGCTTTTTTTTATTCTTTGTTTTGCAATCGTACCTTCTTTTGCATATATATTTCTCTCTCTCTTTTTTTGATAAATTTAGCCTTTCTGTTTGAGATTTTTCAATTTTCAATTTTCTCATCTGTCAAGTTTTTTGAAGGGAAAGACTTGTGTGCAAGGGTTCTTCTATTTTACGTGTATGGAAATATTGTTCAACTGGAATATCCAAAGGATTGAATTTATCATTTAATTTATCTGATATATTAATGATCTTTTTTGTCATTACAAAAGAACTTTTACACTGTGCGAAAAATATTTGAATTTAAATTTATTGAACAAAATCAGATTAAACAAATAAATACTCAAAAGATATTCTCTTTGTAAAGTTTTGTAAATAAAATACTGTTTTATAAATAAAATGCTGTTTTAATCAAAAAGAATATTTTCTAACTCGTCATTTTTTTCAAATAAAAAACTTTAACCAAAAATAACTTTTAAACAAAAAATTAATTATCAATTAAAACAACAAAACAATTTCACAAATTTTCCTTTTGACACGCCAATTAATAAAGCCGAGAAGGAAAAAAAATTTCTTCATTTTAAAGTTTTCTCTTGCGAGTATGTAACTTTAACGCAACCGCATAACTCTACATTTAAATACAAAGTACACCTGTTCTAACAAGTGAAACAAGGCAATTTAAACAATTCACACAGTGAGCAAACTACATTAGTAAGAAAACGAAATCACACTTTAAAGCATACATCTAAACTTATCTTTTTTTTTTAACTTTATAATTATTCTTTCTCTGGTTATTTTTTCGTATCTTTTAATGTGTAATCTCACATAAAAACTATCTTCCATGATTAAAAAGAAAAAAATAAAATAAAATCTCAACTTAACCACAAGTGGAATTAGATATAAACGTATATACAAGAAAGTATCAAAGCGCATTGCACTTGTATATACGAATCTTTAAAAGAAAAAAAAAGAAACGAAAGGGTTGAAAAGAGAGAAGAAGAAGAAAGAGTAAGAGTGAGAGATAAAGAATCTAGAGTCATTCAAACGCTCGAGTTGGAAGTTCAAAGGCAAAGCGTCATGGAATGATCACAGAAAGAGAAAAAAAAGAGGAAGAAGCGCTTTAGTAAACAGCCTTGAGGTAACGTAAACGTCAAATTATTTCATTCATTAGCTGCCACTGTAGAAAGAAAAAAGGTTCTTCAAGCTTAAAAAAAAAAGAAAAGCTAAGACCGAGAGAGAAAAATGACACTAACAAGCAAGAAGGAAAAAAAAGGGTAATGACAAGAAATTTAATGCAAAAAGAAAGCAGCTTGCAAGTATACTCATCGAGTACTTGAGAGTATATCGTGCTTTACTTTTTTAAATGTTTCTTTGTACATATAAAGGAATTACGTGTTTACGTATACACATACGTTTCTCTTTGTGCACACGTGGGTGTATGGTTGCACGAAAATCCAAAGCCATACATATGTAACTCTTTGGCATAGAAATTACACTTGTGGAATAAATAGGTAACAAGGCAAAGCTTTGACGTTTTACACAATTAGCTTTAGCCTGTTTTCTATATTATAACCGAATAATATGACATATACACTTTGTAGCTTGCTCTCTGGTACGCTTAATTTTCTACCTCTTTTACTCTGTCAAATACATAGTACGTATACACCAGACTATCTCCTCTTTTCTCTTCAACTCTTTATGTTAGCTCTCTTCTATCTTGCTTTTATACGTTCTTCATTTCTCATCGTGTCTCGTGATGTAAGTCAGAGAGTGGAGGCTAGATTAGGTAAGACTTGACTGAGTATGTTGCTATATATATAGACATAGGGGTTAGTGTACAACACTTTAAGTAGTCTGCTAAAGGATGTAATGAGATAACAGCAGGGGTAGGGTTTAATATATAGATTAGTGTTATGTTTTATGTGCTTGTAAGACAAGACAAACGTTTAGTTAAGATATTATTAATTATAAACCTTTTTTTTATTTTCAAATATAAATAGAGTTTTGTTTTTTTATTTTTAATGAATTTCAATTTGAAGATTGTTATATGAAAATTTAATGGAAAGGTATTTGTACCGCGTTCTTTTTCTATCAGTCCTACGTTCCTTAAACATACCTTTTTGTTAGTTTGTCTACATCCGTTTGTTAGCTTAGGTGTAAGGCAGTGTTTAATTAAATAAATTAATTACTTTTACAAAATAATTATATTCATTTGATAAAGTATATTACGTACCTGCGGGAGAAACATGCGGTCCAAGCACGCGTAAATAACGCCCAGGCGTGCCGAGGTGTAACGCGGCTAAGGGCGAACAAGTTTCCCCAGGGCGTATACATTTCCATCACCCGCGTCCCGAAACAACACTTTGTGTTTTGCGCGGACCGAGTGCGTTCGGGCGCGTGATGGAAAATAATTTCTCCATGCGATCAGTTGAAAAAAGCAATTTGCTTAATATTTAACATAAAAAGTAAAGTTATTCGAAGAAATAATTTAGTTAGGATAAACAAGTCAAAAGTAATTCATAAGTGCAGGATTAAGGTACTTCCACAAACTTTGCGAATTAATAAACTTTAATTAGTATTGGAGTAATTAGATTCTTAAACTTACTCTTTTTAATTTGTTTGGAGTCTCCAGGATGACTTTATTAAAAAAAAAACATTAATAATCAGAACTGTTAATTTACATTTCGTATTATGAATTCTGATTGATAAACAATCTCTTACAAGAATTATGTAAAAATTTGATGAAAATAATATAAGAATTAAATAAAGAAATACAGAAAATGTAAATAATTTAAAATAAAATAATGAATTTTCTAATTGAACATTAATTATATCATTCAACACAATACATTACACGAATAATATATCCTTCCTCACGATGACAACAAGCTAACCCAACTCGATTATTACGTCCGCATTAATCCTAACGCCTGATATTGACGTTAGTACCATATAGTGTATAACATTTCAAGTTTCACAACTCCCCCCCCCCTTCCCTCGAAAACCCGTCAGCTTGCATCTCTCATTCCCTTTTCGTCTTCTATAACAATATACCACAATAAATTTGATCTATTCCATCATTCGAAATCTTTCTAATATATTTATATATGTCCTTTGTTTCGGTAATTGTCGAGACGTTGCCTGTGAGACGCGCCGGGTTCGCTCGCGGCACGATTCATCCACCTGAAAATAGATTTTATTCCAATAGCCGTAGAAAATATAACTTAGTTGAAAATATTAATCTTTTTTGAATACTTTTAAAATAAAATTTTAGTTCTTTGATTTTTCTTTGTTTCTTAGATTGACTTTTGTAATGATATGCTGCTGTCGGGGTCTTTTTTCATAACCTACGTTCATATTTCTCTTGAATATTACAATTAGATCTGATGCATATTGATTTCTCCTAGACATATTAACTCATGTCTCAGAGACTATTCTTGCATAAGTCGAGAGCGCGTCTAGACTATGGATGCCAAACAATTTAGCATGCTCTTTACATACTGCACGATACGGCCTACGAGGACATAAACATATATACATACGTTTCACGTCAAGTGAGCATTACGTTTGCTGCACAACGTTCACGTTTTAAGATACAATCATAAATCCAATGATTTTTGGAATAAGTTTGCAACAACGAGAGAAATTCATCGATGGTCAATGATGAAAATCATTCTTTTAATTTCAATAATATTTCTAGTTATTTTTAACTTGTGCTCAAATTAATTTAGTAAGCGCTATGTTTAACCTTCCAAAAATAAATTATCAATTTGTGATCATCGTCATTTTCACTCGACACCAAATAGATAATATGTGTACATAATCTTTATTTACCTTAGTAAAGATTGAAGAAATGAATAAATCTCTCAGCATGAGATTTTTTGAGATAACCAGCTCGAGTTTACTATAACATACATAGACTTTAACCTTTTAGCAAGGAAAGACTTAAAGATATTTCAAGCTAGGAGGATGTAATCTCACTCTGTGTGGGTATGGTTTTTCGTGTTTTACTAGGGTATAAGAGCGTGTCTAAGAGCAATATGTAAGCGTTTTATCTGTAGAAACGTTCCTATACCTACTTCATACACACGCTTTCATGCGCTTAATTAGCTTTAATTGAAACATTCCATGAAATACTGCGGGAGAGAGCTTTACATTTGTAACTAAAACACGTATATACGTGTATATATACATAGTGTATTTTACTTAAATTTTCCTCGCAAGCGCAAAAGGTATAGGACGGCAGGTATAGGTAGATGACGGTAACGAGCGTTTATATGGAGATTTCGAGTTGTGCATAATCAGTGTACGCATAAATTTCAAGGCCTTTCTATACACACACAAACATATGCATGCCTATATACTTGTATAACGTGAATGCGATCCCAATCTCTCCAGAGAGAGAGAGAGAGAGAGAGAGAGAGAGAGAGCGTAAGCGAGTATAGTACGAGGGTAGTATGTTAGCATGGTTGCACAGGTGCGCTAATGCGTTGCGTTGTCGCTAAATATCCAACGTAATCGAGGGCGTGTCCTGACTAACAAAGCACATTAAACCTGACTGAGTAAAGCGAGAGAGAGAGAAGAAAAAAATTACCGGAAGCTTTTCTCCAACGATCGATACACACGACACAAATGAGATAGAGAAAAGCAAGAAGAGAGAAAGAGAAGGAAAGCTTAATTTTGATTTCAGTCGTTGAACGCTCCTGACAATTTTACTTGCTAATTTATGGCAAACGCTAAAGGCTAATCCTTGATGGTTAAGGATACGGATCTTTTCCAAGGATCTAAACAGTGAAAAATCGAGAGAGAAAAAAAAGATTTAAAGCTACGTGTCTCTCTGCTTTTTCAAGTTGTATAAATATTTACCGAGGAGTGCTTTAATTAGGGATTGAATTTGAAAATTTAAAGATACACTTTATGTAAGGGTATTTGTAGAATAAATAAGAGGTTAAATAGAAAGATTTTTTTTATAGAAAATTTCTTGAAAAACGGAAAAACTTTCCTTTGAAAATAACGTAAAGTTAAAAAACTGAAGCAACAAGAATTAAGAATAAGTACAATATAAATAAAGATGAGAAAAAAGCTGAAAGCTTAATTTTCTTTTTAATTTTTTTCTCTCTGCTTTTGATTGCATTGAATTTTTTTATTTATTCTACCTTAATTTTTTAACTTTTCAAGCATCAAAAACATATATTGTACAAAAATTACAATTTAAAAAAATTACAGCATTGTTTAATTTAATATATTTTTTTCTAAAATATTTATAAATACATTAATACGTTTAGTTATTTATTAATACATTAATCGATATGAAACACCAAAATTTGAATATTGAAAAATAAAGTACAACAAACGCATGAATATCAAGACACTAAATAATTTTAGTATTGCTGAATTATTCATAAATAAACTAATTTATTATTAATTAGGTTAAATTTATACTGATTTTGCAACGCATAAGCTATACGCATTTCTAAAACAATAAATAATTTAATTAAATTCCATTAAAAGCATCACATTTAAATATTAATTCAAGTATGCAGTTTTTTTTAATACTAATTAATGTTTTAAAGGATATTTTTTTCATAGCTTATGAAGTTTAATACTCAATGTCTTAAAGTAAATGGAAGTTAATTTAAAAATAAAAATATTTTACTGTTCTATTCATTTGAAACGCACACGTCGCTGCATAATAATAAATTTTTTCTTCCTTTTTTATTAAAATTCTCATTAAAAGAAATAACCTTGTATTAATTATCTTGATTAAAGTCTTATCAAGTGGCTGTAAAATTATTTTTTAATTAATGTGATAATTATGAAAGTCTTCACTATAATCCGATATTATCACTTTCATTCTTGTTTTATCAGAGCGGAAAATTTCTTGTATAATCATTGTCTTTTTTAAAAGAAGAAGAAGAAAAAAAGAAAGACTTTACCTTATAATCATTAATGCTCAAACATGCTATGGCTTGTTTAAAGCTAATATTATTTATTTACAAGAAGTTTTGCAATTTTAAAGCACTTTTGTAATAACAATTTTTTTTTCAAATTCAACTTACTTTTAAGCTTGATTGTAAGCGACCAAAAACATTTTTAAGTTTTCTCTCTTATTTTTGTACTTTTCTCGTGATATTAAAACTCGAAGCAACAAAAATCAACGAGTTTTTCTTCTTTTTTTTTCATCGTAAAAATGAAGAAAAGAGAAGGAAAAAAAGATGCTTCTATGGCTTCTTTAACATCTAATAACTTTTCGTAATATAAATTTAATAAAATTAAAAACCCTGTAAAATTTTTATTATAATTATTATCATTCACAAATGTTATTACTACTGGCTTTTAAAGGTATTACGTTTGCAAAATTATAATATTTCTGAAAAGGTGGATTATACAAAGCTTTAGTTAAACATAAAATTAAATTCCGTCTCGATTTCAATAAGATTTATTAATTTTAAAAGCGTCTTTTGTATTACTACGCGATGTAACCAGTTTCTCAAACTTTACGAAAATTTATAATTATCCAGGGAGAAACTTCTACCCCGAAAACATCTGTAAATTTCATAGTTGTAAAATCTAATCTAAGCGCGGAGGGCGCACGAGGAGTTACTAATTAAACGGTTCCATTCTTAATTTAACAATTTCCACACTTAATTTTCTAAATGAATAATATTTAATATTTTGCTGGAAATTTATTTAGTTTAGCAATAACGTTTTGAAAATTCTTTGTGCAAAACAATTTAAAAAAACGGAGCTAAATTCTTTAGATGAAATATTCGTGATAATAAAACTTTTTTTAATTCCTAAATTAAAAAATTTTTCACGAATACAAAATTGAAATTTTTTTTTAACAAACCTTTTTAAAAAAAAAACTTTGAGCACGAAATATTTCAAGTCATAAAGTTTAAATTTTTTATTTAAATTGTGTGTTAGATAAATTCTTAAATGCTTAATCCTCCAAAAAAAATATGACAATCATTTAAAAACAGCTGCATTAGCAAAGCAATTTATTTAAAAACTAAATTTTATACTCCAAATATCTTTCTGTTTTTTTAACTTCCAATTATAAATTAATCATTTGAAATAACAAAGGAAAGAACTTTTAAATTCGAAGCAATATATTACAGCCATAATAGTAATAAATAAACTAAATAAAGATCTTTTTTTCTACGACTACATTAGATTACGTGTGTACAAGCACTTAAAAATAACCATTATTTTATTCGCAAAAAACTTTCACTCCTTTCTTCCTCTTGAAAAAAAAGAAAGAAGAAACGAGGCACACTTAGTTCGCTCGCTTGTCAAGAGCTTTAATTGCTTTTTGAATAACATTCTTTAAGTCGTCTTGGCCTGAAAAAGACGTGCGCATAAAACTTGAGACGTGGTTTGATATTGTCAAGCGTGATAAAAAGAATTTTTCGTATTTCGCGAATATAAGAAATTAAATATACGTTGACTTAATAAACTTTAATAAGGTTAAATAATAATTTGATGATAAAGAAGATAAAGAATAAGAAATTTTATTAAAAGTAAGACATGCAGAACACAAAGGAAAAAAAATTAATTTGAACTAGAGATTAAGAAATGCAGAATAAAAGATTATATATACGAAAATTATTGAGTGTATCAAGAGAAGAAAATTAGAATTAATAATAACTGTGAAAAATAATTAGAGACGCGAAGCATACGCTCTTAGAGAGTGAGTGAGTAAAAAAGAAAATCAATGACTCTATATTAAAATGCACACAAAGCAAAGAAAAAGAATAGAAAAAAAAGCGAGAGAGATGAAGGACAAGAGAATAAAGAGAAACTAAAAGGAAATGGAGCAGAGAAGAACGAGTGCAGCTGATGGACGTGCTGAGAAAATTAAAAATATATACTAGTAAAACACAAGAGAGAGAAAGAAAAAAAAAACTGGCTAACTGACATGTAACTAGTCGTGAATAATATAAAATATATTTTTCAGTGCAGAAAAAAAACATAAATGACGGGAAATATTATTATTAAAAATTTCGGAAAAATATGAGTCAGAAAACGTAAGCATTAATTTAAGGGGAACGAATCAATAAACGAACCGACCAAAACAGACGAACTTTTTTACAAAAGTTAAATATAAGAAAGGAAAAAAAATACCACTACTAATTCAAAAGCTAATAAACCTAGTCAGAAAATAACAAAGAAACTTTTCGAACAAAATTTATTTTTCCTCTTCATTCAAACAAACAAGAAATACTGAGTTATATATACGGGTATCTAAAACATAAGAGAAAGCGACGAATGTTGAAAATTGTTGAATCGTTCGACGCATCCAATTAAAATTGAAAATCCATAGTAAGAAAATTTTCACTTTAAATTTTGAACTTCTCAACAACTTGGTAATTACTTTTCCCCGGTAAATATCTACCTTATCAAAATAAGCTTACCGAAAAATGAATTTTACAATTCTATTATTGTTTATCTTCTTGATCTTACCTTTCCTTACTTTTCACTGCAGCTTTAACCTTTTTTTCTTCAAAGATTTTCCTTCTTTCGACACTCGATATCCTTTAAAACGTTTAGTATATACTTGCTGGAATCTTAGAAGGTATGAGACTAAAACCCTATATAACATCATCTTCTTTTATCTGAAGAATATCGATTTTTGATAATGGCAATTGTCTAACAGGACAAACTTTTAAGAGTTAAAAGGAGATATACGTAACATATCGAAAAGAGCTTTTAACGTTTATGATTTTATCAGAAGTAATCGCAAAAGATTTCTATAGTTAACTTTTTAAAAGAAATATCAAGTTGTATCGTTTCGAATCACATTAAAATTTAAAATATAGAGGAAATATAAAAAAAAAGTTTTTACGAGCATTGCAATGTAAAATTTAACATTTTATTGTATCGTAATTGGTCATTCAAATAAAAACTTTTCGATTTAAATAATTAAAATTAAAATTAATTTAAACAATGAACTTTCCATTATTGCAATTCCATAAATTTATTAAAAGCATTATTGAAGAATAAACGATTTTTTCATTGTAATTTCATAAAATTAATCGAAAGCGTTATCGAATATCGATTCATTAACAATAAAAAATATTTTTTTAAATAATTTCAATTAACTGACGCAAATAGTTTTTTTACACGATTTATCGTGCCACAAAAAATAACGAACAGCATTCAATTTTTTAAAACAAGAAAGACATTCAAACAAAAAACTAAAAAAGGAAATTTAAAAAAAATGTTCAGTATACTTTTTTCAATATTGATCCTTTTTTCGCATATCAGCTCAAAGAGAATAAAAAAATAGAAGGAGGAGAGGGAGGCACAACGTTAGTTTTCCAATCTCTCTGTCATTCCCCGTATTTCAAACCTATTCCACGCGCATTCCAATTTTATCAACAGTTAAAAAAAAAGGAACAAGAATGAAAGAAAATCTCATCCAAAAGTTACATCTAATCGAGATTAATCCAACCGCGTCGCACATCCCTTTTCAATTAGTCCATCCTACCGCAACCTATGTTTTTTTATTTTTATTTTCTTTTCTATCATCGTTCAAAAAAAAAAAAAACGCTTGTTTGACGCCATCAAAAAGCTCACATACATATGGACACACGTTCACGAATATACGCATACCCTCGCGTGTATACATATAGACACATAAACAAAGCGAAAAAGCTAAGTGATTTGTATATTCAACGAGGTAGGTTGGACATTTTCATCTCACGTGCACTACGCGCTGTGTAATTGTCGTCGTAATTACGTAGCGCTGTGCTCCGAAAAAAAAGGAAATAAAAAAAAATAAAAGGAAGAGCGAGAAAGACTGTACTAAACAAGCCCAGAGGCTTCTTGCATAAAAAAAAATATGTAGGTTACGCGTCTTTTGTATTTTTCTACTTCGCGCTGTACGTATATACGAAAAATATAGGTACATGTATTTATATAAAGGTGCCTTTGTAATGCGAGATGTATTTCGTAGTGATAATATAAAGTTTCTTCCTCATCCTCGTTATTACCACAGCGTATATAAGGGATTCATATATATGTATACATTGGACTAAAATAAAAAAGAAAGCCAACTGGCCGATCTTGTTTTAAGCGCTCTTGACTATTTTTTTTTTTCATTCTTTATCATACTCTTTTTCTTTCTTTTCTCCTTTCATTCTTTCTCTCTCTTTTTACTCGCTTGGCACGTTAAGCTCGTTTTTTGTAATTTTTAACTTGATTAAAGACCACCTCTTTACGCCTTTTACGAGCCTTAACGCCAAGCGATGAAATTACACGCAGCCGCGCGGCTTGACTGCCGTTGTTATTGTGTGCAGAGAAAAGAAGTAAAAAAAAGGGTAAGGAGAAAAAAAGTTAGAATATTCACGAATGTGAGAAATTTTTTTTTTCGTACTTCACCTTTATACAGTGTGTGATAGAAAAAAAGTGTTGGAAAATATTGAAAGATAAAAAATAAGCAAAATACACTTATATTCGAAAAAGTTTATCTTAAAGAGGATTCCTAATATCTAATATCATATCGATACAAAAATAAAATTTCCGATCGTATACTTAAATGACTCTCGGATATACCATTCCTTCCCATACAACAGAAAAAAAAATATATTAAGTCGATAAGTACTTGAAGCAAAAATTCAAAGTACACGAAGCAACAAGGAGAAAAAGTAGAAGAAGGAAAAAAAGAGAATAAGGGAAAAGATGTTGTAAAGCCACTAAACGAACGATAGCGATAAAACGCGTAAAACGTTAACACGTATAAAAGAAAGTTAAAAAGGATAAATACACGCGCACACATAAAAAAACACACATATAAGTACGAGGATATCAAGGATATTCTCACATGTTACATATATAAAGTAAGCACCGAGTGGTCAAGAGTATATACACGCTGGAATACGAGAAAGAGGGAGAAAATTTTTTTTTAGTTTTCTTTTTCTACTTTTTTTCGGAAGATAAAGTTTTACATTAAAGTTTGTTGGTTTGGATGTTTTCAAAAGTAATATAAAAGCGCGATAACTCGCGTTCTTTCAGAAGAGATTTTAAATTTCTTTTGATAAGAGACAAAAAAAAAAGATTATAGTGAGAATTGGATGTGAAAACTTTATTTATTTAAAAATAAAATTTATGCTCTGTTCTTTTCTTTTAATAACTTTCGTAATACTTTAATCGTTAAATTTGCAAATTAGTTTAAAAATTTAACATTAAGTTAAGGGAAACTTTAAAATTTCATACAAAACATAAACTATTCTTACATTTAAATATTGACTATTTGAATATCAAATGTTTAAACGTGAAGTTAACTGGATACAACTTCACTCGATGTAAAATAAAAAATTTAAATATTACTTTGATTAAACACAGCATGAAAATTGAAAAAATCTACAATCTCCATAAATATTCCAAATAAACATCGAGCCTTATTCGAATAATCTCGAAGTAAAAGAGAAACTAGGGAAAAAAAAGAAAAAAAAAACTAGACTTTTAATCCGACATTTTCCGTCTATAGAAAAACACTCTAGATTCTTTGAAATTCCTCCTTTATATACAAGTATATATATCTAAAGTGTACGTCAAAGAGACGAGAGAAAGAGAGAAAAGAAGAAGACGGAAAAAAAGAAAGAAAAGAAGCAAGGATCCTGAAAGGTATAGAAAAGATAGAAAAGAAGTCTTACTGACAAGCGTGGATCGTTAGTTTCACAGATCGAAGGATCCATTAGACGCTAAGAAAAGAGCACACGCGACGGTATAAGCCCGAAGATCTTAACAAAAAAAAAAGAAGAAAAAAAGAAAAAAAGGAGCATCCTCGTTGCACTGATAAAAAAAATAAAGAAAAGAATAAAAAGAGTAAAAAATAAAAGAGAAATAAAAGGAAATAGAAAAGAGCCACGGGAATGCGAGCTGCTCAAGTTTCCGGTGTGAACCCGGAAACCAAAGACGAGAAATACAAGACGGTCAATCGAACTTGTACACCTCGAATATTTATTTTCTTTTGTTTCGTTATTTTTTTGATTTTTTTCATTTATTCCCACTACTACAGATTAAATATTAGTCAAAGTATATAAAAATGAAATATTCGTCAATGTCAAAATGCATTTTCCATTGTTAAAAGTAAAATACAACGTCTAGTGAGTATATATTTTTCGTCATGTTTTCCCATGTGGATATATAATGCTAAAAGAAGTATTCGATCATTCTTCGTTTTTACGAAAAGGGAAATAAAAAGGCAAAGATAAAGTGTATACCTTGTTCTTCGAAACGATTTAAAATCCATGTCTAAAAAGTTTTTCAATGATTTTTATCTCTAAAACGTCGAGAAAGATCGAAAATTGTTGAGTTATGGATAATGGTAAGACATTTAATTTGATGGATTTTTCGAAAAATATATAAATGAAATGGATTTTTCTATCTTTTTTTTATCAAAGTTTCACATGATTAAATGAAAAAGTTTAAAATTTTTACAAAGTCAATTTTTAACATTAAATAAGTAATTTTAGTTGAACGCGATTTATTAAAAATTACTTTGAAAAGAAGTTGAGAAAAAATAAAATAGCTCAAGTAAATCTTCCACTTTCAAGTCGAAGCACATTTCAACTGCGCCATTGTTAAATAAATAAAATGAAAAAGTAATAATAATATAATGTTAAAATGAAATTTAATGAAATAACAAAGTACACAAAGTAATCTTAGTCATTTTAATAAATTTAATTAAATTCAAATATGATTCCATTTAATTCGTGTTTAATTTAATTCAACTTTTATTCGACGCAAAAAAAAGGAATCAGCTGCTTTTTTTACACTTTAAATTAATTAAGAACTTTAATAAATTCTTTTTTTTGGTCTGAAAAAAAATGCATAAGCTCATAATAAAATATTTACATGTATATGAACGTGTGCGTATATTTATGGAAGCGAAAAAAAAATTTTATATATAAAATCTCACTGTGATATGGTTTAAAAAATTTAAAATTCTGTTATATATGCGTATAGTTCACTTTTACTCTCGTACAAGTTATAAGCCCCCTCATTTTTTAACGCTATACCACCATCAACTTTATAAGATATATCACTGAACTACTCGCATGAATTTCAATTTTGGAATCTTATTTTTAAAAAGTCTTTTTGAAGAATATACATTCTTTGAAAAAAAATATGAAATAAGAGTCCCCTATTCCTGTATTTGAAATAAAAGTACGTAATATCATTTTTTTTTCGTTGAAGCGTTTCATCTTTTGATATTAACTTATCAGAATAAAATTTTTAGCGATCGTATAAAGTTGGAAAAATTGTATTAAAATTTAGAAAATAAATAGAATTTTGGAACAAAAAATTTAATTTTGAATCTTCGTAAACACCATCGAATTTTCCAAACTTTAATATTATTAACAAAATATGGACAAAATCAAATGATATAAAAAAATTAAAAAAAAAAAAATAAACAATTTTTACGAAAACGAAAATTCAAACAAACGTACACAAGCATATCTTTCATTATCCATGCAAATACCGATTTAACCTCGAGAGAAAAAATTCCAACTAAAACGTTAAAAAGCAGAAGATGTTTTTTAGAATTTCCAATGCTCGGCAAAGATTGCGTTAAAAAGACTATATAGAAAATGTGTATAGTAAAAACATAAAGAAAAGTGGAATACAGAATAGAAAAGAGAAAAGGTAAAATCTCGTTTTGCCAGCGTTAACTTCTAGGAAAAGTCCGAATACCTACTGGTGTTCAGGAAAGCACAGCGGGAGAAACTGCATTTAAATCTGAATTTACGTTTACGATTTACAGCTAAGTTATATGTATATACACAGATTTTGATAAGCTCTTTCTTTCTGAATACAATTTTGACCTGTCCTTCCTACCATTCTCGCTTTTATGGCTGTCAATCTTAAAAAGGTTTTATTTTTCATAATGTGAAATTTTCTGTTTTTGTGATAATTAAATACGTAAATTATTTATAAATATTATTTTTTTTTTTTTTTTTTTTTTTTTTTTTTTTTTTTTTTTTTTTTTTTAAAAGATTAATATATAAAGGATATTGTCCT
Organism: Anastatus disparis; assembly: GCA_017163975.1. Taxonomy (NCBI): domain Eukaryota; kingdom Metazoa; phylum Arthropoda; class Insecta; order Hymenoptera; family Eupelmidae; genus Anastatus; species Anastatus disparis. The sequence continues at coordinate 1,224,602 of JAFFSR010000281.1, forward strand.
CTATATGATTAACCTTTTTCCATGGTGAAGTCGAGGGAGTCCAGCCCGGAACCGTTTAACACATTACATCAGGCTAGACTGTCAGACCCACCATACCGAAAACTTTGACTACCGATGGATGGCAACCCACTTTTGTGACCAACAATCAACCAATACTCAATGAGGTCGGATTTTTTAAGAGTCGCGATATAAATGGCACATACACAAATTTTCTTTTGAAAAAAAGTTAGAGGTACCTGGCCAGGATTCGAACCCATGCCCTCCGCGTTGAAGGCAAGAGCTCTATCCATTACGCCACCGCGCTCTCATAAATATTATAATAAATGATACTTTTTTGTGTGTTTTATCTAAACAAGTTAGTTAATATAAATTCATTTTTAGAGGTAAATTTTATAAATTTATTAATAATAGATTGGTAATGTAATGGGGTATACATGATTTATACATGATTACTGACATTGCAGTTTTCCGAATTTTTAATCTTTATTCAACAATTTTCCGAAATATCTCTATATTATGCTTTGCATGAAACGCTCTAATATCGATTTATAAGATATTTTAAAAAATTTTGAATTAAGAAACAAAACGATAATGTCAGTATTTTAAATTCCTTTGAGTAAGTATATGTTGAGGTCTCATAGTGGCTCAGTCGGTAGAGCGATGGATTCATAATCTCAAGGACTCGAGTTCGAATCCCGTTCTTGGATGATTGATACAAGCACCACTGTAGGTTACATGTGCTTCGTTCAAAAACGCACTGAAAACCTCCGCCGCTAATTAGCATCACAATGAAGCATAAATACAGCGACGTTAAATAAAATAAAAAATACGAAAGTTTTTCTTGAGTGAGCGTACATATACACCATATTTAATAGGTCAATAACGTTTTATGATCAAGGAAACCGAAAATTTTTGAAAAAAATTTTTTTTTGTATTTCATCGAACAGTAATCAATTCGACGGTTGCGGGGAAGAAGGTGTCATTTAATTTTTTCTTTAAGAGAGGTGACTATTTATTTTGAGTTGAAAAAGGTGTCATTTGATTTTGGACTGAAAAGAGGTGTCATTTCATTTAGATTTGAAGAAAGGTACCATTCGAAAATAAATTTTTTGTTTTTAATTTTGCAGTGGCAGCACTGACATTCTTTAAAAATATTTATTATTTTAAAAATTTAAATGACAAGGAAAGCATTGTGATACGCATTAATTATTTACATTCTAAATATAACATATATATATTACAAAAGACTAAAACGTTTTTTTGATTGATTGTTAACGCGTTATACTCGAATATAGAAATTAGTTTTAAATTTGCATGATCGAATATAGACTTTCATAGAAGTTCAAAACAGGATTAGGAACTAATAATATTGTATGGGCCTTTGCAGGCTTAAAACATAAGCCGACATAAGACATAAGGAGTAAAAAAATACATTTATACATGCGAAAAATAAAAGGGCAAAAGTTTCTTATTCTATTAATAAGAAATTTATTCTGTACTTCTACACTGAGAAAAATTTTCTAGTAAAAATTGCAAGGGAGAATAGTAGCGATGGCATAGACTGCAATTATAGCGAAAAATTACTATTCTACATAGTAAAATTTACTAGAAATATAATAAAAATTTCTATGTCCCTTGTAAATTTTACTATGTAACATAGTAATTTTTCGCTATAATGGCGGCCTGTGCGTTTGCTACCATTCTCTCTTGTAATTTTTACGAGAAAATTTTTCTCAGTGTATGAAAGTCTATATTCGATCATACGTTTTAGTCTTGTGTAATATAGAATGTAAATAATTAATGCGTATCACAATGCTTTCCTTGTCATTTAAGTTTTTAAAATAATAAATATTTTTAAAGAATGTCAGTGCTGCCACTGCAAAATTAAAAACAAAAAATTTATTTTCAAATCGTACCTTTCTTCAAATCTAAATGAAATGACACCTCTTTTAAGTCCAAAATCAAATGACACCTTTCTTCAACTCAAAATAAATAGTCACCTCTCTTAAAGAAAAAATTAAATGACACCTTCTTTCCCGCAACCGTCGAATTTTGGTTTAAATTATTAGACGTTTCTATGATTGTTTTATAAAAAAAAGTAAATACATATGCCATGATTTTATTTGTAAAAAAAAAAAAAATATATTTATTTTTTAATAAAATTTTTTTCTATTTTTTATCATACAACATCAACGATAAAAAAGTAATATATTTTCAAACTTAAAAGAAACAACTTCAACACTTTTAATTTTTATTATATCGCTACTCCTAAAGTTTCAAAGTATAAAAAATTCAAATTTTTTTGCTTCTCGTCTTTATTTTAGAAGCAAAGCTGCTTTCTTTATTAGCTTCTGTTCTCACACAAGGCTTCATTTTTAAATTACCTTCTTACATCCAAGAATTTAATTACTCACTTTCTCATTAAACCCTATGAGTATCCAAAGTTTCTTTTTTTTTTTATCAACGTGTATCTTTGACTAGTTATACTCATTCTTAAAATTTCTTATCAAGTAACAGAAGTGAGTGAGTGAGTGAGTGAAAGAGTGAGTGAGCAAGTGAGAAGGAGAAATAGAAAAAGATAGAGGGAGTATGAGAGAAAAGCAAAAGTGAGATAGAGAATTATCGTTTAGTATTTGCTAGCTGGCCTGACGTTATCTACCGGATCTTCTAGTAATCCATGAAAAGGGAGGCTTGCAGCTATAGTAAATCCTCATTTGAATTGAATGAGCAAGAAAGAGAGAAATGCTATGCAAATCCGTTGCAATCTCTCTCTCTCTTTCTCTCTAGTATAGTTTAGTAGGTGCAAAATTGCGATTTTACCCTTGGGCTGTATATAGAAGGTATTCAAGTTGAATTATACTCTTTCACAAGGGTAAGAGATAGAGAGAGAATCTTTGATAAAATTGCAAGATCTAAAAGACAAATGCTTGAGCCAGCGTATAATCATAGAGTACTGTTTACCAGTCGGGCATGCCGAATTCCATTCCATTAACAAAGGTAATCTATAAAATAAAGAGACATGTACCTATAGCGCAATAAACCTGTAGGATTTAACATTCTTTTTTTGGGGGTTTATTCTTTCCGAGGATACGTTTAATAGAATTTGTATTGCTATAAGGGTTTATTTCTTTTTGTTCGTTTTTTAAATAAGGGGTAGAAGCTTTTGTGTAAATGAATGCACTGTAAGAGTCTTGTTGAAAAGGCGAAGCTTATATTTTTTTACACTCTTTTTTTTTGTTTTGTGTAAGGAAAGTACTTAGCGCGCACACTTCAGGTTATGAAATATAAATCCAAGTATTATGATAAAAGTCAATATTAAAATTGAAAAATGAAGAAAGAAAGTTAAGTAGTTCGTTTATGTTTTTTACTTCATATTGCAAAAATGAAGTCGATTTTTTAAATATTTTAACGTACTTTTTTACTTCAGAAGTTGATAAATTGATTGAAAATTGGAAGTAAATGTATTGCATTAACTTTAAAAATCGCTTTCAAATTTATTGAATAAATTTTGAAATTGCTTAATTCCAAATAATTGCGTACGATTCGTTTCATTACATAAAAAAACTTTTTCGAATGTTTCAAGTTTCTCAATTTCATAATACTTCGTTTCATAAAAAAAAAAAATTACCTTTCAATTTCTTTATAAAACCTCAAATGTATTTTATAATGGTCTCTTTGATTAAAACTTTAACTAACTTGCATCCTTATAAGAAAATAATAACAATGAACAGTTCTGCTGATTCGTTTTATAAAAATTTCTTTGAATACAATTTCTTTTTTTATTACGTCGAAATAAAGAACAAGTTAATTATTCAACACAGTCCATAAATTTTCTAAATCGAATTAAAGTCTCTTTAAATGTAAAAAAGTTCAATAAAAATTTTTCTTTTTTTCTTATTCCATCCATAAAATAAAACTCATTCAATCCAATAGGCAATCTTAAGAAACATCTCTCTTCTTTCTTTGGAAATAGCTAGGCGAATATTACTACTGCAGTCAATGGAATAACTGGTAAAAAATTTACAAGCTCATGTCTGCACATAGACACACTCTCGCTGAGTTTCTTTTTCTCTTTCTCGTACTCGCAGAATACTTTTAAAGATTATCTATATGCCCCGTTTCGCTTGTAAATTTCATATTTCCAACGTTGGGCGCCAGAATATTGTATAGTTTGAAAAATTTACGCTGGCAATTTTAGGAAAAAGAAGGATAAAAGAATCTCAAGCTTGAGAGAAGAGAAAACCCAGCGTGAACAGAGATGTTTCATTCAGCGTTCAATTTATTTTTTTTCGTGAACGTACTCAAAATTTTCTCATGCTCATTTTCTTTTTTTTTAATAAGCTCATATTGAGAATTGAATATTACCACATTGAAAAATTGTAATTACCAAAGTACATTCTCTTATCTAATATCAATTACCGATTACAGAATTGTTTATTGCCCACTCAATACGTGTATCCTCCTCATATACGTTCTAACACGAAATACCAAAACCAAAACTCGATTTACCATTAATGAATGTATTCCAGAGAGGCTATTCCCTGGCTCCGAAATTGAGTTCATTAAAATTGCATGTTTGTATCTTCAATAAGTTCATGGTACAGTGCTTGTTTTACGAGGAAAATCGTTTGTATTTATTTTCTTTTTTTTCGGAACAGAGCTATGTGTAATAACGCTGAGTTCGATGAAAACCAGCTACTCGACAAATTATTACCTAAACTACTTGGGTTATAAATCAGTATAAAAGTTATGTTTTGGCGTTTTATAGTTTCTCCCAAATTGGTAAAAAAAAAGCGTGGAATTGGCTAAACTTGTAACGATGTACGTTATTGCATGGCTGGAAAAGATATACATGCTTGGGAAAAGAGGGTTATGTAAAGCTTGACTTTATTGAAAATATCGGAGAAAAGAAAGTTACGGTTAAGTTTAGGAAGAAAAAGTGTATGAAAAGACTGTTGCTAGAAGTTTGAGACGTTCACTTTTCTTTTTTTTCATATTATATCAAACATGGATAAGCATTTAAATAAAAAACAATGTGGATTATAAATATAACAATCTCTATTGTAAAATATGGAACAAAAGCAAATTTTTTGAGGTTTTTATACCATGACTGAATAATAAATTGTATTTTAAATAATATATTATTTTTTTAAATATAAATCAACTAAATTAATATTATGCATACATAAAAACTTTATGTAAAAAAAATGTATATTCTTTCTTTTTTTTAAAATAATTTTCGGTGTAGCTATTTAAATTTTCATCTACCAAACTCGAGCGCAAACAAACGAGTATTACATAAAGATGAATAAATGAAAAAATTTAAATGGGTTCTTTGTTTTATATATCAACATACAGGTGAAGAAGTCAGTCTAATATTTTTTTCTCCATAAATATTTTTTACAACATATATAAATACTCAAGTAGAAAAAAAAATGTATCCTTTGACTCTAGTCTTTTATCATACATAATATCACTCGCGATAAATTTTTACGTCCGATACTTCGCTTACAGCCGTTAAAAACCGTGCGTCAGTAACTGCTACTTCTATGTACTATAGAATTCAAGTTTTCACAGAAGTCTTTCATTTTTTCTCTTATTTTTTTCGAATGAAGTTATGTAAGTGAAATAAAATTGATGTTCTCATATTTGTTTGCATATATTTTCAATGTCATTTCTTTACGTCATGTTTAATTTTAAGATTTTTTAAAAAAGTCATTTTTATGAAAGAATTTTAAATATTTTTAAAAGTATTCGAATGAGTGACGATTAGGATTGAATTTGAAATATTGGAGGTGATTGTGATTAATAATGTAAATAATAAAACTGAACAATTTCAATTCAATCAAAATGGTTTATTCTAACGAATTAAAAATTTTGATATTTTTTTCGCTTAAATTTTTTCATACATGTAGTAATAACATTAACATAATCTTCTCAATGAATTTTGTTTTTATTTATATACAATCCAAAACGAAATTTAATATTAACAAAATTAACAATATCCATATACTTTATATCCTTTTCGATACGCATACATTAGTTTTGTATCTTAAAATCCATTTTCTATATTCCACGACATCACGCACAACAAACTCCGGCGCCGCGCATACACCCTATAAATTTAAACCCCGATCTTACTCTCAAAATTCAAACGTATACCCCCTTTATTTCCCGTTTCCCCGCTCACCCTCCCCCTTTTTAAGAAACTCTCTTAACGTCACCAAAATACAACTTAACAATCTTCCCCTCGCAAAAACAGTTGAAACACGTGTTCCTATTATACAGATAGGAAATTTGAATCTTTTGTTGCCGTTAATCCTTGTCCCCTTTTGCTTATATCTTACTTTCTTGGATTTTTCAAAGTGTGTATATATATACATACATATATGTATATACCGAGTATATATGTATACATTCATTGTAACTCTCTGGCGTGCCAACATGAAGTAAGCACAATACAAACCATAGTCTTAAGCTTTAAGACTTTTCTTTCTCCTTATATTTATATATACTTGTATATGTATATATATAAGGATCAAGTACAAACTTAGAGCTATACCTAAGAGAGCTTTTGGTTTCCGCAAATTCCAAGTGACGATAACTATATGTCGTTTTCTAGATTTTCAAATATTGGATACCTTCACTACATAATTTTTCTTTCCCGTTTATAAAAAACCCTTTTTTTCCTCTAAATATTTATTAGTCGACAAGATTGTTAATTCATCAAGGAGGTAGTAAAAAAAGAATTAAATTCGTTTTTCGATGATATTTAATCGGGCTAATTTGAAAAATAATAACGCGTCATTAAATGTGTCGTTAAATGTGGTGAGTTGAGCTTTACGTTGACGTTTAGTTAATGTGATAACGACTGTCAGTCTATGCTATTGGTGGAAATTCAATGAATATGCTTACTTACAATTATATGTACATTAAAACTTGAGATATATACGTACTTTTTTGAATTTACTCAAACGGTGTCTAATTTTTTATGTTTACTTAGAAGAAAATTTTGTTTTTAATTTTTAAATTTCTCAGACATTGTTTGAGTAATAAACAAAGATTATGATTTCTAAACTTATAACTACTTATAAATGGAAATTATTAAACGCTGTATCATTGTGGACATACACTTTTTTTCATTATTTGCATCCTTTCCAAATATTCAAATATCACGTTGACGTTTACGTTTAAACCCACTTTTTTATGTACCCTTTAATAATAAAAAATAGAAAAAAAAGAAAGAAAAAGTTCTTCCTAAAACAAACATTGAAAGACTCGCTAGTTTTTCCCCGCTGGCAGGCGTTATCATTTTTTATCTTACAGTCAATATTAGCATTACGCGAACGCCAGTCAATTTTCAATTTCCACTGGTAGTATGAGAAGAGAGAAAAAAAGCGCAAGTATAAGTTAAAAGTTTCCATTCCATCGAAACCAAAGAATAAACGCTTGTATTTTTATACACGTCGAACGTGAAAATATCTAAAAATCTATAATGATCAATTATAAAAAAGAGAACGAATGGCATATAACTGACCGGCGCAATTAATGTGTTTCTTTATTCTTCGGACGAATGCGTTCTTTATTATTATTATTATTCTTTATTTAAAATGCTCTTCGTTTCTCGTTGTCAATTGATGTATTATATTTATATATATGTTGTGTCAAATCCAGTTGAATTTAGCTGTAATACGGTTCAGCGATTGTTACGAAAAGCTAACAATGTTGCTAGCATCACAACAAAGGGCGGATTGCAAAGTCTCAGTTGGCCGCCGTGTTGCATCGCGGCCGGATGCTCACCTGAAAGCAGAAAATAAACAAACAACATGGATCATATTATTTAGTTATTTTAAATATTTAAATGTTAATTTTATTTAAATTTATATATTCAATTAGGTAGTTTCTCCGTGCAGTATGTGCATTCGTGCACTAATTCCTCATAATTAGAGAACTTTTTAATGTTTTGTCATCACCAAAAAACTTTCTGATGATTAAAGTAATATTTTTAAAAATATGTTATTTTTAGAAAATTTCTATTTTAATGAGTATGAATTTAAATATTCATATAGATAATCAGTAAAGTATACACTATATATAAGAAAGCTTTATAATATTGAGAAAGATATTATTTAAAAAAACACAATGGAAAATAGTTTTGAGTAATCATGAATCAAAACAATCTATTTTTAGAAAATGTCTATGTAAATCTATCTGTATCTACAGCTCTATATCTTGATAATGGATTAACCGATTTTGATCTAAGGATGCGATCAGATGGATGCGGAATAAGCTTTGAAATAGAGCGTGCGGAATAGGAATTCTACTCCGCAAGCCGTTTTGTTTTGGTTAGATGTTCCGGAAGCACGATGGAAAATTAAAACGGGAAATTCAAACGAGTTCAATAAGAATTATTTTATAAAATATCTGTTTTGTAAGTTTTAATTTATTGGATCGCGGAAAATTGTACGTATAATATATTTTCTCATCGTTATAAGAAAAATGGTGAAGAAGGCATAGAGAATAACTAGAAATTATCATTTGATGTTTCCAAACCGAACGTTGTCTTGTTGATATTAATAATGAATTGAACTATCACCAAACTATATTTCAATCCTGGTACATGATTTTCACCTTTTTGACACACCACGTGAGCATGGCGGAAAAAACCTCTGAAATAGAGCTTGCAAAGCATAATTCACATTCTGGAATCCGCATTCATCTGATCACAACCCGACATAGTTTATGTATTTTTTTTTTCGAGTAGATGGCTGCTGTATTGTACTTTTTTTATTTTAACTGATACGCTTTTATTCTGTATCGCTTTTTCGGTTTTTGAAAATTAGTAGATAGCTATAATCGTTTCTTTTGTTACGCAGAGAATGGTTACACATCTAATAAATTGTGGCGTAGTCAGAACTTTTTGCTTCAACTGATACTTTTTTATTGTTTTATGATAATTAAATATGAATTTTTCAATTTTTTTTTCATTGAAACGTTAGTTTTCTAAAATGCAAATGCGTTTCAAGTAATTTTGGTTTATAAGTAACTTCTCGAAGAGTTTTTAAGAAAGCTTTGTTCATTTTGATATATAGGAAAGCAAACTTTTTTATAAGTTATTACAACTTAAGAACTATTAAAGATAATTCAATGAAATTTTAATGGATTGTTAGAGACAGTAAGTACTTTTTCTCATTAAATTTTCCAACTTTTAGACGCAGTAATTTCCGAGAAAATGCGATTTTATTGAAAATAATCGATTGCCTTTCCTGTATGATAACTCATATAAATTAATAATAATCGATTCGAAAATTACTGTTAGATTGCTTTTGTATATCTCCAAAGTGAGTTGTTTAGATGACTCAAAAGATTTTTTATTTTCTGAGACATTTGAGGTTATAATTTTGAAACTATTTCTCAAATATGTTATTGACTACTCAATATTTTTTTAATTTGATACAGCACATGTTTTCGATTTTTTGATTAATGTTTAAAAAAAAGATTTATTATTTCTTTATTTACTTTTATTTTATTTTAATGACTTTTGAGATTAATATATATTAATAAATCTAAATTAAAAAAAATATAAACTAAATAACAGGACTTTCTTATAATTACTAATACATGTAAATTATAAACGATATTAGAATTTTTTTATTGACATTGAATTTTAATTCATTTATTTTAATTTATTTTAATTTTATTATTCATTTTAAATAAATTACCTGAAACGGACCGAGTGGTCGACCGACCCGGCTGGAGGACGACCGCCACGACCTACTTAATTCACCCATTCAGTTTTGGGAGGTATAAATTATTTCAAATGTAGTTTAGAATAGTTCCCATAAGTTATAATTAGATTTGAAAAACTTAAGGGTAAATGTTTTGGCAGCAGTTGCTATCAAACTAGAAAATAATAATAGAAGTAAGATAAATAATTAGAAATAAAATAAAATTTTATATAAGCATTTATTAACTCTTAATTATAAGTTACAAATAGCTTTTTAAATTATTGAATAGGATTATATGATATTTAGGATTTTCTATCATATCAAGAAAAAGAAATTTGTCAAAATGAATCCTGAAATTTTAGTTGAAATGATATTTTAGCTTTGTCCAGGATAGCAGTATGATATCATATATATATATATGAAATACTCAGAAGCAATCAATCGGACAAAACGTTAAGCTTTTATATACGAATTTGAAAAATTTCAGGTCATCATTAATTTTAAGGGTTTTAAAGGTTTTTCTCCGTTGAGAGAAAATTAAAAGGGTGAACTTGAACTAAACCGGATTAAAACTTAAGAAATTTATTGCTTATCGATTAACACGACCTATTTTCCAATTAGAGAGTGGAAAGGCTGAGAATTGTTCTACTAATTTTCGTTTTGTTATGTAAGCTATTCGAAACTTTACAATTCGATTATTTGCTTTGACATTCTTTATTGATCTTGGATATAGTATAATACAAAATTTAATTAATTTTATTAATTTTTAATTATTCAATGGACATATTATCCTTTACGGCATAACTTTATACATAAATTGGTTAATAGTGCCCTATTAAAAAAATGTAAAATTTATTTTCAAAATTATAGTTGTTAAATTTAAATTTATATAGATAGTTGGTTATTTTTTTATTATTTTTTATGATTATATTAATGTTTTCATTTTAATAATTTTATGTATTAAAAATTTTTTTCTTTAATTTAATCTTCATTTTACTCAAAGATAAAAGTAATAAACTTTTATTAATATATATAAAAAAAAGTTTAACGACCATCGACCGCATCATAGTAGATAAGCACTACACATTTGTCTTTTAAAAAAAAGCCGGTACATATTTTAAAATCATGTTGAAAAAATCTCATAAAAAAAATTTTTTATAAAAAGAAAATCAACTATTATTAGAAAACTTTATCGATAACACATTTTGATAAAAATGTACTTGCACGAGCTACATTTATTACAAGCCCTAATGTTTATAAATTAAACTTTTTTCTTTATCTTTCGTTTTTAATAAAAATACATTACATCATAAAAGAAGGAAAACAAAAATTGTTTACTCAACGTTAGATAATGCATCATCTCATTTTATATCTTATACATTTTATCTATATATAAAGACGTTACAGTCTAAGATTATGATATTGAGATATGGGAAGAGAGGAAAAAGATATAGAGTACCGTAATAAAAGTTCGTGGCCCGTTATAATGTAGAAGTGTTAGGGCGAGTATTAGAGTAGGTCATCGAAGCATACACAGAGCAGTAGCTGCTCTAGCTGTAACATAACCACAACCTATATTTAACGCTTTCCATCCTTCTCATTTTGCTTTAACAGGTGTGCTAACACCCAAGTAAACTAGTAAAACGTTGAATATTCGTTATGTTCGCCGTATATAACCTTATCATGCGTATATTTAATTGAGGATTCTTTTGTCTATTTATTACGTTATATTAATTTTAATTTTCGACAATTATATTAAGACCTTTTAATTTTACGAATAACTTATTTTATCATTTTAATTACACGAGCTTATTGTATTTAAATGGGTTTATTGTATTATTGAATTTTTAAGTAGTTTTTAATTTTGCTTTTACTTTTAAACATTTTTTTGTAATTGTTAGAAACGTTTTATTAACGCATAATGCAATTCTTTTTTTTATTTTATAGAGTGTCGAGCGAATAACGAGATAATATATTTAGAATTATATTAAGTGAAAATTAAATTCTCTGCGCATCTAATTAATTAAAATGAGACTGTACTGTATTAAACTATAGTAATTAGGATGATATAAAGTACTCCGCTAGCTTATAGTTTCTCTGAAAATTTAATATGCATCATAGAAAATAAAATACATTTAACAACGCCATTTTTTTTAAACGCTTCAACTTTTTTTTTATTTAAACTACTTTATTCAAAAAATAAGTCGTTGAAAAATTTAAAAGAAAAAAAGGCAAAATTACTGTGTTATTACTGGAAAAAAACAAATTTTAAATAATATAAATAAAATAAAGTTTTTTATACGTTTTCGCATAAACTTTAATAAATTCAATGTACAAACTTTTCCATTTCAACGTTTTTATTAATAAAATTTCAGGCTTTATCATTTCACCGCACAAACTTTCCCGTGTATATACACCCCCCGAAACTATTCAAATAAATTTTTCTACACACAAAAAAAAACAAAAATTAATAATAATGATAATAATGAAATAAAATTAAGAGAGAAAAAAAATCGTTATACACTCTCGGATCGCTAATAAAAAAGTAATTTTTACAATTTAGAGTTTTAAAAGCTTCGACGTCGTCGACGGTCTGGGATAAGCGAACATCTAAAAATGAAATTTTTATCGTTATATAACTCATAACCAATTCAGTAACGACGAAATTATTATCATTTCATCAAAACCATTCGTATCTCTCCAACTTTTTTTTCCTACTGTGTACTTTTCTCTTTCTCTCTTAAACATCGTTTTCATCAAAAATGAAGGAAAAGAGGGAGGTACAAAAAAAAGAATTTCTCTTTTATCTATATATCATCAGTCAATAACATAGAATTGGAGCCATCACAAGGCTTATATGTCTCGAAATATATATTACTTATATATCGAGGTCATATAGTATATAAGATTCTTTCTTATTTTCTAGAAAAGAAGCATCCCTCTCTTTATTTTTTATTTTCATCTCTTCGTTTCTCTCTCTCTCTCAGACTGATATTAAGACAGGTTTTTTTATTTCACAAGCAACATCCTGTACATGTATGTGTATATAGAAAACAGCAGCACGTGGTTGTGCGGTTGTACACATATGAGGCTTTTGTGATAGAAGAAATTCGGTACAGCTTTTGCTTTATACCATATATACCTTTACATTGCTTTGGGATAAATGTATTTTTATTCATTGTGCTCGAGCGACTTTTTCGTACCACCAAGAGGTGAGGTCATGAAAAATTTTTCTTTTTTAAAAAAATTTCTCTCTCTTTCTCTCTTTCTCGTCCTTTAGAGTAAAAAGAAATCGTTCTCTTTACGGATGAAATACATTTCTTGCCTTTTTTACTTTTCTTTATATTTTTTTTCTTTTTCTTCTCTCTGTCGCTATTTTTCTTTTTCTTCTATTTTTTTTCTCTCTCTTTTTTTTTAAGTGTAACGTTTGTCAGAGAGAGGACGGCGAGAAACCTTAATTCAAGTATCTCAACTACGGTCGACTTATTTTATAACTCTTGTGGGTTTGTACGAGCGTACACCGAAAGCTTCTTCTTCTTCTTTCTTTCTTTTTTTCGGTAAACAACACCCAAGCGTCATATTTTTCTTCTATACATATATATACCTACATGGTATAAACGTAAGCTTCTCCCTGTAATTTTATGGAGATTTGATAAAATTACTAAAGCCACGAGCGTGGCATAAGTTTAAACCTCTTGATGCTTATACTGCATAATGTATTTCAAAAGAGTGAGAGAGAAAGAAAAAGAACAAAAAAAAATGAATCAAAATTTCCTGAATAACATTTAAATTTACAACCATTTGGGGTACAATTGAGCTCAACAAAATGCTTTAACTTTCGTTTATCATTAAATTTTTTCCTTTTAAAAATATTCATTAAACGAATATTAACTTTTTTGTCTCTGACATTTCATTGATATATAAACATGTTAAACACGCGTGCTAAATTTGTGAAACGGCGTTATATTTCAATTTTTCCGAAAGTTAATAAATACACTTGTAGCTTTTTCTATTCGAGTATGCATAATTTATCAATTTTAAAATACGTAAAACTTATTTCACTCCTAAAGTAAACGTCATTTACATTCTCTTGTATTTTATCATTTCCTCGTGATTTCATTCGCGATAAAGCACATACATATACAGCAGCTCCAGAGAGAGTAAAATACTCTATCATTCATCTTACTACCATACGTCTTTGTAAAAGAGAAAAAGTACAAATACATATATATATATATATACATTTTTAAAAAGATATCTATACATGTGTATATGAGAGAGAGAGTAGGAGAGATTAAACGAAGAGACATTTTTCAAGAAGAAATACAATATTTCAAAAATGGTACATCTATACATATATAGATATTAGAACATATACACACATGTACTCAGACTAAGAGGACAAGTGTCCAGGAAATCCCGGGAGGACTAATGGTTTCTATCGAATAACACGCAAAGGAAAAAGAATGTTTTATATGTCCCCTTCATTTCATTTTTTTCCCTCTTTTTTATTTGTAGACGTTTCTTATAACACGATTACATTGAAATTTCTTTGAAAAAAAAAATGAAAAAAGGGAAATGCTGTCCAGCACACATGTATTATAGTGTAAAAAAATTCATATTTTTCAGGAGATTACTTTTTTTGTACTTACAGAATGGAAAAATTTGTATTATACATTTTGTTCCCTTTTTATGCGAATGATAGGTTGATTTTGTAATAACGCGTTGTGTTCGCGCAATGTGCTATTTTAATGTAATTCACAGAGAATAATATATTTTTTCATTGAAATTTCACGGTTCAAATAATTAAAATATTTTATTTTTTTCGAAATGCAACAATCCATAATGTATTTTATATGAATACTTGCTGCAACGAACAATTATTATTTTATTTTGAAAATTTCAAAATTTTTCATTTGATTTCAAATTAACAAACGTATTATATAATGTACAAAATGCATTTATAAATAACGATGTTCAATAATTTTCTCTTTTGTGTATATAGATATATAAAACCATATTAAATATCAAAATAAACAAAACTTACAAATGTTTGGAAAATGTTTTTGTTAAAGTCAAAATAATGTTTGTTCGAACAATATGAATTAATTTAGATTTTCATTTACATTTAATTTAAAGGTAAAAATCAACCGAAAAACATTCCGCTCCTTCCACCTCTCTATCCTGATTTTAATTACCTTCATTTGAAAATAACGTTAACTTTGAACATCATTAAAATCAAATGCAAAGTTTGAAAAAAAAAGAGTAGAGCCACGGTAAATTGTTCATTTAAAATAAATTAACAATATTGGCATATCTCGAAACTTTGACTTTCAACTTTGAAAAAATTTTAAAAAGTATGGCCCAAAACCGTTTCCTCGAACCGAATGATGAAATGTGAAAATTTAGTTTCAAGCCGGTAACTAAAAAATAATAAAAAATAATAAAATTCATTTTGATACATGAATAAAATTTCAATAATTCATTTATTTATTTACTTTTAAGATAATTTTTAGTACATTTTTTTTTATAAATAAATCTTAAATTTTTCAATATCTAAAAATTTTTATTTACTTCAAAAATTATTAAATTTCTTTTTAATAATACCATTCAACACCTTTTATCACCACCTAAGTTTCACAATCTATTCCACTTTTTTTGATTAACACATGCTTTATTTTCTCATTTACATTAAAAATTTAATATATAAGTTTTGGTCCAAATTTTTTTTCGCATTCACCATTTTCGAGAAAATTGACAAACCTTAATACCCCCCACAAAATCTCAGCCTCTCTAGTTTGTACAGTCTGTAGATTTTTTGTTTTATATCTAGCCTCCTTTGAGATACCCTCAACACAAATTTGCTCCACTCACCCAATCCACTTCCTACCTTACCTTTTACTTCTTTCCTAGCTTTTCCTTTTATTTATTCTCCACCAATTTCAACATCTTTTAAATTTTTATCATTCACACTCAGTGTTTTAACTAAAATCACTCACTACTTTTTTTATCGACCTCTTATATCTTTCATCTCTTCCCCTAAACTAAACTTTTCTAAACCCACACACACAATAACATTTTTCATCGTTTTTTATAATACGAACCTTATATTTTCTTTTATCTCTCTCTCTATTTTCTTCTTTTTAACACAACTCAACTTCTTCTTTGTTTTACTTTCTTTACATTCCCATCCTTTAACTACTACCCCTAACTATTTCTCACCTCTTAACCCCCCTCCTATAAACTTAAAAAAAACATAATTTTTGAATATGTTAGTTAACTTTTACTTCACTCACTACTACACCCACAACCATCTTGACTTATACCCTCTCCTACGTTTTGATTAAATTTTTCCTTCTTAACTTTTCAACATATATACTTGTTGTTTTAACCTTATTAATAATTGCCAGCTGAATTGATTTCTTTTCTTAGTTTTCTTTTAGATGTAACTTTCATAAAAACTTGTTTTAAGCACTTTAATTCTTTCTTTTCTTATTACATAATAAAATAGTTGAATGTCATTTTCAAAACCGACGGTAAATTATTAGAAAATTTGTAACTTTTACTTTTTATTCTATTCACCTACCTTTTTTAATACTTTATACTTAGTTATTATAAAAATTTTTAGCTCTAAGGTATTCTAAAAAAAACCAAAACACTTTTTAGCTAGTTTTGGATTGCACTTTCGTAGACAAACACTTACTCTTACTATAATATATTTTCTCTTGAATGCCCCACGGTTTAGATATACGTACGATCTATGCATCATCACAAATTTCAAAAGTCGAGTACGCTCATATATGAAACTAAAAGTAAATAATTAAACACAGGTACTTGTAGTAAAACAAGAGGAAAGAGAATATCAAGCTGGTTTATATATACATAGTATATATTGATGCATTTCCACTCTATACAATTTTACTCCATTTTCGATTTTCGTATCTAATTATTTAAATCGTTTACGAGTAATGCTGCCTTTGCTTTCTCTCTTATACCCCATGAATAAATACTGTTCGGATCATTAAACCGATACCAACATTAACATAATAGAAACTGTCGTCGAATAAATATTCCTCGTTCCATTTCTTAAATACAAAAAAAAAAGCGATACGAGGAAGGAAATAAATAGAGAGCTAGTACAAAAGAAAAAAAAAACAGTTTAGTATTCAATTTTAGATCTGAACAAAAGAAAAGAAATTAATATAGTCAGCTCATCATTTTGCAAGCTCGGCAAAAAGATAATCTTGAATTGCCTATTATAAGCAAAGTTTAATTGTATAATATTACGGATGGAGAAAAGTTTATATAAAAAAAGAAAAGTGAAGGAAAGAATTAATATAAAAAAAATATACGTACCATTTAACACATGTACCGTAACAGTTTTAGTATTGGCATTACTTGGATGGCAAGTATATTTGCCGCTATCAGCTGGCTGTGCGCGTTGTATCAATAGGTACGACGTTGTCTGTTCACCTTTTTCCGTGATCACTGATACTCCACCCCTTGGACTATCGTAATTGATCTCCTGTAGTGATGTTAAACCAAAAAAAAAGAGAAAAAAAAAATAAAAAAAAGAGAGAAGAAAAAAATATATAGTACAGCCACACACCAGATGATACTTTATTACAAAGCTCTATGTTGCGTATCTCCCCTTTGCAGTTCTCACATATACACTTTCTCTTTTTCTCTTTCATCACCCTACTGTATAACACTCGTTTTTTTTTGTATTCGATAAGAGAAGATCAACTACGTATTTTTTTTTCTTTTTTTTATGTGTGTATATATATGTGGCGGTAACCGGTCTTTGTTATTATCTCGTATTTGGTCTTTTATGTTGGTAAAAAGCATGTAAAATGTATATCGATTGTTAAAGAAAAAGAAAGAAAGTGTATTAAGTCCGAAATAAAAAAAGAATTTTACTATTCAGTGCTTGATTATAGTACTGAATTTGGCAATATGTAAAATGCCATCGATAAAATGAAGAAAAAAAAACTTGGTACCTATGTACACATTTTTTTTCTTCAAAATAGTAAAAAACCGATGCTAGTTGACAGTTATATAACGTACTACTTGACGTTTACTTGCGTATACAGAAGGAAATAAAAAAGAAAAAAAAAGAAGAGTGAAAGATCCAATGAAAATGCAACGGAAAGATCGTAAAACAGTCCATGAAAGTTCTCACTCTTTTTGAGTAAATATACTTTTCGCAAACGAGTAAAGGTAATAAAATTAAAAAAAAAGAGCGCGTGAGAAATGTCTCGTATTTTTTTTTATTTTTTTTTTTTTTTAAAAGAATTTGTTTCGATTTTAAAGAGCTTGCCCATGTATAGAATGAAAAGAAAAGGGGAATTGCTATGAAAACAAGAGTCATTCGTCAATGGTAAAATATTGATGTTCAATTTGGAACGAAATAAACTTTGACAGTTTGATAACGTATACTGGCGACGTTCCGTCTAATCAAGCAAAGCTTTTTGAACATAAAAAAAAGGAAAAAAAAATATTTCACATTGAAGGCTTGAAACATTGCTTACGAGCTGAAAATTCAACTTAAAATGTATGAAATTTTGACAATTTTTATAGAAAAAAATTTAAATGAAAAATACTGATATATCGTACATTATTTTTCAAATTATATCTATGAAATTGCAAATATAAGACGAGTATATACTGACAAATTTTTCGAAAGTATATCAAGAAAAGTATTTTATTTATACGAGAAAATCAAAAAAAAAGTCGAAGAAAATGTAGTTAAAATTTATGACTTTATGCATGTAAAATCATACTACTGTACATCAAAGTAGAAAAGTCTCGATCAGGTCAGACGTGTAAAAAAAAGTACTGTTATAAAAAAAAAATATGTTTCAGAATATTTCTACGTTAAAGTAGTCTTGAAGCTTAAATGAAACGTAAATAAAATATTCTTATTCATATTAAAATTATCTTAAAATCTAAATTCTTTTGAGAACTTTATTTTTCACTTTATTAGGATTTTACTTTAATTAAATAAAACATAAAAATTACATAAAAAATTGATAAAGAATCACGAGGAAATGATAAATTCTCTAAAAGATTTTAATTAACGTTAAAGATGTCTAATTAAAAGCTTTGAAGTAAATAGTATGCACTAAACAGCGTCTATTAAAAAAGAAAATAAAATAAACCGTAGATTACTTTTAAGGTAGGATAAAAATAAAATTGAAATAATAAGGTCAATATTAATATTGAAATTGAAAAATGTAACTAAAATTAATCCCGGATATTTTAAATAATATATCAGTATTTTTACGGTATTAATAAACCATAAATGAAAAAGTTCTTTTTCTAGATTATAAAAACGTATTTCTTTATTTAAATTTAAAAATATTTTTAATAAAAATTAAAATTAAAAATATCATTCAAATTATTTATCAAAGTCAGTAGAGTCTTTTTTAAAATTTTAATATTAAGCAAAGGTGCAGATGAAAGGTTGAACCTTGCTAGTTTTAATAATTTCTTACTTTTTCAATTAACGAACATTCAAGATTTTCCTAGAAAATATTTCTTACTTTATAATCTTTTTTTTACTAATCTAAATGGTAATTTAAAAAAATGAATAACAATTTTAAAAAATAATTAATTTTACTAAAATAGAATATTTATATACTTTTATTTTTATTTTAAAAAAATCTGAAAACAACGTTATGACAAATGGCATCAAAAAGACTTGAAAATTCAGAACGGAATAAAAAATATTCAAATACACAGCGGAAAATACTAAAATCAAGTTGACGCCATCGCTATCAACAATAAAAATTTAAAAATCCATTTCTCTCTTAAGAATATAAAATAACACTTTTATATTTTCAGCTCAGCCATTCATGCTATATACAGAATAAGAAAACAACACTTAAAAAGTAATAAAATAAAAAAAAGGAAGGGAAAGGGTAAAATAAAAGATAAAGTTTAACTTATAGAGAATAGAAGAATGACCTTTTTATTGTGTGTCCAGTAGATAGCTGGCGGCGGTTCTGGACTATGCAGTACAACACAGGTCAGGTTCATGGTACTTCCACGGTTTATGTACATATCTGCATCCCCGAGGATCTCGGTCACCGGTTCTACATGAAACAAAGTAAAAAAAGAGGAACAACATTTTTTTTTTTCGTGTTTCTTTTTTTCTTCTTTTTTTTTAATAAAAATAAAAATACCAAGGTAATTGATTGTCAGTTTTATCGGAGCGCTAGACTGGATTAACGAATTTAAAATTCAGATTTTCATCTTCCGTACAGATCAAGCACACACAAGTTTTCTCTCTCTTTTTTTTAATTCTATTTTATATTGCTTCTCTTTGTCACCTTTTTTTTATCGTACACTTCAATTGCATTTGTTTGTTGATTCCTTGTTTTATTTTTTATTTTGTTTTAGTTATTTGAAATTTCACAGAAGTTTAACATTCGCAAAAGACAAGTATTGAAAGTATCATCCTTTTTTTTCCTTTTTTATTCATTCATTCATTTTGTCTATCGTATCAAGTGATAGTATCGACACACAATGTCGTTTAATGGCGTGACTTTTTTTTTTTTTTTTTTAACTTTTTATTTCTCATCTGAACGCACGAGTAATAGATTATCAAAACGAAATATGTTACTCTGCGTGTCTATAAACTTTTTTGTTGATATACAGCATAAAATACTTTTTCACTCATCTATACATAAATAAAAAATAAAAAGAGTGAAAAATATAAATTTCGCGTATTTTTCTCTTATTTTTTTGTTTCCTCGTCGTGTGCAACGAAATAAATAGCGGAAATAATTGAAAAACTAAATTGATACAGTACACTACACATTTTGACATAATATCATACCATATATATATATAAATTATATTTATTAATAAATTTATACTATAATTGAAAAACAGTATACAAGGTACACTAATCTCGTGAATGTAGAGGCCAAATATTAATATTGCTTAACAAATATATGTATATATATATATATACACATTATGCATTATCATTGAACCATTTTGTTTAACTATGAAACCGGAAGTAATATAACAATGTACACTGATTAGAGAGAAACATTATAACCTAAAATTACAACGCAGCATAAAGTTAGATTAATATAATATTTAATATTTTACCTAGTATACACACTAAATCTATTTTCTCCCTTAAGCAATGTATATACAATTAAATCATGTAATAACTAAATTTATCACAGCAAATATCCCATTTGTATTGGAAATGACGTTGTTGTATATACCGTTAACAAAACAAAGTTGGAGAAAAAAAAGTAATTGACCAACAAACATAATAATTGTGCATGAACATAAAAGGTTTTGTTTTTGAAATATTTAATAATAAAATTTAACGTCAAAATGAATAATTGTATTTTTTTTATAATTGAAGAAGATATTAAATATAACATTGCATATATACCTTTTATGCTTTGTATTACACTCGTTTACTAAATCTCAAAGTTGGCTCGAGAATGTGACAGAAATTTCTTATGCACTTTTTGCATGAGTAAGCATTAAGTTGCTTTTTACGTTTCTCGTACAACAATAACAACAACAACAACAGTAGTAACAGTGGCAAAAAAAAACTGAAAATAAAAAAGAGTTTAAACTGGTATATAACACGTAAATCAAAAAAAGAAAAAAAAAGAAATTGTTATATGTACGGAGAGAAGAGAGAAAAGGTTTGTATAGCTTGCACGTACAAGCAGTTTTAAACGAAATACACATAAGCGTTAGAGAAGGGTATAACAAAGCATCGCCCGTACAAGCTTATACTATATAACTCTTTGCACTACACTATATGTACCGTGTGAGCGCGCGTAAACGCGCAAATTATCAATGTTTAAAGGCAGCCCTGGGAGATGGAATGAGATACGAGCTAAACTACTACGATGAATAAAATTGATAGAAAAAATCAAATTAATAATAACAATAAAGAGAACGCTTGGCTTTTATCTTTTGTAAATTAAATTTTGCAACTCTTTTTTTCGTTGCGATTAATGGCTTTATGGGAATGAATAAATTTTAGAAATGAAATATAGGTTTTTATGGATAAAATAGTAAATGATAAAACGAATTGAGTTATTTGGGGCATTTAGAATTCATTTTAAAATATTGAGGTTAATGATTTATTTTTTCAATGTTATAAACATTTATTGAAAAGGAATTTTATAAATAAAAGATAAAGATTTTTCGTTATATTTTTTATAATAAATATTTCATATTTTTTAAAATAAAATGATATTTTGCATCAAATGAACTATTAGACAATAATTAAAAAATCAATAAATGCTTATTTTCGAAAAAAAAACTTTTTTTTAAACTGGAGCAAAACGTAAACTTTTTTTCAGTCAAATACAAGATATTATCATCACCGCAATAATCAAATATGACAACTTTATAATTGGATATTCCTTTCCTGATTACTTTATTAATGAAAGAAAAAATTAATGTTAATGGAATTTCAAGAACAAGATTAAGGATTAAACTTGCTACAAAAAATTAGCATCTATGAGTTTGAAATTCAAAATATATAATCTTTAAGATGCGAAAAAAAAGAAAAAAAACGTAAATACGTAAGTTCGAAAGTTGGTCTAACTAAAGTTTTCTTATTAACTCTTTGATGGACTACGTTAAACTTATCGGCGACTGACATATTTTTTAAATTATTACTTTCCGATAGTAAAAATCTTTGTTCATGTGTCATTAATTTGATCTGTCAAGTTATTACGAAATGAAAATACTTTTTATTCTTTTTTTATTTAAATGAAATTCATTTTCCACCCTTTGACCAATATTTTAGGTTTATATAACAAAAAATTCTAGTTTTTTTTCAAGTTTTTATGAAAATTATAAAGAGGAAAATGAAAATTTACCAGAAATTAAAAAAATTATAAAGGAAAATTTTGTTTTTTAATTATGAAAAAAAAAATAAATAAGGAAAAAACTTATTTTTTCAATTATTCTTTTTAGTTCTTTCTGAAAAAATTTTTGACGCTTGATTCACTTATTTTCTTTAACATTATTATTCATCGCAATAAATATGAAGTCAGCGTTTCAATTATAAATAAAACAACTAAAAAAAACTAATAAAAATATATTCTTATATTGCCTTAATTAGTGAAGTGCTTGAAAATACTTTTAACGATCTTTGTTACTCAAGTATAATGTTTAGCTCTAATTATTTTATAAAACTTGTTAGCAGTTAGCAAAGGAGTGAAGTAGTAGTAACAGTGGTAGCTAGAATTGCACGTATAAGCATCTATTTCTCTCCTTTTAACACTTTAAAGTTTATGTTATATTCCCCCCCCCATGACGCTTTTATCCAACCCTTCAAGTTCCTTAGGTTTAAACAGAGACTGTATATATATGCGTTATACAACACTAACTAACGTTTATAATATAATTTGTATATATATATATAAATCAGTGAAACTTTAGTTTTAGTGTGCATGTGTATATATACATTTAACAAGCTTAATTTTATACGTTTGTACATAATTAACGCCTTGCAATACCGTTCTCTCGACACTTGATCTTAAAAGTCCAATTGTCTTTCTCTTTATCTAACGTATACTATAATTAATGAACAATTATTATTTTTTTCTTCTTCTTGTTTTTAAAGGTTATTTCATATTTGATAAATTGATGCTGACAAAAAATATAAGTTTTCAAATTAATGTGAAATGTTTGTAAAATAAGTTTTGTTGAAAATCAAGTTTTTGTTTCTAAAATAAACTGCTATTTCACTGTATATACGTATATGTGTGTATGTATGTATGTATGTGAGGGGACGGTCTTTTCTTACCCCTTTCTCGGGCTTTAAAGTGCACTATTTATATATTTACTTCCAAACGTTTCATGCTTGAACAAAATCTTGTAGTTTGTACCGACAATTTATGTGGACCCTTGCCATAAACTTGGGAAAATGTTGAAAGTTATTGTTATGCTATATACCTCTATCTCACCCCCACCCCCCTTCCCTTTTACCACCTTTCTCACTTCCCATATTATACCCTTTCCTTTGACTTCTTCTTCTTCTTTTACTACTGCTGCTGCTCGTCTTATATAAGTATTTATGCAGTATGGAGTAAGGAAAATTTTACTGTGTAAAATAGAGCGGTACACTTCGTGTCATTCATTTCTTTTTTTATTTTTAACGAAATATTTTTAGAAGAAAAATGTTTAAAAAAAAGAATTAAATAAAATATTTTCACAAAATTCTTTAACAAATAAAAATGAAATAGCTACTGGGAATTTATTTCAAAATTCTTGTCTATTTTACTCGGTGGAATTGTTGAATTCCATAATAAAAAAAAGAGAATACTTTGCCTGTTAAGATAAAATGCAACAATTTCTATTCAGCATGAATTAATGAAATTTTTAACAATGTACTAAAAATATATTGTTTGCATTCTATGATATTTACAATATATTTTGTTTTCATTTTAATTATGCTGAATATTTATAAAATGTAATATTTTTTTTTTTAATTTCAAAGTAATCGTGAAAACTGAAAAAATTTTTAAAAGTCAAACATTAAATATTTCTACACTTTTAATTAATTGAATTTTTTTAATCTTTAGAATGGTACATACATAAGATTAAACAAAAAACTTTTAACGTTCGAACAATGAATTCAGTTCATTAAGCAACTTTTTTATGAACTTCCGACAGTATTACAATAATCCTAAGTTTTGACAAACATAACACTATGTTAAATAAAAAAAAAAGAAGAACGAAAAAAAAACTTGTAAAAGTTTTCCAATAACTTTTGTTAGTGTGTAAGTTTCGACGGAATAAGTAATAAATTCATACATTTTTTTTACTACCGATGAGTCCTAAGAGAACTTGCTCGAGAAATGAAAAGATTAAGCTCTTAACTTTTTTTTTCTTCTTTATTTTACGTGCAAAGCTGCTTTCATAAAATAATAATTACACATAACAATATTCTTCTGGCTGTTAAATTAATTTTAAAACTTTATAAGGATTACATTGTTAGCGAGAGAAAACTTTTTGACGTCGTGTCTTAAAATTGATTTATGCAACTTTAAATTACGAATATTTAAGTTATTCAATTTTTGCAATAATTTAATATTTTAAAAGGTCGAAAAAAATATTTAATATTCGATTGGAAAAAAAACTTTTTTTTTCAACCTAAATCCAAGCTTTGTCAAGACAACCCCTGCATACATCAAATTCTTAACATAAAATCCTTAAAAGATTCCTTTACTTTACAATACTTTATATAAACGATTCTTAAATCCCTTCAAAAAAGAAGGGAAAAAAGCGAAAAATGAAGATTTGCTTTAATCGAACGAGAATAAGCCTTTTTCCATATTCACTGAAAAAAGAAAAAAAACCTCAATAGTATTTGAATAACATTGCTCATAAAAATGCTATCATCTTCCTGTCCCCCACAAAAAGAGAGAAAAAAATTGTTGCATATATAGGTAGTTCCACACACACACACTCAAAAATTCTGAATATAAAAAAGTACAAAATAATAGAAAAAGAGAAAAAAAAGAATATAAAAAGTATAACTAACCAACAACGGAAAGATGCATCGAATGGCCGATAGGCGGCGTCGTTGATACTTGGCACTCATAAATACCAGAATCACGACGTTGAGATGATCTGACTTGTAATTGCCAATCCTCGGTACGAGGATAATGCGATGCGACAAATCTACCATCTGATGTATAAGTATCAGTGCCAACTGTCAGCAAGTGAATATCACGATGCCTTACCCATGAGACCTGAAACAAAAAAAATATAATTATGTTATTAATGAGGTTATGATTAAGACATGGAGATTATAATGGGTTTATTAGATTGGTATAACTAAAATTAGCACGAGATATGTATTATAATCAAAGTTTTATTGAACTTAAATTAATTTTGTAAAATATATGAATTTTCAATGTGTTAATTATTATATCATTTAAGAAAATAATATCAATAATCTTTTTTTCATTTATATTAATAATTACATACATATAACGTACCGAGTTTTAGCGTTCGTAAATTTTTGT
This sequence comes from Anastatus disparis, assembly GCA_017163975.1. Taxonomy (NCBI): domain Eukaryota; kingdom Metazoa; phylum Arthropoda; class Insecta; order Hymenoptera; family Eupelmidae; genus Anastatus; species Anastatus disparis. Next base: position 1,250,367 of record JAFFSR010000281.1, read on the forward strand.
TTTAAAAAAAAAGCTAGGAATCCAATTTTATCGAACCAAATTTATTGAAATGGAATTCAATTTTTTTTTCTTAAATAGACATTTCAGATAATGAGAAATTTTATAAAAAAGTTTGAAGATTTTCTTCGCCAGACTGAGTAAGTAAAAATAAATAGAGATAAATGTAATAGGACATTCTTATTCAAATCAATATTTTTTTTATTTTATCATTGTGGTGGTATATTTATGTAAATTAACTCTTAATCATCAAAGATATTTTTTTCTTTTATTTAAATTACGTTACGTAATAAAAATTAAAAATTTATCATTCTTTTTTTTTTTAAATTTTTTAATGAAGCATTACTTTAATTTTCATTAATTTGATTTAACATTTCAGTGAAAAATAAAAAATATTACGATTTTTAAAAACTGGCCAATATTTTGTACTTGAAAAATAATTTTGTTTTAAACATTTTATTTATTCAATTAAATAAGTTACGAAGTAAAGCCTGCAAAAGTAAACACTATTATACGTACATAGTTTGGATAACAGAATTAACTTAGAGCCAAACAATATCCAACTTAAAATTAATATTTAATAAAAATTTTAAGTTTAACAATCAAGATAAGTTCAACAATAGTTTAATGTTACATAATAATCATTAACCATCTATTGATAATGTAATCTTTCAATTTTATTTTCAAAAGAATCTCATTGAACGTTAGTACTTTGAGATCATTCGGAAGACCGTTGAAAGTTTTTATAGTTACTATATGTAACTATTTTCTTCGCTAGCTTTTATTGATTTAGGTAATTGTACACTTTTATTTCTAGTTATACCAAAGTACTTTTCAAATGTACTTTCAAAACTAAAAACAAGAACATTAAATTGTATGGATATTTTTTTGGATTTCTAATGTTATTTAATATTAAGTTATGATATTTTGATATTTTACAAAAATTGATAAATAAAACTTAATGTTAAAAAGAAATAAAATGTTGCGCACAATTTTGATGTAATGCAATTTTTTTTTCTTATTAGAAAAAAATCAATGAATCGAATATTGAAGTACAGACAAGCATGACTATGTAACTTACACAAGCTTCATAAATTCTGTATTTTTTCTCATCTTTTAACTGATATAATTTTCAATACTTTTTTTGAACATTATCAATGATAACAAAGAATAATGGCTTCGTTAAGAAAAAAATGAAATAAAATGTACCGTCACATAACAAATCGAATAATCTTATATTTTATCGATAATAAAGTTGTTTCTCCTTTGTAGAATCGGTTCCAAGCGCAACAAAGATATCGGCCACTCGTAAACATTGGCTATCCTAAGCCCATACTAACCCTTTTTTTCTTCTTACTTTTCTTTTCTTTACCTAAGGCATATATATGACTAAAAATGTCTTATATTTTCTCTTCACGTATACAATTCTTACTTCTCCGTATATATACATTTACAAAAGCTCTCTCTTTTTCTTTTCTCGCCTATACAACAACCCTATAAACAGCTTGTTTAATAATCCTCTTTTCTTTACAACCTTACTCATACATTTCCTTCTTTATCTTAGAAAAATATCTTCCTACTTTTTTCTTTTGGTATTTTGTATATTTTGCAACTGCATTGACCAACAATACTAAAAAAAAGATGTTCATATAATTTCAAAGATAGAAAAAAACTAAAGAAAATTAGTCACACTCTTCGGTATTTCAGGGTTTAACTTTTGTTATATATTAAGGGTAATAATTTTGAAAGGAAACTTGTGCACACATACATATACATACACGTAACGTCGAAGGGAGGTATTATAACACCATTCACGAGACCACAAATTCCGATGACCTATAATATTGGTTATACAGCTATATAGTTTGTATAACCTTTACAAATTTTCGATAATTTAAATATATGTATTCAGCAAAGGCAGAGAGTTTATAAACGTTGTAGCGAGAGCTTTCGAGGATAAGATTTAAATATTTTAAAGGAATTCAATGATACGGAAATTTTAATGAGATTAATTTTAATAACGATTGGTAAATATTTTTGTAATTTATGGATTATCGATGCTTCCGATACATTTTTAGAATGTTTATACTTTATATGATTTGTTTATTTTTGTTGAATTTTCAAAAACTAAAAAATTTGTTTGATATTTGGATGAATTATAAATAAAAGTTTATGCTCGAAAATGTAATGTGTATTATATATCACAAACGTAACATAGTAAATATGCAAAAATAATCAAATAAAATCGCTCGAAAATTCAAAAAGACTTTCCAAAATACATGCACTTACAAATATTTTTAAAAAAAGTATATAAATTGTATGCACATAAGAACAGTAAAGTATTTACATTATTTTCGGTTGAAAATTTTTTTCAAAAAGTTATTTAAACATTTTGAAATTAGTAGAGTAATGCAATTTTAAAATTCCATATTTTATTTTACGGTATGTTTAACTGAAAAACAATTTCATTTATTTAAAAAAAAAATTTTTTAATAAATTTTGTATTATACGGAGTTATTACTTGTCGAGTAACTAACATTTATTTTTTTTTACATTTAAAGTCATTGTATTTATGCTACCATTGCGATGCTACTTAGCGACGGAGTTCGTTGTCAATAAAGCACATGTAACGTACAGTGGTGCTTGTATCAATCGGCCGCCGAGAGCGGGATTGAACTCGAAATCTCCAGATTATGAATCCATTATTCTACCGGCTGAGCCACTGAGACCTCGAATCTGTTTAACGTTTTGAAAGTATTTATATTCTTTACGCAAACATTTCTATTTCATCTAAAAATAAATAAAAATTCTTAAAACGTTTGCTTAATCTAAAAAAAAATTTTTTTCGAAACCCTTCCGTAAACTTTTAGTTAGTTCTTTCTATAAATAACATTCGAAATTGAATTAACTTACTAAAATTTCAACCATTAATTAAGTTTAAATAAAGTCAGTTTGATTTAGCCGCATTTTAAGTAAAAAGTAAATTTAATTAAAATTTCTTTTCCATCAGCATCTAAAATTTTTTTCAATTTTTTTTCTTTTTCCCTTTTTTTAAATTATCTAGAACATTAAGAAAAGAACCATATCGTTATAAGAAGAAAAAAAAATGGTTAAACTTAATAGTAACCATAATGTAGAAATAGATAAGATAGTTCAATTATTCTTAATGATTCTTGCACTTGTATCAATTATTGCATCTTCCTCATTTTAGTTGGAAATTGTAGCCTCTTTAAGAAGGCGCGTTTTACCCGAAAACGCACGTACTTGTAAGCACACCTTTTTGACTTTAATTACTATGCACGACAACGAAGAAGATAGTAAAAGAGCGAGAGAGAAAGAGGAAGAATAAGTAGAAGAAGAATGGAAGTAGGTATTGCTTAATCGGTTTCTCTGAGACTTCCTCATTTTAAACTCTACCCACCAGCTTGGCTTTAAACCCTTGTATATTCTCCATCTTTATTCCTTCTTCCATCCCTTTTGTTCTTTTTACCTAACACTAATTGCTATACTACTGTTCGAGCTTTTAAACGTAATGTAAAAGCTTGCAGGGAATACTAGTGGGTTAATACTTGAATCTTTAATTTGTAAGAAAATTTTTATCTATTTATAAATGTATTTATGGGTATGTTGTGCCGATCGACGTGAAAATGTCCACAGCACGTACCTTACAGACACGCACGCGTATAAGTAATACTCTGAATTGCGTTTGAGGAAAATTTTTCTTTAGGCTGAATTAAAAAATTCCTTACTACCGTTGCCCTGAATTCTCCGACGTCGAGTCCTCTCCTTATCCTTTTACAAGAAAATTTTCCTCTCCTTTTTTCTTTGAAAGTAAAAAAGAACTACGAATTTTCTTATATCTCTCCCTTTTCTCAGTGTAAAATTAATAAAACTAGTGAAGAAAGGAACTTGTTTGCGATTTAAGAATGCGTGAAGAAAGAGCTCTTTATTCGAAACAAAAGACACGGAAAGTACAACAGCTATGTAATTATGTTTGAAAAGTGATTTTTATAGTGCCCTTTAAAAACCATCAACTTTAAAGGATGAGCTGTAATCAATGCTTAAATGGTTTCAAGTGACATTATCGATGTTCGTACAACCCATCTATTGTAAGACGAATATAATACAAATGTTAAAAGCAAAAATAATCAATTTTTCTAAAGAAAAGGAGACGATAATTTTACATCTCTGAATACAACAATTCTGTAATTTATTTTTTAATATCGTTCTTACATTTTCATTATTATTTTTCAATATGTTTAACATTACAGGATAATAATGGTGTACTTAAATAAAGGATCAATATTGTTGGTGAATAAAAGAAAAAGATTAATAATATTTTACAATAAGTGAATCTATTGTACAAGGAATTGTATTTATTTTTCATTGTATTATTTCCCGTATATAGAACTTTATCTTAATTATTCGTATAATTTGATATTGATTTTTCATACAATAGCTAACAAAATGCTTTTAATAATTTTATTCAAATGGTAATTGGAACAACTACTTTTTTGTAATTAATCGATGTATCTTAAATAAAAAACATTAAGAAAATGGAATAAAAAGATCAAATTTTTCTAAAAAAGCAGAAGAACTTATATTTATTGTGATGGGAGTTTTTTTTTCTTTTTATATTATCTGGCATAAAAACAACTAATTATGGATTAATTCTGTTTAAACTTTATACTTGCGAAAATTTTATTTACCGTCCGTATATTTAGTACTGTAATTGTACACTCCTTATATTTATATTTTACAGTAACATTGTTTACTAATTTAAAAAAATTTTTAATTTAATTTATGCTTTTAGATGATATTAACGAGTACAAATTAACTTTACAATTGATTTATTTAAAGTCAAATATCGTTACAAACAGACTCAAAAACTCATGCACTACAATCGAATTCTAATTGCGAAACAATGTTTTTAACGTTTTTAATGAAAATTAATGAATACAACGGTATACCTATAGATAAAATCTAACAAATGCTTTTCTTTTTTCCTTTGTACACAAATTTTTCATTCTCTGTTCAAAGCTAATTTTTTAAAATAATTAAATCTTAATAAGTTTATCTCTCTACTAATATTTGTTTGAAAATAGTAGTTAATTAATCATTATTTAAATTTTAGCAAAAAATAAAATTTACGGAATTTAATTAATTGGATAAAGATCACAATATATTGTTCATAAATTACCATCAGCGAAGTATTTAAAGTATTTTTTTAATTAATCGTTTGCTAAATAAACAAGATAATCAACTTTAAATATTAAATTAATCAATACTTTTTAATTACGGTAAATTCTACTATTTATTTTGTTTAAATTAAAAAATAAATTTGCTAAATTAAAAAAATTTTTTATTAAAAATTAAAGCTGCATACAGAGAAAAATTTCTAATAAAAATTGTCATGTCGGTAGTTTGTAACGCACGGAATTTCAGAAACGAGTTCTTTTTTTAACTTTATAGTAGCAGCACTGATTAAAACCAAGAATATTAAAAAAAATTAAACATACGTGATATTACAAATTCTTTAATTTAAAAAAAATTCCTTACCCAAATGACACGTTTCCTCGAAACCAGAGATATAAAATAATGTGTTTCTTCGGCCAGAAATGAAATAAAATCTCGTTTTTTTTTCTGTTCGGAAGCAAAATTACATGTTTATTTCGGTCGTAAACAAAATAAGATATTTCTTTCGATAAAAAAATGAAATAATTTTTTTTTCTACCCGCTTGATGTATACTAATGATAACAGTAGGTGTTACTTTATTGACAGTAAAATGAAAATATTTTAATTTCACCGTTAACGCAACAAAAATATTCTTTAAAAATAATAAAATCTCGTAGTTTTAATACCAGTCACTCTGCATTATTAATGAGAAAAATCGTAAGAAATATTTCATATAAATAATTATTTTAACATTAATAATTATTTAATAAATTTTTCCCATTTCAAATTATCTTATTTTAAACTTTGAAATTTAATTAATTTTGTTTTACCGACCACGCATACCAATTATTTTCGCTGTGTTTTTTTATACTTAAATAAACATTTATTTATTTTTAAATCGATAATTAATTTCCATAAACAAAGCATTAAAATTTTATCTTTTAATTAGAAATAAAATTCCTTTTTTAATTAATATAACTTTGGAGTACAAAAAAAAAACGGAAATACCCAGAACTTTCAATTAACGATTCGTAATGTATAATAAGTTATCGAATAATATTCTTCATAAATAATAAATATATATCTTACTAACAATGTTATTTCCTTTAGTCATTATTATAACGATTACTGTCGTTATTTAATTAACGACCCAATGAATAAGGTTCTCCTGAGAGAAGATAAAAATGTATTCGAGATAAGAAAAAGGAAGAAAGAAGAAAAAAAGGAGTCTGAACGCGTAACACATTAAGGGTTTTCAGGGGGCCGACTATAAACGTCTGTTACTACTTGTTTATAAAAAGACTTCCAAGTAGCTAAAAACGCGTTTCCTTTCACGCCGTGCGTATATAAAAAAAAGAAGCCTAACAAAGAATAATCGCATGAAATTGTAGGTAAAAATGAAATTTCACATGGATTAAGTGGACGTAGAAGAATGTCCATAAAAAAAAAACTATATAAAGATCATCAAAAAAAAACGAAGAAGAAATCACGAGGCATTACGTCGTAAAAAAAGTCAAGTTAAACAACTTTCTTATGCCACATAAAAATGTTGCCTAATTCATTTTTTTTTCTTTTTTTTTTGCTTATGTGTTTAGTTCGAACGAGCCTTGAAATGTTTCCATGCTTATATTTTTTAGCGCAAGAAAAATAATAGCTTGGATTACGTGAAAAACGAGCGGGGCGCATAGTTTATGTTAATATACGCGTTATACTCAATTGCTTTTCATTTTCATGATGGTTAAGGGTCTTTTCCTTTTTCTCTTGAAAAATTACGCTCCCTAGTATATAGTTTTATATTCTCGTAGATTCTCATTTTGTATTTAATTACCAACGACCAAATTGATTCTTGACTCATATGAAAGCTTTGTACAGAACCTTTTTGTTTTATTCTATTTATAATCATGTTTTAATTTCGCACGTAGGATGAAATTGTATTGTACTATATTTTTATGAAATTTATATACTGTTGTTTAATTTCATGAAATATTCTGAACTTTTTACTCTTTTTATGGATATTTTAATAAAGATCTGATATATTAAATAATAATTTATACAGAAAAATTTTTAATTTTAATTTAATGAATAGAAATTTAATAAATACCCTAAAAACATTTATAACAAGTTTTAAACAAGAATTGGCCGTTTGAATATAAATTAAATTTTTTGTTTTCGCATGATATCCCAACAAAAATTAAAACTTTAATTTTGATAAATAAAAAAGTTTTCCATTTGCTAAACCAACACTATATAAATTATACTTGAGAAATACGAGAAAAGCTCTCGGGCGATATAAAACCATAAACGAAAAATATCATGTCTCACTTTTAATTTGCATACGTTAATTGCCAGGCGTATAATAAAATTTACATTAATTATATACCAAAACAAAAATTTTTAAAAATGCTTTACTTTTATGCGCTAAAAATGACCACGTCACTCTCAACGAAATAATAAATGATGATATTTTTACCCCATCTACGTATATACATATATATGAAATACGTTAATCAGCAATTAAATTATTTATAATTCATTATCCTGTCTCCAAAAGAGATATGGACGATATTATAACAAAAGAATAGAGCGAACGAGGAGGTGGGAGAGTAAAGGTTAAATAATTTTCTCTCTCTCTCTCTCTCACGTGCAGATTTAATGTCGGTGTTAATAGAGAATGAGGAAAGGAGGAGAGAAGGGGGAAGAGTTATTTCGACATCCAATTAATATTTCATCTTTCGCATGTTATAAATAGTAGGTGTAGGCCGCTTGTGTGTTATACATCTATATACGTACGCTTTGCTGCAGTGATTGATTAATGATTTTCAAAGTTAACGAACGATTAAAGCTCATAGGTTTTTTTTTCATACAGTGTTTGGGTGCACGTTAAGTTTTAAGAAAGAACAAAAAAAAAGAAGAAATTATTGTAAGGTTTGCGGTTAGTATCAACAGAAGTAGTACAAGGCAACGGGCCAAATGACTCTTTTTTTTTCTTCTTCTTCATCGACGAAGATCATAAGGAAGGAGAGAAAAGACAGGGTAAGAGAAGAGAGAGAAAAAAGGAGATGAACATTCGGTAGTACGTATGATAAAAATGTAAAGCAGCTTCGTATAGTTGAGATAATGGCAAAAGGGAAGAACATCTTTTTTAGTAGAAAAGCGATAGCAAAGTTCGATAAAGGTTCCTTGGTTTAAAGTAAGAAAAAAAAAGGGAAGATTTTTAGGTATAGCTTTGAAAGTCATTTTAAGGTGATTCCAAAGTGACTTTCGGAACATTGAACTTACCTTTTTTTTCAAGGAATAACTTTATTTTATTCTCAGATCATTAAACTTTTAAAATTATTGAATTTTAATGCCAAAACCATTCATTACCTAAGGTTCCTTAACATTTCAGAATAGATAAACATTTCTTAGAATAAGTATTTCATTTAAGTTAAATGAATAGCTGAAATTTAGCTTTAAGCAATTCGGAGATTAACTTCTTTATGCTCGGAAAAATAAAAAATTGTTTGAAACAAAACCAAAGGGAAGTCAAGTCGGATGCGCATAAAGAGAAATATCTTACAGAATCAAAGTGATTACTCTTAATGGTCAAGAATACCTTTTATAGGATAAATATATAAAAGAAGATTTCTTACTAAAGAATTCTGTTTGAATCAAATTCACAGAGATTTTCCCCTTTTTTTGTCTATAATATTCTTCATTTAATCCATTTAATTTAAAATTGTTTCTTCTATTGCTTCGGAATTGTTTCACCTTTGAATGTCGTATAAAAAATAAAATATTATTTTAACGTCCGTAATTTTATTTTAGTATTATTTTCCTTTAAGCAAAAGTAAAAAAATTAGTTGATTAAACAATGAAAAATTCAAAATTTTAATCCTCCTTTATTCTGAAAGTTTAAAGCACTTTCCATTTCTCCTAATACGTCACATATATATTCCAACTTGCGTACATGAAATAACACATGTACATATAAAACAGTGCAAAAAAGGAAAATTTGTAAAATTACTCTGGGCAAAAGCTGTTAGAAAATAAAAGAGACCTACTTTTACCCTTGTTCTCTTGTAAATGTTTTGGAAAAAAAAGCTTCGCTCGGGGGATATTTGTATTTTGCATCTACTTGGTTTTGCAAAATTTTCCCTCTACAATTCTCTTTCTTGCTTTCATTATTTTTTCTCTTTTTGCACTAAATAAAATTCTTTTTTTTTCTCTCTAACCATGGTATTTAGATCATGCTTGGATAGAAAATTGCTACGGAACTTTAAGTGCATACGCATGATTTAAACGTCTTCTTGACTCGTTGGTATGTGAAAATTTTCCCGAAGATATATAGAAACTGAAATATATGAAATACCTATGGAACTTTTTTTTTGCTTCCCTTTTTTTTCATCATCTAAGAGTTGAATATTGTAAAGTTTTATATTTCTTTTTTTTATAATGAAAATACTGAGGCGAATTGTAAACTTTTGTTGCTTTGATGCTAAACTTTCATTTTGTAATTACAATGATTATGTGCCCTCGGTTCTTGTACCATATTGCGCAAGTGTAATGAAAATACAAACTACGCTGATGCGCACACGAGTGTTTGAAAGTTTATATTTGCCAAACGAGCTTTTACAAAAAGTTTCTGTATTTCAAAAACAAGATTTTATTATTTTACACGCTACTTACACATGTGCGTTATTTTTATTTTTCAATTTTTTCTCTTTTCCAATGTTTACGGATGATAATTTTAATACAATTATTGTATATGAAAAATTATTAGGTATTAATTTTTTTTCATTTATACTATTTATGATAAAGCATATTATGTACGAATTAATTTAATTGATATCAATATGAAATTGAAAAATTATTTCAATTAACATAATTACTTGATCCATCTTATAATTCAGTGGTTCAAGTGACTGAAGCATAGGATCTTTTAACTTGTCGAGGTTCGATTTCTTATCCTGATATTTTTAGTTTAAGTTCTTTATCATGAATTAACACTGACGCACACTAATACGCAGCGTGGCTTTTTTGAAAGAGTAAACCTATGTCTCAAAGTAAAAATAAATAAATGAATATAAATTAGTAAAATCCAATGTATATTAAAATCGAGGTCTAAAGTGGCTCAGTCGGTAGAATGATGGATTCGTAATCTCGAGGACCCGAGTTCGAATTCCGCTCTCGACTGATAGATACAAACATCAATATTATATATGCTTGCCCACAAACACGCTGAGAAATCTCCGTGGCTAATTAGCATCATAAAGCTAGCATAAATACAGCGATGTTAAAAAAGCAAAAATTTTAATTTTTTAAAAATGATAAAGAATATAAATTTTTTTTATAAACATTTAATATTAACATAAAATTAAAAATAAATTTTTATTGATGAAATCTTCGAAACATAAATTTAAAAATAGATTCTGATCCTTATCAAAATGCAGACATTGTAAATTCAAATACATTGACTTTGAATAGTGTTATCACTGACAAATAGCGTGGAGTCTTAAAATTACTGCACTCTTGTTCAATATAGACCTCTTTATTTTCCACACTTTCTCTCTAGCTCTCTTTTTCTCTCCCTGAAACTCTCCTATACTTTACGAAAAGTTTTAGCTACGAAATAGCTATTTTACAACCGCACGTACTAAATTTCCAATAAAGCTTAATGCTACAGCAGAAAAGAGAATCTGTTCAATTTTAAACAGAAAAAAGAAAACAAATGATGAAAAAAAAATTTACATTGACTTAAGTAACGGAGCGTACGTTCCTTATAAACCGTGAAAAATAAAGTACAAACCACTTTTCTTGAAATTTTCTTGTAAACAATTTTAAATTTTCTCGTAAACAAAAAAAAGGTTTACAATTTGAAAAAGACATAAGCGAAAAAACCTTTCCAGCTCGAAACTCATTTCTCATTTTCTTTTGCGCATCGGAGAAAACTGAAAAAAAAAGAAAAGAAGAAAAAATGGATAACTAAAGAGAAAGAAACAGCGAGAAAAGAAAGAAAACAGTTATATATATAGCTATGTCTCAAGATCTTCTAACTATGCATAAGTCGAGCTCGTTAAGCTAGTATAATTTATCTTCTTTCAAGGTTTTTAAGGCTTTCTCTTTTTTTTTCAAATAGACTGATTGATGTTTTTATCTTGTGCTCGTTGATTGCAATTTGTTTTTTTATAATTTTCAGCTGGATTGATATATCGCTATTAAATTTTCATGGCTTTGCTTATTGATGTATTGGTCTAATTATTAATAAATTATTGTATGGTTTGAGATGCATATAAAAAAATGTTTGTAGTTTAAAATCGTATTACTATTTTTATATAATTTATGTAATAATATTGCAAAAAATGTAAAATTACGTAAATAAAGAAATACGATTTTTTTATATTTTCAAAGAAAAATTATTCTTTTGAAAAATAAAACTAATAATATTACAAGCTGGAAAGCAAAAAAATAAACATTTTTTAAACATGAATAAAAAGTTATTCTATTATTGTGTAACAAGATCTTTTCTTGGATAATCTTACTAAGGAAGGAAGTGATTTGTCAAATAACTGTCATTTTTTTCTTCTAAAATCTCATTTTTATACATGAGCATTCGGTTACGAAATTTGACGTGGCTTATTTTTGATAGATCTCAAAATAGAAATCAATTTGTAAATTTAGCGGGTTATCAAATTTTTTATTGTACCAAACGTGGCCCACACGCTTTGCGTGCTTTAGGTTGAATTACATTTAGTAAAGCTGATCATATTTCATTTTAACAAATCTGACATTATTATTTTATTACACAAAATACGAATATTATTAAATAATTATTTTTTTACAAATTCTGGTAGAAATTTAACCAATTTTAACCAACGGTTGGTTAATTTATTAAAGATTAAGCAACCGTTGGCCAACGGATGGTTAAATTTCTACCAGGGAATGGAAATAAAAATTAGGTCTTCCAGATAAATTTTATCGATTTTTTTAATATTACTAGTTACATCAGCCGAACGCGAACAATTATACTCCAGGTCAACTATGGATATAATAACATCTAAAACAGATAAGTAATTTTAAAAACGAAATTATTTTAGTAGCAATTTTATTGTTTTAAAAAAATGATGAGTGGTCATCATCAAAATAATTTTAAATAAAAACAAAATTATGAACCTAAAACAACAAATGCCTTAATATGTCACAAAAATAAAAAAATTAAATTAAAAGAAATTTTAATATATTACATACATATTCAATTTATATTTTTTTGGTAATAGATAACAAAACACTCCTAAAATCCCCTTTTTGAACGAAAATAGCGTATCTGTTTTTTTCTTACAAAATGTAATAAACATAAACAAACTCTTACACCTAAAATTACAACGAAAAACTAACCCATTTAGACTAACAACATCAAAATCAAAAATATAAAAAGAAAAAACACCTGAAAAAACACATTCCAAAAACAAAACGAATATTAATTATTGAATTAACAAACAATTAGTCAAAATGACAAAATACAAAAAAAACCTAGTCCTTTTACATCGTAACTCACAATTACCTGTTGTAATATTTTAGGTTCTTCTGGTACATTCCATAACACAACATTGTACAACAGAAAACTAATGATAAAACTTTGGCGTCCCCAAGTCTGGAACAGAACAACTCATTTTGGCGAAATTCTTAGTACCTTCTATAGCTCTATTTCGTTGAATATCTTGCGTATCTGCAGTGTATCTCCAAAATTTTCGAAAAACTTTTTCTAAGTCAGTGTTTTTGCAATACCCATTTTTCTTCCATAAAAAAACTATACCTATATTTTGTCCCATATGTTTTTTATGATATTTTTGTTCTTATACGAAAAAAGTTCGGAATAACTACAACTCTTGACAAAATTTAAAAAAGTTATGTACTTGTTTTTATTTTTGCGCATTTTTGTGTGTTTTTATTTTTTGATGAATTTGAATTTTTAACAAACGTATCTTTTTTATTTGTTTGCACCTAAGTGGCCTCTCTAAAAATAGGGGAAAGTTGTTTTTCTCTTTGAAAAAAGAAAAATTGACTTTTCCGTAAAACTAAACAACAAAAATTTTACAACAAACAAAATTCTTTAAAGATTTAAAAAAAACTGAATCTAAAAACATTTATACAAACTTCTTGTTATATGTTTTTTTTAACCGTAAAAATAAAGACAACAAAATTTAAAACGTTTTTTTATATCAACAATTTATTCGTTAATATGATCGCAAATCTTCATTAAATATTTTTATTTATTAAAAATATATACGTTTTTTCGAAAAAAAAAATGTTGCTTTTGACTCCCGCTTTTCTGCTCCCGTAAACCTTTATAACTACACAACTAAGCCCTTTCAACATCACCCAAACCAGCACAACAAACACTCCCGCTACACCTGCCACTCGTATTTCCTCCTAAATACGTTACTTAAGAGTATTCTTTTTCAACATTTCATTTATTTTTTCTATGTTTTCACTTTTAAAAGAAAAAATTTTAATAAAATCAAAAGTTTTTCACAAAAAAATTTTTTTTACTTGCAATTTTCAACTCATTCATATAAATTGTCACTAATATTATAGCGTTACACTTTGAAATTAAATTAATATTTTTGTAAATTAAAACCTCTTAATCCTTCCTGCCTACCTTATTTTCTACTACAACACTTTGTGCTTCTGCTTGTTAAGTATTTTTTCTTTGCTCGAAAAAATGTTCGTGAAAAATATTTTTCGTTAATTTTACTATTTAACCGGAGTCGAAAAAGTAGTTTCAAATAAAAATTTTTCAAAATTTTCAAAATGCTCAATAACGCGCTAAAATAGGTTTAAAATTTCCCGAAATATGCATCGAATTTTGCAAATCATAGAGTAATTTACGTAAAAAAAAATATTTTTTCAATTTTACAAAATTATCTAAAATTAAAACTCTAAAATGAATAAATGAAGAGTCCGATATACAAATTTATATGAACTAAAAAATGTTATAAAAAAAACTAATGTCGAGCCCCACATCGTTTTCGTCTTTGGTAGTCTTAAATATTCCTTTAACAACCACAGTTAAAGTAAAATACAAAAAAATTAAAATTTGAAAAAATTTTTGAATGCAAAAACCAACCAGTTTTCAATACTTCCGACAGTGACAAAAAAAAATTGTAGCAAATTTGAAAAACATACATCTAACTATATACATACACAAATACACTTCCCTACAAAAAAAAACGTGGATCTCGGATTTAATCACCTAGAAACAGGTATTTCCCTTTTAACAGGGAAACCCTCCAGATATCAATAAAAAATAAAAAATTTTTTAATTTTCTTTAAATACCATATTATAAACATTTAAAAAACATTTTTACACAAGTTTTGATTGGGTTAAAATTTGGCTTTTATGTATTTTGCTAATTGTAAACAAAAAATTTTCCCACATCGCCTTTAAACTCAAAAAAGCTCAAACCAATCAACTCACACTTTTCCTTTATATAAAGACTTTATTCCCATCTTAATTTCATTAAAAGACACTCAATTTATAATTTTTTCTATTTTTTTAAAAAAATTTACTTTTAATTCTTTTTTTTTTTAAACTATACTTCTTTTTAGAAAAAAATTATTTACTATCAATACTTATGAATAAAAAAATACTTTTATTTTGTCTTACTTTCTTAATAAGTATCACTTCATAATTTATCAAAATAAATTTTGAAAAATTTTTTTCTTTTACCGTCTTTTTTATTCCTTAAACTAAAATTATGAACCTTAAAACAACGTACGAATCTTTATTAAATACATAGTGAATTTTAAAATTTTTTGTAACGGCAATTTTTACAAAAAACGAATAATTGTTAATTGATAAAATAAAAACAAATTCATATTGAGTAAAATCTTGAACAAAAAGACATAAAAAAACACTCTAGTCACTTTTACATACGTAACTCACCTAAATACCTATGTTAAAGATTTGTATACCAAAAAATAACGCTAAGGTTCTTCTGGTACACCCCTGGTCCTCAACATTTTTGTATATCTAACAAAAATCATATTATGATTTATATAGATATAAAAACATGGGATTTGATGGCGTCCCCAAATGCTGGGTAACAGAACCAACTCATTTGGGAAACCGTACGCTTTATCAGCGTCTATATTCGTGACCTAGGTAGATCATGACGACGCATATTAGATCGCGTAAATTTTTATTATTAATAGAAATATCTATTATTATACATTTTATAAAACAAAAATAGTTATGTAATACCACATGTTTAATACTTGTAAGTTTCATTTTTATTTTTATTGTTACGCCTAAAATGTATTGTTTTAGGTGATGTTTTTTTAATGTATTGTTGATGAATTTAGAAATTTTTAATCATTAAGAAACTGTTATCAGTTGTTATTAAATTTTATGTTTTAGCACCTGAAGTGGCCTCTCTAAAAATAGAGGAGAAAAGTCGTTTTTTCTCTTATAGAAATAAAGAAAAATTGAAACAACTCTGCTATTAGTTTATTTACAGTTAGAAATATCAAAGACAAAGTCTGTTAAAACCAGTTAATAGACAAAAATGTGTGTTACTTTAACAAACAAAATGTCTTTAAAGGATTTAACAAACAAATGTCTGTTAAAATTTTACTTATAAATTACAGACATTGTCTAATTACTAAAACTTTTTTGGTCTTGTTTTCCGTACACATACATACGTTTTATATATGTTTTTTTTTTAATTCACGTTTAAGAGTCTCTATATATTTCTATATTTTTGTTCATAATAATCAAAGTTTAAATTCTTCAATTTTTGAAAAACATTTTATACCTGAAAAAATTCTGCAAATTTTTAGTTAGACTTATCGACTGATTTTATTATTTATGCTCACTTAAAGTTTATCTTTTTACTACTATGAGATACAAAACACGCGGACTGGAGCACAATAATTAGTTATAACTGAATTGCAAATTTTCTAGGTAAAATTATTTTATCAAAATTTTGAAGAGTTCTTTAAACTTTAATTTTATGAACAACAATATACTAATATGAACTCCTTAAATTAATAAATGTACAAGAACTAATATTAGAAAGACTTTTTTTATTCTTATACATATTTTTCGTTTATATATGTATTCTTTCTAAAATGCTTTAATGATATAATTTTAATAATTATTAACAATTTTTATAAACAAATTATAATAATACGTTTTTTCGAAAAAAAAATTATGATATTTTTTAGGTCATTTTGAGTAAAAAGGTTCTCATGAACATATTGCTAAAATGAACTGAATCGGCAAAAAAATCGCAGTTTGAAAAAACGCGATTTTTCAAAACTTGACAGCCTATAGCTCAGCTTCTACTGATTTCATTTTAACTCACAATAGCTAAATTGTTGGTTAAAATATAAACTAAAGATTACAGTAGTTAGTGACCGTATTTATAAAAAATCGCGTTTTCAAACTTTGCAATTTGTTTTCTGCCGATTCAGTGCATTTTAGCAATATGTTCATGAGAACCTTTTTTACTCAAAATAAACTAAAAAATATGATAAAATTTTTTTTAAGTGCATTTTTATAATTTGTTTATGAAAATTGTTAATAATTATTAAATGCGCCATTTTCAGACATTCTACCCAAAAAATTCGGATTCAGCAGGTCAAAAATACATAAAAAAACCTGGGTAGAATTGAGGACCTCGATCGACCAAGACTTATGTAGTTTGTCCCTGGACTATCTATTTTAGTCGTTTGTTACGGACATTTTCAGAACAACTGACATAAAGTCTGTTAAATCGTCACATCCTTTTTGTTACTTCAACAGACAATTTAGTAACAGAAAATAAAAGTAACAACTACAAATTGTTTTTAACCGTGTTCAGTTCCTAAAAATAATTATATTATCAAACGTTTGTCCACGTAATTTACTAATCGTCATAGCAAAAGATAATTCACATGAAAATTACGTTCTTTTAAATGTAAAAGGAATATTCATTTTCACAATATAATCTACTACGGTTTGGAAAAATATTATCTTATACCACCCGTCAAAATTTTACATTTTAATAAATGATTAGAAAATTCTAAAATTTGCAATCTCGCACTATTGCATGAACCTTTATTAATACTTATATTTCTTATAAGCATTACAATAAATTTTTCTCTCAAATGTAATTTACTGGAAGGATTAAAAGAATTTAAATATTCTAGAAGAAACATTTCATCTGATTCATTATTGATTTTCATCACTATCAATTTCCGAGTTTTAAAATAATGTATGAAAATAATATAAATTTTGCAATAAAGAATCAAAAAGTTTTTTACAAAAAAAACATTTTATTTTTACTTGCATTAAATTTTGTTTCAACTCATTCATATAAATTTCCATTATTATACTTACTCTTTATTTGATAGCATAAATTAAATTAAATTTGCAGTAAATTAAATTTTTAAATACTATTATTGGTAATAAGAGTTTAAAAATCCTCATTATTTAAAATACAAAAGCACTTTTTCATCTTTTATTTTAATGCTAAAATATGCTTCTTGCTACCATAACGATAATTTGCATTTACAAAAACCAGTGCTTTGGTGTAATGCTTCTAACATTGTGTTAATATTTTGATTTCATTTGCTTTCTAATTATTTATCGGTGAAAAAATTTTTCTATTTTCTATTAGGAGCAATGTTTAAAATTTTTAAAATTAAAAAAAAAAAACCTTTTTTTAAAAATTTTTTCTCGAAATGGATAACTTAGAATTTTGGCAAATCTATAGAGTAATTTACGTAAAATAAAAAAATGAATTTTTTTTCAAATTTTACAAAATTATCTAAAAAAAACACCTAAAAAAGTTGTGGGCGAAATTAGAATGTTTTTTATTTATGAATTTTATTTAGAGTGCCACAATTACGAATAGCGTATTCCAAATTTAGAATAAAGTATTAATGAATTTTCATGATTTCAAAAACAGTAGTGATAATCTCAAATTATTCGATTAAAATATTTAGAGTTCTTTCGAAATCTTGATATAATTTATTCTAAATTTAGACGTACATTTATTTTGCTACTTCTTATTTCGATAAAGTGAACATTCTAAAATGCTTTACTCGCATTAGTTATTTTCGTTACTTCAGTCGCTGAAAATACGAAAATTCTAAAATGAATAAATGAACAGTCTTGATATGCACATAATTTATATGAACTTCTAAATAAATGTTAATTAAATAAAAAACATTCTAATGTTCGAGCCCCACCCATCAGTTTTCAAGTTTTTCTTTTGGTAGTCGCAAATAATTTCCAGCAAATTTTAGAGCAAATCCATCGAGTACTTTAAAGTAAAATACAAAAAAAAATTAAAAATTAGAATTGAAAAAAAATGTTTTAAATTGTTCTAAAATTAAAACTATGCCAGAAAACCAGTTTTCAATCTCAAGTTAACAAAAAAAAAATTTATGCAAATTAGAACTTCAGTACTTTTCGGATCTAATTGACGTAATGAGTACATACACACACACATACTACAGACATTTTCTGATACATGAGATTTTGGCATGATAAATCACCTAAGAAATCAGGTGATTTCTCGCCTGATTTTTTTAACAGGGTAAACCCTTTTTCCACGAGTCAATAAAAATTAATAAAAAATAGAACAAATTTTTTTATTGATAAATGTTTTCTTTATGAGTAATGTATTAAAATATATTTATGACTCATAATCTTAAGACATGATCACATACAACATTATTTCATTTTAAATAGTGTTATTAAATAAACAAAATCAAGTTTTTAACTAATCAAAAGGATTTTAAGCATCAGATAAGGGTTTTTAAAACTATTCATGGATCAAACTTTTTTATTTAATGTATTTTAAGCTAAAAAGAAGTTTTATTAGTTAATATTATAATAACAAAAATTATCAATTACATTTAAATCTGATTTTTTCAGACTGAAACTCAGGTCTGATAGCTCAAATAACTACAGTTGAGTATAAAGTGCATAGGCGCTTAAGTTATTTCAGCTTATGTCTTATATTATAAAATACCACATTTTATTTATATTATAAATATACACACCTATTTAGTAAATATTCATTTTTAACTTATATTTTTTTAAAATCTAAAAAATTTACTTTTTTGGTACTTTTTTTTTATCTGTAATAGAAAAAAAAAAAAAACCATAACCAAACCTCATAACCTCAAACCTTCATTAATTGCTGTTACTATACTTATTTTTAAATGAAAAAATAAAAATATATATATTGTACCTGCATTAAGCAATACTTATGCAATAAAGGAATAAATTACTTATCTGAATTGTTATATTATTTGATGTCTTTACAATTTTACTTGAATTTTTAAATAAAAGGTAGTCACCTTCTTGTGCTCATAGTTATATATTTTATCATTAAACTATACATTGGTTATATACATAAATAATATTGCTTGGTTTAAAATAAAATATTCTTATTCTATTTTAATTGAGTTACTTCTATTATATTTAAAAAACAATGCCTAGAAATTAATTTTTATTTATTTAAAAAATCTAAACCCTTTAAAATTTAATTTTTGGCGCCTATTCTATATCGACCAATCAGGATTCGATCTTTAGATACTTCAACATGGCGGCTCATCATTTTTTTAAGAAGGATACTTCAATTAAAATTTGATTTTAATTTTAAAATTAAAATTTAATTAAAATTTAGTACCTTAATAACGAAACGTTACTTTTTAATAAGGGGATATTTAAATAACTTTCTATTTTTTCATAAAACTGATTAATAAAAATCCATAAAAAGAAAATCTGTTATTGATAAAACCATTACTTTGATAAACTCGAAGCTATCGAAAACTTACTGATTTTTCAGTTATAAAGAAAATGTAAAAATTTGTTCTTAAAAAATTGAATCTTCTCATATAACGACCATACCGAATTCCGTTTGCGAAATGAATTCACATAACCATCGAACATTTTTTGAATTTCCATGAACCATTACTTTTAAAGGTTTATTGAAAATTCATATATTTCGTAAGATCGTATAGCCTCTTTTTGGGTTTTCGGGTACAGATTGAATATCAAAGGTACGATTATGCATAATGATGCACTATCCTTATATGCTAAAAGTTTACTTTGCACAAAATTATGCTTGGTCTTGCAAAATTTAGTATATAAATTTTCAAAGTAGCTTATACATATACGCATTCACAAAAGATATATGCTTTAACTTGCTTCGAGTTTAGCCTTCTTTTTTTTCTTCTTTTTTTAATTTTTTTGTTTCCTTTTTTAAGAAAATATAAGCTTGTTTAAGATCCATTTATATTTAAGAAGCTTTGCTTGGGTTGATGCACTTATGTATTCATTAACGGCTGTTCTAAACTTTTATTTTTTTTTCTTATTTTTAAGATCATCACGTTGCACATATTCAAAATTTTAAAAGTTATTTTAATTTTCAAATTAAATACTGTCAAAGACCCAGGTTTTGATAGAAATTTATTTACAATTTTTTTTTCTACTAAAGTTATGATAGTAATTAAACCAGGTTAATGGAAAATTTTAGTTTTATAAAATTAAATAAAAAATCTGATTTCAATAAAACAATGAAAAATATTTAAAATTTACTTATGTTCCTTGTCAATATAGAGGTGATAAAAAACTATCCTTTGATGGCATGCCATTTAAAATTATTTTAAAACATTTATTTTCAAAACAAAGTTTTTTTTACACAAAAATATTAAAAATTACATAAAATGATTACGAATGACCTTTTTATAACTCGTGATTAAAAAAATAAAAATTACATAAAATAAAAAAATTAAAGGAAAGAAAAATAATGTCTCACCGTTCGTTCTCCCAAATTATGAACTCGGCAATTGAGTAAAGCCGTCTTGCCAACAAGAGCAGTAACATTATGCGAAGCATTGGGGTCAAAGTAAGGCCCTCGATCTAATGGATCTAAATTGTGTTCAAGATGCTGCTGTTCTTCATCGTCACTTCTACACCTGGCTGAGCCTGAAAGCAAAAAAAAATCAAAAAGATTAATCACACAAGAATACTGGAAAATAAAAAAAGGTAAATTAAAATTTAATCTCCTTATTAAATTATCGCTGTAAATCAATGCATAATTCTCGTACGAATTATAAAAGGTAAAATAGGTAGCAGACAACCATACACGGCCAAAGTTTAACCCTCACCAACGAATATATATATACATAAATACATGGAATAGCGTATATATATCGCTAGAAGCAGCCGCCGTTAATCGAATCTACTCTCTGCTGAACATTCAATCACCTTTGACTTTCGTACGCGTTCATGCAAATGCGTTATCGAGCTAGAAAAGCACATTGGTCTCTCGCTCCTCGCTATATATACGTTATATTGCCCGAGAGGTATATTTAGGTGATATGTATGTTATAGATGGGAGAAAAGGGATGGAAGGGGCGAGAGCTATAAAGTAAACTAGGAATGTGCTTTAAACGCTGATATTCAAATTGTCGAGCTTAATTGAACATCCCCCCCAATACGTGCCGTGCGGTATGTTTTTAATGCAACCATTTATTTTTTACGAAATTTTAAAAGGAAACTAATGAATCTTCTTTTTCGGCGGATCTGAAACTCGTTTTATCGTTTTGGAATTTCGTCATGAATATTTTAATCATTTTAATCGTGGTTTATTGCTTAATCTGGAAAAATAATATCTTTATGTAAATAAATATATAATCAAATTTCAAAATAAAAAGAATACTTTTTTTAAAACGTTTTTTAAAAAACAATTTTTTTTAATTTTAATAATATAATCAAATTACTGTTTGACGATAAATATGTACAATTATCTGATTGAAATTTTCAAAGTGAGTTGTGCCTTTTTTGTAGAAATGAACTTTATTTATTAGAAAAAATTTGTTTATACCAAAAGGACTTTCCGTAATTCAAAAGGATATTATAGTAATAATCAGCATAACTGAAACATTTTTTTAAAAATTTTTTTAACTCTCAAAAAAACAGTAAAATCGATATCTTCACTTAGAAGCATCCTAAACAAAAAAAAATCAAAGGGCATATGAAAATATAAGTAAATGTCTATCGTAGGTACTAAAATGGTAAACAGTTTGGATAAAAAAAATGACAGTTTTTAAATTTTTAAATTTTATTTTATTTTTAAATTGTTTAAAAAAAGAATTTAATTATATCCAACATTGATAATTCTGGTATGGACGAAAACTGCAAGTGTGCTAGGTGTCCCTCAAAATTTGAGCCCGATTCTGATGAATGATTTTAGTCATTTTTTCTAAGCCAAATTAAAAAACGTTGTTTCAAGAAAAACGTGTTTAAAGATTGTGTGCAAGCGTGTATTCACAGGTATATGGCACTCAAAAATGATGTTATATTAAAAATGAAAAATTTTCAAAAACTAGATTACGCCCTTAGACAAAAGAAGAAAAAATTGCAATATTACATTCCAGTGAAGTCTGAATAGGTTTTAACGAAAGTTTAAATTTCCAATAAAAAATCGTATAGTAGTTAAAATTAAAAAATAATATTGTTACTTCAATAATTTTTCTTTCTGTTCATAGCATTGATAAATGAAAAAACAAAAAAGTTATTAATTTGTAACTGTACTTTCAATAAAAGTAACAAAAGCAAAACTTTATCAAATGTTATGCAATCAGTTTTTATTTGCATGTGTATTGCATGTGTGTATTTTTATTAACTCGGTTTTATTGCACTCTGTTAATAAAAGCAATAAAACAAAAAATACAAAATTTCCCAATAAAAATGTAAACTTTTTAATAAACTACTACTTTGTTTTAAAAATCTCGTAAATTCCAGAATTGCTTTTGAAAAAAAATTTGCCACAATTTTTTAAGTAAATATAATCGGATGATTTTTAATAAAAATAATCAAAGCGTTAAAATAAAAATATATTTTGCAAAAAATAACTTTTACAATTACACTTTTATAACGTTAAATAAATGTTTAAATTTCAAACAAACATTGTTACAGCATCAACAATTTTAATTAAATTTTGAATAAAATTAATCATAATTCAAGTCACTTTTAAGTACTTCAACAATCACATAAATCCTCATCAGTAGTTACCCACACCAGCTAAAATAAACGTCAGTCATACTTTGAACTATCATCCAAAGATCTTTTCCTTACCTACTTATTATCCCAGTATTAATGAACACTTTAAATTCCAACAATACTTCTTA
Source organism: Anastatus disparis (assembly GCA_017163975.1). Taxonomy (NCBI): domain Eukaryota; kingdom Metazoa; phylum Arthropoda; class Insecta; order Hymenoptera; family Eupelmidae; genus Anastatus; species Anastatus disparis. The sequence goes on from JAFFSR010000281.1 coordinate 1,273,717, forward strand.
TTATTATCTTTTCTCATTCTCTTTGAAAACAGTCAAAGAAACACAAAACTTTGAAATGCTATATAATAAATAAACTTTCCCCTGCTACTATATAAGCTGTATATCTCGTTAAAATTTATCATTTCCCGCTACCTTATGTACCAAGTTATTGTGTATTCATGTAATGAAGCATCTTTTCTCCTTTCTCTCTCTCTCTCTCTCTCTCTCTCTCCTTTTACCCCTTTCTCCCACACCTTTAGCTTCATAAAATTTTGTCTTTTCTTTCATACCTCCCTTTTTGGTATTTAATTTCCCTTCTTCTCTTTCTCCTTTCTCTCCTTAAGCTATGCGCAGCAGCTAGCACTTTGGCTTCTTAAAACGAATCAACAAGTAAAAAGGAAGAAGCTTCTTCCTTTTCTTATTACTTTATTACCCTTTAAAAAGAAAGCGAGGAAATGGAAAGCCTTTAAGGCGTGAATTCTTTAAAGAAAAAAGTGTTTATAATCAACGAAAGGTGTTGAATTAAAAAGAAAAAAATAGTCGACTCGGAATATCGGAGCTTATTTTCGTTGAAAAATAAAGAAATGAGGTAAAAAAAGTTCTCCTTCAAAGCTCACGACATATACATTCAATTTGTCCTTTATACATGCACGTTAAAAAAAAAGCAAAGAAGCAAATTCTTTAGCTTGCAGGGTAACCCAAAAGCAAATAAGTCTTATGTTTTACAAGCGACTTGGCACAGACATCATGCGGAACGAGGTATTTTTTTTTTTCTAACCGTCTTTTCCATTCCCTTAGCATGTGTATATGCAAAGTAAATTTTTACATGCCAAGGAAAAAGGTTTTGTATGCCTGTCTTATATGCCAAGTGCTAATAGGTATACAAGCCACTAACTTTGACAATTTCAATGTATGTATACATATATATGAGAGGAAGAAAAGGAGAAAATTCACATTATTGGCTGGACGCATATAGAAGAAGAAGAAGAAGAAGAAAAATAGAAAGAAAAAATCATTAAATCACCCTTGGCCAAATAGCTTAGCCTCCATCGCTTCTTGATAAATCGTCTGGAAAAAAAATGGAAAGAAAGATCGAATACGTGTCGCGACTATGTGTTCAACTTTCTTCTTTCTTTTTTTATAATGAATTACACTCGTGCAACCTACATCAGCTCAAATATATATATACAACACATAAACCTACATATACTGTAAAGTATACCATACAAATTCCGCTTTATTTTACGACAAGTTAAAGGTAGTATAAGACGTGGGTAGGAGAGGGCTTGGTTGGTTGGGTTGGGGTTCGGGGTGGTAAACGTAAACAAGCATAGAAGGAAAACCTTTAGCGCCAACCAGTAATGCTGAAGTCTCTCCTTAAATCACGCGAGTAATGCCCGTCAAAGCAACTCTCTGCTGCTGCTACTGCTGCTACCGCCTTTTCTCTTCCTCTATATTGCAGGGCACGTATACACGAGCAAACCATGTATAAGCCTTTTGTGAAAAACAAAATGCCATCGTTTCATTTATTCGTTTAAGTGAAAAATAGAGAGAGAGAGAAGTTTTGAAAAAAGGAAAAGGGTTAATACGTGTTTATATATACATATATATATATTTATATATATTATACAGTTAGTTGGGTGCAACAAACACGGATTACTTTGATGATTTAGGACCAAAATGCCAGAAGCACGTATACATGCCCCGAAAGGTTCAAAACACATGGCGCAATTACCCCACCTTCCGAAGACTTGCTGTTCTGAAATTGCATCCAACAGTGCAATTTACGGTGCCACACCACGGTTAGAAATCGAGAGAAAGAGAGTAGTGCCCGAGACCCAAGAAAATGTTCGAGTGTGAGAGAATAGAACAAAAAAAAAGCCTGAAAAAAGGGGTGGAAGATTAAAAAGTAAAGGGGGTTAGAAAGTCAGTAAGTTCTTTTTCTCAACGTCGAAAATATATAGAGATTGGTACGACAACTCTTGGTATACTGTCTCTCTTTTTTTTTTTTCTTCTTTCCTCTTTTTCTCTCACATATAGTGGCAGCCTTTACTCTTCCTTTAGAAGAAAGATGGGATCTAAGAGGGAAAATAAAAAAGGGGATGAAGCCACACGCGCACGGAAATGGACCAAGTGGCTTGGTGGAAGCCAAAAAGAATGTAGGAGAAGAATAAGTAGAAGAAAAGAAGAAGAAGAAAAAAAATTAAGGTGGCTTTGAGGACAAAAGCCTTTAGCTTCTAGTATATATGTATTTTTATTCTCTTTTCTCTCTCTCTCTCTCTCTCTTTCTTTCTCTACTTGAATTAAGCACATTGATAATTTCCAGTCGATGAAGGAAAAAGAAAAAGTATTATTTCCCCGTCTTATTCTCGGCCCCTTTAACTTGGCATCGAAGACTTTTTCTTCCCCTTACAGGGCCATCATTCGTATAAATAAATATCAGTCTGTGTATACATACTGAAAGCTTAAGAGAAAAACGATATATACAAAGAGCTTCTCTCCTTTTAGTACCAGTGACAAATGAACGACTGACTCATTTTCCTTTTCTCTAACTCCAAACGGAGGCGAAATAAAACAAAAAGAAAAAGAGTATTAAATCGAGCATATCACAAGGAGTAGCTATGGAGAAACATTATTGGAAAAGAAGAACAAACAAAAGAAGATGAAAGGGCAAAAAAAATGTGGGAAAAAGAAAAGAGGTGTGAAAGTGTAATTTTAGCAAAAATTTTCTAGCTGATTTTACGTTAAGAACGAGAAGACTTTTTTCTCTCCAAGTATTGTAAGAATATCGATTAGCAGCGGTAGTAGTAGGAGGGTAAACTTTTTCTCAGGCATAAAGTGACACAATAACTATACGTTGTAGTTCACGACAGGCAAAGCTATTTTTTTTTTCTTATTTTTGCTCCACTATGTTTTCCAAGTACTCAAAGCTTTATCGAAGAAAAGTTAATGGCATATATTGTATAGAAATTTCGGAATTTCTCTTTCTGCTTCATTCTCTTAATTCTTTATTGAAACGATGAGGATCTTGTCAAATTTCGACAGTTCAAAAGTTAAATCGCAAGAACGTTGAAAAGAGATATTTAGACATCGATTTGGTATGAACCGCTTACTTATGTCACTAAAAGTAAATTAGTTCCGAAAGCTTTTGAAATCTAAAAAGATTGAAAGAATCTTATTCGAGTTTAGTTAAAAACGAATCAATCTAAAATGAATCTAAAATTCTTTTTCAATGCAAATGAATTGTCATTTAAGAAATGATAAATTTCAATCCAACTGATAAAATAGTTTCCTATTCATTTTTTATTAGGTTATAAGTGATATTTTTTTATCGATCAGAAAAGTAGAGAAATTCATTTTATATCATAATTGATGGAGAATTTTCATTCATTGATTTAAAAAAACAATCCTATAATTGATACTTAGAGAAAGAAATTAAAGTCAAACGAATCGTAAATTGGACAATACAAATGAAAATTGTTTTGAAAAGGGTAAATTAACCAAAAATTGAAAACTTTAACGTCTCTTTTCAGTAACATAAAAGTCACTTTAAAAGTTACTTCCTAACGGAACGCTAAACTTCCTCTCTCTCCCTAGTTTTGAGATTCTGAACTTTGAACTTTCATGTAAATGACCTACTGAAATTACATAGACTTTTCCTTTCAAAACCCTCTTTTTCAAGTTATATTAACTTTTTTTTTAATTCAAAATTCAAATACCGTCCCTCACCTTAAGTATCCATTCCTCATAAAATATCTTGACATTTTTTTTTAAATTTTCAAAACTAATTTTAAAATTTTATAATGAATAGCATAATAATAGCAAGTTTGGTATTTGTACTTGATTAGATATTTTAATGTATATTCAAAAGTTGTAGGGTTAACGCTTGAGAGAGCGTTAGGTACGATAGTTTAATCCAAAATTTCAAAGCTGTGATTCTCTACTTTAACGAGAGAATATGTACGATAGGAAAGGATATGCATGTGTATGTGTATATATATCGCAGCGAATCAGTAGGATATAAGCGGCTAGCATGACGACGACGACGACGTAAGGTTTAAAGGAGAATGAGAGAGCGAGACGGTACGAGTTTAAAGGAAGTAGTTCAGTTCTGCTTGCCGAACATTACGGTTAGGATTAATGAAAGCATTTCTCTATCGTAGTTACACACACGTGACGACCTTTACTTGAATTTAGTAGCTAGTAAAAGGAGGAAAGACCAAGCAAACTTTGGCTTTTCGATAATATCTCTGACGATTCTTTCGGGATTTTTTTTTCGTTTCTCCATCGTTTAATGGTTATTGGACATTTATTTGATTGAGTTAAAAATAAAGGAACTGATGATGATATAGATTTTAGTTTATGAATTGTGAACTGCAAATAACAAACTCCAGTATATTTATTTGATAAAATTTTTATTTTTAACTTCTATTATTGGATTAATAGAATAATTAATGATTTCATTTTTAAAATGTGCATTTTCTGTTAAATAGTTAATTCATCAATTAGTGAAACATTTTTTTGTTCATTATTCCAATGCAAATTTTTTAAATTTAGAAAACTTTTTTAATTTTAAAGAATTTTTTTTTTATTCCTGTGATAAATAAAAATATAAAATATTAAAAATTTTAATTTAAATAAGGAAATGACTTTAATCATTATTTCAGCTAATTACTTTAATAAATTACTAAAGTTAATTACTAAAATATCAAAGTTTGTCATTTGTAAAATAAATTTGTAATTTTAAATTCGAGCAAATGATTTTAATTCCAAGAATCTTGCAAACCTTATTTTAATTAATATTAAATTATTTTTTAATTTTGTTTTCTATAGACTAAAATTTAATCAATTATTTTTAACAATCGTTTATAAACGTGATGTTTGACCTATTTCAGAATTTTATTTCCAATAAAAATTTCATTCATCATATAAAAAACTTAAAAAATCACTTACAAAGTAATTTTTCCTTCTTTTCTTTTTTTTAATTTTATTATTTTATTTTTTCCTCAACATTTATTAGGTATAAAAAGGCAGCAGCAGTATAGCAGTAAGTCGATACTTAAGAGCGTCGAAGACTGATGTAGGTCTTTTCACTGGCATAAGGAAATTGCCAAAATCGACAAGGTTTTAGATAGTGAAAAGGCCATACCAACGTCGTTTCTTATATACGTCTTATACTAAGAATTACTTCCTAATAAGACCCTTAAAAGTTGGCAGTTTAAACTCCTTCGCGTCAGACCATAACTATATATCTATATACATACAGAAAAGTTAGTCAAGCTTGAGTTTTCTTCTCTTTCTCCAAAAAGAGCTATTTCAAACTCTCCTTTTCTCTTTTTCTCCTTCTCACAAATGTCTTTATTTCTTCTACCTTTATCTCCTCTCCCTTTCTCTTTTGCTTTCGTTTTGAATAAAACTTGCAAATCGGCTTAGTTGAAATTACACAACACTAGGTATAGCGAGAAAGAGAGAAAGGGAGTTTTCCTTTCTCTGGAAGCTTGTTGATTTATTAACTTCTTCTTGGTATACTTTGTACAGCGAACCCCCCCGCGAGGCACCTTGGGTTGATAAACTGCTAACTGCTCTTACTGTTTTTCATTAAAACAATCAAATGTTTGATTATACTATCCAGTAAGAGATAAATTAGGAAAAATATACTATATTTTTTCTTCTTTTTTAAATTTTTATATAGAACGCAAACGAGAACGTTGTCAATAAAATCAATAAAATAAAAGGAAAATTAATTGCTTCTGGGTCAGTTTTGTTTCCTAAAAATGTATATATAAATGCTGATTGGAATGCAACGACGATTATATGCAATTTAACAATGGCTTTTTGTATTAACAATCGACTCTCTTCCGCCATTCGAAAATTCCTGCTGTTTGTTGTTATTTCAATTTTACATTGTATTAATGATATATAGAAACGATACCTTATATACATGTATTTTAAAAAATAATAAAATAGACCTATTGTTTTATTAAAAATTGAAACTGGATCAATGTAATCGGTCGTTTCATTGAAATATAATAATGTGTTTCATATAATAAAATATTATTTTTTATTATTCAACATTCAAATCGCCCTGAATGAATAAGGTCTGGCCATATAATTTTTTTTACTGTATTTCAATCTCTCGCAGTTCAAATATGGTATTTGCGTGATTCTAGAAAAATAAATTTTTTCGAATCAATTTCCATGTACAGCTACGAGTGTACATTTACATGCATACGTTTGTAAAACTCAATTTAGTAATTTAGATGGATTAAAGCTATACTATAAATCATTTCGTTTGATAAATTATCAGTTTTTTACATAATAATCATGTATATTGCAATGTATTGGGCTCACGTATTTAAACTTTATTGACCATTATTGTGCAATTAGTAATAGTTTCTTCTTCGAAAAAGATTTTTCCCTTCCTAAAGTTTTCTCTAAATCAATTAACATTGAAATTCATGAAGAAAAAATAAGTTTGAAACAGCTTAATTAACTAGTCTTATTGAAAACAAACCTTCTTATTTAAACATCGCTTATTAAGAGTGTTTGAATCAAGCTATATACCATCAAGTTTCAAGTCTTAACTATATCTTATTAAAAAAAAAAAGAAATGGAAAATCATCAAAGAAATTAAAAAAAGAAAAACAGAGCGAAATAGAAGCAAAGCCAAAGAATAAAAATGAAAATAAAAAGGAAAAGAGTGTACTATTCGCAGACAGTTGACCCGCATAAATTTTTCTTTCACAAAAGGAAGATTCTCATTAAGGTAAAAATTGGCTGACTAGTTTCTTCACTCGTAATGCTTAAACAACTCGGTATATATACTTGCACGTATAAGGTAGGAAAAGAAACGAGGGAGGAAAGAAAAGCAGCAAGAGAATAGAGGGGGGGTATATCTTTCTTAAAAGCTTTTAGAGCGTAAACTACGACGCAATTTACTTTTAGTTCACTTTCTCTTATTCTTAGCCCTTGTCCTCTCTTTCTTATTTCATCTATCTTATTCTCTCTTTTGTGTCTTTTATCGTTGAGCCGACTGTTCCATCTTATTGTCTCAATTCATCTTTCCTTTTTTTTGCATATATATATATGTATGTGAGTATGAGTAAAAAAAGTTTTCCATCTTTTTTCATTTAACCTTATCTCCCCCTTCTTTCTCTCCACCTCCATTCTTTTCTAGCCTGCGGGTTAGCATTAACCAGCCTTCAATGAACTTTTCAGTTAAATAAAAAGAATAGAAATGAGAAAAAAAGGACATAAAATTATGTTTATTGACACCCACGCGCACCCACATACATATGTATGAACTTCGGAGAGAAGAATGATAAAAATTTAATCGTTGATGAAAATCTTTTATACCAAAGTACTTATCATTAACTTTCATACGTATGTATATATATTTCTTTTTTCTACCTCTGATCTTGACTAGTATTGCGGATTACCTTTTACCGTTGTCCTTTTTTTCTTCTTCTTTCAAACCTTTCCAAGCTCCGAGATATCAAGTATATAAGTCTCGTATGGATTGCTACTGCCGGCAAAACTGTAAATCTATTTTCTTTTTTATCCGATTGCCGGTTATACGCTTGGTTTACGAGTGTATATATGTAACGGCTAAATGTGTATATGTGCGATATCATCGTTTTTCATTAAATACACCATATATATACTCGCGTACGTGTATATATGTACATAGAGACAGGAAATTTAACAAAATGAAAGTACACATAGTGTAATTGTGTGAACGCGGATCTATATATATAGATACGGTTTTAATTAATCGATGATAAAAGGTTGAATCCGGTACGGACGTGTTATAATCTACGGAATTGAACATTGGTAGATATCATAATTTAATAGCTTTTCTTTTTTTCCCACTCTCTCTCTCTCTCTCTTCGATTTTCCGATGTAACGGAAAATTTCATTTTTTTTTTATTTTTCAACCATTTATTGATAATTCCTTTATAAATGATATTCTCTATTCAATACTTTGAATTTTTTTCCTCTCTTTGATGTATTTTTTAGCGAATAGTTTGATTTTTTTAAGCTTATAATACTTAGAATTTTTGATTTTTTCATAACCTTTATCTCTTTTATCTTTTTTTTACATTTTTGACGTTTTTATAAAATATAGTGCTATTCAAAATTTTGGAACATTTTTGAATTTTTGGATTTTTTCCACAGTTTGCAAAAATGTCACGTGTCATGTGCATTTGTTATTAAATGCGCATTTAACCGGAGAGTATATTTAACGCTCATTTCGAGAAAGTAACTATTTCCAACCATTTAGATATTCATACCCTTTATTTTTTTGTCTTTTTTTTCATGTAATTTAAAAATACTTACAACCCAGGAAGTAGGTCATTGTATTTAATGATATAAAATTTTAGTATTACAAAACGTTATTTGAATAACACGCCGAATGTATATTCAAAAAAATATTTTTATTTTCGTACTTTATTGTTTGTATTAAGTATAATTAACAAGCAATTTTATTAAGAATTGTTGAATTTGTAATGTAAATAATGAATACAAATTTTTTTATATAAATTTTTTATTGAAATTGCTATAATTAAAAATAAATGTTCATCATGAATGTATATCAATATTAGTCGTAAAAATATTAAATAAAAGATATTCATCGTTTCGAAAAAAATATTTTTAACATATACACCAGTACAATCAGTAATTAAAAATATAAAATTTCAAAAAAGGGTTTTGTAAAAGGCAAATAAAATTTCTGCATATTCGATAAAAAAGGGCGAACGATTTGATATTTCTAATTGAAGAAAAAACCTTTTTTTCGGAATTTTTAAAGAACTTGAATAAACTTGTTAAATAATTATTTTCTCATTTAAAATATTCGCAAGTAGATGATGTCGAATACAGCAAGACAATCTCCTTAAGTGAAATCCTATTGATTGTTTTTCAAACTTTTCTATTACTTAAATAGGTCAATTTTTTTTTTTCCTCTTCTCGATCAAAGGTTTCGCTCGCTCTAAAAAGCATTGTTAGGTTCAATTTAGTTTTAAGAAACTTTTGTTTTAATCTACATTGAAAGATTCAGTTTGATAATACTTTTTTTTACGTTCCGTGAAACAGATTATTTTTTATTTATAAATTATAAAGATTATTTAAATAAATTTGATCTTTTTTTAAATTTTAAAATTTATTTTGAAAACTGATAAGGTAAATAATACGATAATTTTTTTATTGACATAAAATTATTAATATTAAATTACAAATATTTAAATACGAATAATTTTGTATTTACTAAAATTTTATTTATCCATTGAAATTTGACTTTTTGTATCAATATAATATTACATATATAATTTCACTACAATAATATACAAGTACTTTTCATAAATAGAATATATTTCAAAAATAACGATATTTACTTTCTTTTGAAGGAATAATATTCTAAATTTTCTGAAATTTAAAATTCAAATATTGTAACAGTTATTGCAACTTCACAGAGAACAAGGTGTTTTTAATTTTTGAAAAATAAAAATTGAATTAACAAAGTTTTTATTAATAATATTTTCGAGTACTGCAAAAGTTTATTTTTGATAACTGAATTTCAATTTTTTCTTTTTTTTATTAAATTTAGTAACCAAACGTTTTTATGGAACAAAAATAATAAACTAAAATAGAAACTACATTTAAATTCAATACAATTTTTTATTTTCAATAAAACCTGTACGTATATAAACTAAAAATCTACATACAAACGTATCACCTCAAAAATCGTAAAAATCGCCAAGTTCATATTTCAAATTGAATTTAAAATTGAAAAAAAACAACAAAAATGGAGTAAAAGAATCTCGATCGTTAATGCGACCTTACAATAAAATGAATCGTGAGCGCAATAAACTACACCGAAGCTATAAAAAAAGGAAAAACTAAAGAATAAAGGAAACGATCGCAATTCAAAAGACGTATTAACTGCATTTGCAAATTGATATGTAAAGGCCAACGAAAAGAAATTGCATTGTATATAATGTTTAGTACTAAAATTCAATGGAAATTAAAAAAAAAAAGAAAAAATTTATCCTCTTTCCTATATACTGAATGAAAACAAAAACAGAAAAGAAAAAAACGAAAATAGTATTAATATTCATACGTTGAGGAAAAGCTCTAGATTGCATCCTCAGCAAGCTTTAAAAATGTCGTCTGCAGAGTCCACTTCATACGTCGTTATAATATATATACAATCGTCTGGATTACGTACGTGTATATATATGTATATACATATATATTGGCACGTGCAAACGTTTCTTTAAAAAAAAATGTAAAAAGAAGAAAAATCTGGTCCATTCGCATTCAATTCTCGCATAGCCGGAAGTTTGTTTTAATGGGACACTTGTCGAGTAAGATAAGCTTTCTATAACGTCAAAACATTTCTTATAAGAGCTACTTTCATAATTTTTTTTTAAAGCTTTCTCTATTACTTTCTTCCTTTTCAATTCTATTCTTTCCCCCATTTTTTTAATCCTGGATACTTTTGCAAAATTATTTCATTCACAAGGAGAAAAGGTATTTCAAGGAGTTTTTTTATAGAAAGGTTTACTTTGTGAGTAAAGAAAAAATGTCTAACGACACTTAAACACCACAAGGAATATAAGATCAAGTTAATAGTTACGTGGTTACTTCTTTCTATAATATTTTTTTTGCTTGTTCTTTTAGTCGTTCAAGACTTTTCACCTTTTTTTTAAATAATTTTAAAAAGTTTTAGAAAGTCACTTGGGAAAATTGTGCCATAGTTTTAAGGTGGAAAAAAATTCTTGAGATATTAAAATAAAAGAAAAAAAAGTGTTTCAAAGGCTTTCATCTCTTTTGATGGGAGGACACTTTGTTAATTTACTTTTTTTAGTTGACAATTATGAAAGTTGAAAATTCTACTTTTTTCTGGCACTTTACCAAATTGTTTATAATTTTCGTAAGAATTTTTTTTTTTTTTTAATTTTTTTTGCAGCGTTTCAAATTTAATAATTAAAAAGTCAAAAATTCATGTTGACTTTTTCGTTTTATTTAACAAATATAATTCGTTTCCCATCCAAAAATTAATAATTGTTGTAATCGAAAATGAAATATGAAATTTTGTTAATTTCTACAAAAGAAAGTAAATATCGTCGCTTCATTATTAAAAAAAAGATTTGGTAGAAAATTAATCCACGTCGCTCATCCAGTCATGAAAGGCCAAAACTTACCTAATTTACCATTCTATTTGAGAATTCCTTAAACAGCTTTGAAGAAAATAACAAAAAAAAGTTATTTTAATTTGATTAAAAACTTTTAATTTAAATAGAAAAAAGTTACCAAGAAAAACAAAAAAATCTTAATGAATTTTTTCACTTGTTTGATCACATTATGTATTTTTTTGGTCTTTTGTAAAATTTGATTAAAAGAAAATAAAATAAAAAAAGTAAAGTCATTCATTGTTAAACTAATCAGACTGAAATGTTACCTCAATTCAAAGACATTAGTATCAAAGGCATTAAGTTTTAATGATACACATATAATAGGAATTTCGTGAACGTTTTAACTTAATATATGTAAAGTAAAACTAGGTCACACACTCACACACACCCATACATTGATACGTCTCAAGAAATGTCTGTAAGACATGTTGAGAGAGAGGGAGATGGATGGATAAGAATTTTGCTAACTAAAGAAGAAAAAAAAAGTAAAAAAAGCATACGAGAGAAACATCATTTCTAACAATTCAAGCAGAGAAATTCAAACTTCTCGGGAGTTCTAAGAACGATTGATGTTCCTTTCTCCTTTTTGGACACTTTGGTATATATATAAGCGCCGTATGGCAAGCAAGAAAAACAAGCATCTCATATATGTATATACGTAATCTAACAGACGCTCATGGCTTGACCAAAAGATAAGAAAAAAAAATATGTATATATATCTACTTACGCATATCGTATTAGGATCTTTTGGAACACACGTGCGGTTGATAGTTACAAATGACTGAGATCAACGGCGTTTTATTGAGTTTAGGATTTAAAGAAAAAACAGACGCGACTAAAGTAGGTTCCATTTATTTAAATTTCGGATATTGAAAAAATAAATTTCGTTGAAAAAAATTAACGATTTTTGATAGTCATTTGTCTGATTCTTAATATTTATAGGATCCAAAAATATTAATAAAAAATTAATATCAATATTAATATAAGTATAATTTAATAACAGAAAATTATGCAATTAATGCAGAAAATGCAAAAAGTTATAAAAAAATTCAATCATAAAAGATACGATATAAATATGATATGAAAATCTAATTAAAGAATACGTCAAGTAAATAAAGACGTAGAAAACCAAGTGCTCGCTGCGGGGGGTGAAGCTCCCTGGATTAAAAAGATTGATTTAATATTCATTACATCAAAATAATAAATGTTCAAAAATTACTCCTTAATACCGATCCAATTAACTACTTCAAATGTTTATTTATTATTTTTCGATGAACAAACATGTGTTTACAAATTAATTACTTGACACACCGATTATACCACACAAACGCCATATATTGAAAAACAAAAATTTATAGCGATCTGAATACGTACAATTATAAATTTATCAAATTTTTATTTTTATTCATATTGTGTACGAAAATTTAATATTTCAATATGTATTATCTCGAAAATTGTCATTTTATACACTAAAAACAATAGATGAAATTGAAATTTCTGCACGCTATATCAAAAGGTTTAATATAACTTCCAGCATTTTATTTTATAATTTAATATACACAGTCAATGGACTGTTATTACTATTTCAAATTATATATCTGCTTTTGAAATTGAAAATTATACTTTCGTCCATTGATCCCGTACATTTAAACTATAAAATTTCTACTTTTTAAAAAATATATGAAGATCAATATAAAATGATTACCAATAAATGAAAATATATTAATTTTCCAACCAACAACCGTAATGATTTTGGAATTGAATTTTCGTGAATATTTGCTTGAAACATCAGTTATTTATCTATTCATTGCAACTAGAGCATCAAACCAATTCGAATTTACTATTTCTTCCTCCTCTTCTTCCCAATCAAATTAAATCCTCCGAAATGAAATTTAAAAAAATATAAAAATTCCAAAGAAATGATAAGATTGAGAAATAATAATTTTAACCAAGTGCTCTCTTGATTCTCCATTGATGTATGAATTTTTATTCGTTATAATAGCTCGTATATCTTGTTTGAAGGCAAAAATACACATATAGAAACTGTACCGATATCAAACTACTGGGTAATGGATTTTATCTTTTGGCACCGGAAAACATCTCTTTAACTCTCTTTCTCCATTTCTTTTTCTTATACTCTCCATTTTCTCTTTCTTTTTATCCCTATAGCCGCGTATGCTTGATGAAAATCCCTTTATCGTCTCAAGGGTACAATATCCATCTCTCTCGTACTTTGGTATAAGTAAATAAAAAAAAGAAGGAGAGAGAGATAATCCTGGCCTTAGTAGAGATTTTTTTGGATAAGAAAAACAAACGTTTCTTTTGTCAAATGATTCTTGATTGCATTTTTTGTTTTGTTTCTTCATTTCTATTAATAAAGCCACGAATAAAAATTGATTATTGGTACATCAGGAAATACGAAAATGATCATTATTTTTTTTTCTTTCTTTTTTCGAAAATTGAAAAATTTTTTCTTTCCTCCTTTAATCGATCGTATATACACAAGATTGAGTTTTTTTTCCTTCTTATTCTTCTTTTTGTTCAAAAAATTGTCGAGAAATTGATTGGAACATTTATGAAAAAACTTTTACTTCAGAGCACAATATCTTGATAAAGTCTTGTTAAGAAGATCGTTATTTAACTTTGTTCCTCTCCTAGTAGTACATTATTTATGGCCAATAAAAATGAAACGAACAACGAATATCTTAAATCACTATCTTTTTAAATAATACGTAAATTAATTAATATATATTAGGAATAAATTGAAATTCTGTATTAATATTATATTACAAATTTAATAATAAATGTTATTATGTAAAATACATTAACATATAGATGAGATTGAAATTTACATATAACAAAATGTTTATTAAAAAACTAAAGCCCGAGCTTCTATTAAATTATCTTTTTTTTATCATTCGAGTGAGAAATGCCGTTTGTCAATAAAAGTGAAAAATATTATATTATGCAGTTGACTTTAATAAGCCATAATTCATTAGAATTGCTTTTTATCGAATACTCCAGATAAATCTACATTAGATGTTTATTTTAGCTATAAATTAAGGGATAAATCTTGATTAAAAGGCACAGGTTAGACTACTCTTTACACATACGCATACTTAAACACACGCAAACAAAAATTCACATATAAATATATGTCCATTCACATACACATAGATCAACACACATACACGCGTACTCACGCGAAATATATGAATCATAAAGCCAAATAAAGTAGTTATCACGATTAAAGGTTCCTATATTTAAAGATTTCTCTTGGCTCATTTAAAAAAAAAAAATTAATAGCTTAAGTCGATTATACTTAAGCGCTGTATAGAAAGGAAGAAAATAAATATTAGTTAATACAAATTTACTGCATTCATTTTTCAAACGGATTCCTAGAGAAAATTTAACGAAATGATAAACTTAATTAATAACAGAAGGTATTAATTAAAACATCTTTAGATTTATCGTATTTTTTATATCACCATGCGTGTTTAACTTTTTATTATAGCAAGTAACTTTGAGCCTCGTCGTAAAACACAATATTACGGCTTAATTTTAAAGCAACAATTATGTTTGTGTAGCAATGTTTTCTTTCGCCTCTTTTTTTTTATTCTTTCAACTTGGTGGTGTAATAAATTTCATATGAAACTCATATATCTCTTAAATCTTAAAGTATTATAAACAGCAATTCCTACACGCTTTTTGCACGCTAGATTGCTGTTAATTTTTTTTTTTTTTTTCATTTTCTTTTATTTTTAACCTGTTCTATTAGCTCTAGGCTAGAGATATCCTATTTTATTTTTATCGCGATAAAAGCTCAACTTTTGCCTTTTTGCTTCTTTTTAATGTTTCTTTTTTATTTCATAAATATAAATATAGATATGTTTAGTTAAATTTGAATACGACAACAAATACCAAAGACACCGAAACTGGATGGAAAAAATTTTCAATTTTACAATATTTCTGAATTTTTAAAATAAATTTTTATATAAATAAAACTTTAAAAATTAAAAAAATAATCAAAATATTTGAGATCTTTAAATTTTTTGAATATTGTAGTATTTTAGTTTGAAGAAAGGACACTCACGAATATGTACCAAATAAAGAAACATGAGAAATTTTTTTAAATTGTTATTAATTTTTACATTTAAATACATTAAAATATGAAAAACTAAATAATATTAACGAGGAAAATTGAAGGGAAAAGTGAAGAAATAAAGAATTAAAATTGTAATAATTCAGTGAAAAAATCAAAATTTTGTCAGACATTTAGAAGAAATCGCTACCTGCACCAAAGAAGGTTCTATCTAAAAATATAACCAAACAGTTTTTATATAAAAATTTACTCAAAGAAGGTTCTATCTCAAAATTTAGTTGCAAAAGATTCTATTTCGAATTTTGTTTTGGCAACACCGCATTTTTATTTCGAGTTAATTATGAAAGAACACGAAAGAATAAAACTCTATTTTTTAACAATGCAATAATATGAGTAGTTTGTAAATCATTAATTAAAAAATAACAGTATAGTTTTTCATGACGAATGAAATTCACTCCTTAATAATCCATCTGCACGCATCAAATCCACGCAACAATTTGTTTGTTCAGCATTCTTCATACAAGAATGGAATTATTTTTTTTTTCCAACTATCAATACGTTAACATCCCTGCTATAGTACCGTTGCTTGGGATCGGACACATAGCGTTGAGAGGAAATCCTTCCTATATTCTCTCTGATGATCCGTTAGCAAATGTTTTCCTTGTGCACAAAGCTATATAACACACAACTGCACACGCACTCAACAACCTGCCTATATACCCTTATATGCTATGGCCCTCCCCCCCCCCACAATACATATGTACATATATAGATATCCTATTCTATCATTCACTCTATGACTGTTCTCTATTTATACTATTCCTGTCTTTGTCCAGCATCCGAAATTCGATGTTACCCATCCTGTATAACGTTTGAGATAAAAAAGAAATTTGAGGAGAAAGGGAGATATGCTCGGAATGGATAGTTTGTCTATATGCGTATGTTGTGCGCGTTGTTAAATTTTCCATGACTAGAGCTTTAGTTTATTCTCTCTTTGAATTCAATTTTTCGCCGTGCGTTGCAGCATGGTATTCGTTAGAGGTTTAAGATTGCAATTTAACTTTTGAGGTTGACACAAAACAAATAAGATATTTAATGAACTAATTAATGTTTCTATTTCATTCTCATTATTCTTTTGTTTTGTTACTTTATCTTTTCAATAAATAACTCGTAAAATATAAATAATAAACAACTTTTAATTACTTTGCTACTCTTTCTCTTATAAATTTTAAATTAATTTTATGTTCAGTTCGTAAAAAAAAATTGATAGTCGTGATTATAATTATATCTAAGCATCTTAAGTCATGCGTCATGTCCGATTAAATCCAAACCTAACTACTTGTCTTGCTGAATGAACTCATATTAAAACTTAAAAGTCTTCGATGGGAAACTATTTAATGAGTACTCTATTTAATTTGATAAACGAAATTTCGTTAAATATTTAAACATTTTATAACAAGATATTAAAAATTTATCATACAATAAGTTTTAAATCTATTTGAACGACAATCTTTCTTTAAATATTTTTCTATGCTCGATAAACAGTAAATAAAGAAAATTAAATAACTAAATAAACATAACAAACAACTTGAACAAGAATAGATAAAACATAAGAAAAGCAAAGCAGAAGAAAAGAGTTTTGGCATTACTAAACAAAACTGATCTTTGCATATATACGTGTATATATAGATATATGTATGTATATATTAAACATTGTTAAAGCTATACGTATATGTACATATACCCCAAGAGTGTACGTTACTTTTCGAAACAAGCTCGTCGAGCACACAACTTTTTTCCGCGGATGTATATGTGTACAGAGAAGAAAGATAGTACCTTATATTTTTTTTCTTTTCTCTTTTTTTTTTCCTTTTTTTTTGATAGAAGGAATAAAGGAGGAAGTTTTTTGCATATCCATCCACGAGTTTTCCAGGAAACAACTTTATAGACTACGAATGCGGAAGCGACGTCGAAGCAAAAAAAAAAAAGAAGAACTGAGGAAACAAACTAGGTTGAGTATATAGACGTATTTATTGGCTAGACGATAGGTTTTGAACACAATCTTTGTATATATTATTTTGTTTTCGAATTTTTTTTTCCTTTTTTTCACCTTTTTTCCTATCTTGTTTGATCTTAACCGTTACTCGTTTGCATAAAATATAAAAAAAATTTATATTGTTTGACTAGTTTGAATTTCTGACAGATTTTGATTAGATAGAATTTATTATTTGAAATGTTTGTTTGAATGATTTGGTTCAATCTAAAATATTGTTTTATGAATTTAGAAGTTTAGCTAAAAATTGTGAAATATTTGAATATTTGTGTGTCCATCAATCAAAATTTTTAGAAGCTATTAAAAATCTTTCAATAAAAAAAAATAATTTTTTAAACACGTGAATCGTATTTTTTTGGAAAAAAATCAAAACTATAAACAAATATGATATAAACAATTGAATTTATCAAAAATCAATTAAAATTTAGAAATATCGTTGAAAGCTTTAATTTTTTGGCAAATTATTTAATCCAGAAAAAAGAATGCTTAATTGCTAAAGCAAACATGTATGTACTGTGAATTACTGTGGTTAACCGATAAAGCCAGTACTGATGCAGAATAATACTTCGAATCGAAGTTCTATAATTTCATTTGTCGAGGCAGCCTGTAAAAAATTTTTTTCTTTTTATCTTCTTAAATTGTCGAGTAATTTTCAGAGAAAAAAAAATAAAAAACAAAACGAAACGTTGTATTGAGTTTTCCGTTTTTCTCTTATTATTTTTTTTGTGTTTTTATTTTCATTTCGATGAAACGAGAGCATCACAAAGTATAATTGAACGTATTAGTTTAGAAAACAAGGTATACCCATTTAATCGTTAAGACGATATTCATGTTACTAACTATTCCATTATTACGTTTTACGTCACAATTAATATACATTATAAACTGCGTACTACTGAAACTTTCATTTTGAAATTATTAAATATAATGCAATATTTCTATATATAAATTTGTATATATAGACAATATTATCACAAAAGTTTATAAACAAAACAAAAATCTTTTTCTTCATAAAGTCTATGACAGACAGGAAGTAATTAAACATTGTTAACTAACAAAACTGTCAACTAATCGTTAAATTTCCTACAAACCAGTTTGTAAACTTAAACAGAAAGTTATCAAGATAATGCTTCGTCAAACATTTCAAAAAAAGAAAAGGAAAACTTTATTTTTTTTTCTCTCGAAATTCGTTAATTTTGTTAAATGAAAACCTTTATTGACATCTCGAGTCTCTTTCTCTCTTGAGATAAAAGAGTAAAAAAAAATTGTTTACTTGCTACAACTTCTTTTTTTTTTGTACTCTTGATTATATATAATTTTCTTTCACGTACACGTAGATAAAAATAAAAGTTATGTCATTGTATACAGGATACAAAAGTCGAAAAAGAAAATTAGCCTCTTTTTTCCGTATTTTTTTTTTGTTGCTCCTTCCGGTCAGTCTTTCTTTTATAAACTTTTATAACAAGTCTACATCGATACATGTATACACGTACATTCATGTACATACACTTCTACATAGAATTTACTTGTAATAAAAGAAAAAGTTTTCTTTTTTTTACCTCTATTTTCGATGGAGGTACCCAAAAAAAAGATGAAAGGAAAAGAAGTTGTAATTGAAGTAAAAGAGAGTTTTTTCATTGCAAAAAAAAACAAAAAGGAAAAAAAAGTGTTTTATGTATATATGATAGTACATTCAAGTGTGAAGACTTAAAAAAGAAACTGTAGTTTTATAAATATGTGCATATATTCATATATATATATATGCATACACATGTTCGTGTGTGGGTACGTGAAAGTGAAAGAGTTTGTGTGTGTATTTTATAAGAAGAGTTCATAAGAGTGATGTGAATAAAAGACAAAATTAAGTAACAAAGGAAGTTTCATATTACAAAACTGAAGAATTTTTTTTTTTACCAGTACAAACGTCACTTTATCTTTTTTTTTTACAAAAAAATGTAACACAATGATATTGTATGTTTGATATATACACGTTACTTTTAATATACATTTCACTTTTCTGATTCACAAGATCATATTTTTCGCTAAAATTTTTAAATTTTTTATTTCACATTTTATTTTTTGTTGCCTTTTTTTATATAAAATTCTAAAACTAGTTTTTTTTTAATTAACCAGGCATGTACGTGATTTTATAGAAAATTTCGATATATAATACGATATGACTGAGATGATTTTTATCGAAAAAATTCTCATGTTTTAGTAGGTCAATCGGATTTATAATTTGTAAAAAAAATTTATATTATTAAATTTCTGAAACAATAAATTTATAACATTTAATTAATTCTCATAAATTAAGACGATGCATTTTGCATTGGATAGACGCGATTTTATAAAATTTTAATAACAACAAACTATTAAACAATTTATTTAATGAAAACACGTTTATCTTTTTATTTTTCAATCAATTATTTCAGATTGACCTAAAAATTCATACAATCTGATATTTATCGATATATTTTTATAAAATTTTATCAACACTTCACGCTTAAATTTAAACTCTTCATCAATCATTTATTCATTAACATCGCGCTCAATGAATGAAAGTTTAAAAAGTATGTTATAACAGCTTGTTACGGAAAAAAATTAACGTGAAACAATCAATAACTATTCGATATTATCGAGTCATTATTACATTATTGTTCAAATAATTGAGTTAAAATTTTAACGATGAATTTTTCTATTAACAAAGTTTTTTTTCATGTTCAAGCGAGAAATAATTAAATGTAAAATATAAAAAGTTAAATAAATCCTCTTTTACCTGTCAATTTTAGTAACTTTTGCGATAAAATTGATTAAAAAAAAGAAAAAAAATTAATATTGCATCGTTAAGCTAAGAATAAAATAGTTTGAAAAAAATGAGCTTTTAATAATAATACTTTTAAGTACATAATTTTTTAAATCTTTACTCCCGATTAATTTTTATCTTTATTGTAAACTCAAGAAGAACAATAGAACCTTAAAAGGTTCATAATAGAATATTTATTAATATTTATGAGATTCTTTTGTTCATAACATAAAACATTAAATAAAAGCTTCACTTTTTTTCTCTAGATTAACAATCCTCTTAAGCATCTTATTATGTATATGTACATGAGTGTATAGTCACATATACACATAATATTTTTATAAAATAAAATATTATATTTAGGTATCAAAAAAAGCAGCTGACACAGAGAAAGAGAGAGAAAGAAGCTTTCCGACAATATTTGCCTTATTAAAATGCACTATCACATGTATTATCATATTTAGATTTTTCTTCTCTTCTGTTTTTTTATTTTTATCTACCAAGAAAATTTCGAGTATAATGCAGTTATGCTAATGCTATCGTTTTAATAAAAAAAAAAGAAAACAAGGAAAATATTATGAAAATCCTCTTGACGTCAAATTGAATAAAAATTATTTAATATAAAAACATAAGCATCTCTTTTTTTTATTAAACGTTCGTTCCGTATACGAAATCAATGAAGAAAAAAATAAAAAGGTGTTCACTTTATTCCACTTTTAGTGAATAAAGAAAAAAACAAGATTATATACCTAACGATCGTGTTTATGAATTTTAACTTTGAAATTTAAAGCTCTTGAAAACCTCATACGACTTCATGCTCAAATTTTTTTTTCTTTCTTCCTTTTTTTAAAGTAGAAATTTGCTTTATTTATGCGACGAAATTTTTGAAAACTTTTGTGTATAAAAATAGAAGAAGAAAAAAAGAAAATTTGTCGCTCGTAATTTTCCTCCGTCTAACAGGAAAGAAGAGAAAAATTTAGAACACACTGTGAATACAGTTGAAAATCTTTCTCTTCTTCTTTTTCTTCTCTTTTTTTTTATTATTTCAACCTCTAAAGAAAAACTTTTTGAATAGGTTCTTTAATTGTGAAAAGTCCCTCCTACTGTCACTCAAAAAAGTAAAATAATAAAAAAAAAAAAAGAAAAAGAAAAACGAAGAAGAAATTTTCTCTTAATTAACGATATTATGCAAAAAAGAAGAAAACGTGGATTAGAGAATGGGGAAAAAAGGCTTGAATGAAAACAGTTATTCCAATTAAAGTCACAAAAGATATCACATATACATGCACACACGACGTTTCAAAGATATAGAAGAAGAGAAGAGAGAAAAATCGACGTTAAAAATGCTAATTTCATTTGTATTGCCTTTTCATACGTTATAACTACTCCAACTCGTCGCACACCAGATTTCACTTCTTTATTTTCATTTTTTCAACTTAATTAGCTTTGCTCACCGAAAAAATTATTCAAAAATGACGAACGCTCCTTTTATCTCTTTCTCTCATTTCTTTTTCATCTTTTATCACAATGGAAGATATTATAATTGGTGCGTTTCTTTTTTCTTTCAAACGAATTTTTAAAAAAATAAATACGTCTATCATCTACACTCTTTATGATTCACTTTCATAGCTTATGAAATATCAGGATTGCACGTCGCTAACGTTTATTTAACTTGCAAAAGATATTACATGCAAGTGTCAGATAAAGAAATAGAGAGATGAAAGATAAAATAAAATCATATGCCTTTCTCTAATTCGTTATAAACCTTTTTTAGGGAAAAAAGGAAACCTTAGAATATAGGAGCAATATTTGGTGGAAAATAAAGTTTATTTTATGCATCGTCAGATGAAAATTTGCAAGGCATCCCCTAACGTACACACACGTATAACGACATAGTCACACCGCCCAAAAAGCGTCGGCACAAACGCAAACATTTACCACTTGCTCTGGCTTTGTCCATTTGCTTCAATATAAAGTTCAAATATTCAAGGAATTTCACACGTTTAAATTTTAACTGTTTCATGTTTGAACAAAATTTTATTATGCATAATTAAAAGATTCAAATTTTACAATTAAATAATATTTTTTTAAGATTTTTTAAAAGTCTTTTTCCTTTTACGATTAAATTATTTTAATAATTTTAAATTATCATGTTGGGTAAGTTTATTTGTGATGAAAATAAACAATGGCTTTTTAGTTAAACTCACGCATCCCTTTGTTTGTTGACATTTCAAACTGAAATATTATTTATTCATGTGTTCTGACTAAGACCTTACTTAGAATTTCACGCTTGTGTTGAGCGAGTTTGTTTTTAGACAAATTTAATTTATGCGTTTAGATAAATCAAGCTTCAATTGTAACAAGAAGTTTTTAGTTTTTATTTGAAGATCTTTTTCATCAAAATGTTTATTTTCTGACGCTTATGCAATATGATTTTTATTTATTTTATGAATTTCAAATTAAAATGTAGAAAATTTTCTGTTTGACTATTGGATTTTCTGTTTTTTTAATATTTTAAAAGTCCACAACCAAAAAATAATTTTTTTCGTTTGAATTATAAATGTACATATTAATAATATTTGTTTCCAGATAGACTAGGTTCATTAGTTTTTTTAAATTTTTTGTTTCTTGAGTTCAAGGTTTAAAAATGTTTCTTTCTATTCTGTTCAATACCTCTCTGAAAATTATAATTTCAATGCACAAACTACTTGCACATTTTCATTCGTATGGAAAAAGAAACACGCAGATTATCTTATGTACGAGGGAAACTTTTTAAAAAAATTTGCATGAATCCAGATTACTTATCCCTTCTTATTTTATATACGAAAAATAAAATTCTTTCCCAAACTTATATTTCCCCGCAAACTATAAATTCACTCTCTTCCCCAAGACTAATACTTTAAAAATTGTTTTTCTCAACAGTCTCTGCCTCATATGAAATGCAAAAAAGCTTTTAAAAAAGTTAAAGAAAAAAAAAGAGAATAACAAACTTTTTTTTTTTAGTTTACCCCTCACTCCTTCAACGATTCTACATAAGCTTTCTATTTCCATGTAACTTGATGCCACACACTTCAGCATCCAATTCCTTATCCCTCAAGCATTTTAAATTTGCCTAATGAAATTGGACGGGATTAGCTTTCACCTTTAAAGTAAGTGTAAAGCGTTAGATAAAAAAAAGAAGAAGAAGTAAAGCACGGCACAAGCAACAAATAAACAACTTGTATATATGTATATAGTTAAAAGTAAGGAGATAAAAGAAAAAAGAAAAAAAGAAAAAAAAGTACGACTTACCAGCAAATAGCAGACTCAAAGCAAGAAGGATGCTCCTCATTTTTCGTGGTTCACTCCTCTTCTCACGACTGCATCCCTTCTAACTTGTTGTTATATCTAGTTTGGTATGTGTTCAAATTTTAGGGAAAAAAATCTAAAAACAAATCGTTTTTCTTCTTTCTTTTTCTAATTAAAAAATTATTTTTTCCTTATGATGCGTTACAACACTTTAACATTAATCGCTTTCTTCTTCGTATACTCATTTCACTTATTATTTTATTAATCTCTTGTTCTCATTAACAAACAATTATTTATTTATTATTGTATAAGCTTAGATTAACAATTAAATTCGTAACTTCAATTTCATTATCCTTATCAATTCTTCTTCTACGTCGTATAAAAGAAATAACCAGTTTGTACAAAAGATCACAAAACACATTAGAGATTTTTCATTGTCCCATTCAATCACAGAAACAAAAGGAACACGCAATTCATCCCACGTATTTTACACTTGGTTTGATATTTGTTTAAGCTTTATATAGGTTAGATTCTTAATTTCCTCTTCTCTCTGCGACAAAACAATTTAAACTTCGATATATATATATATATATATATATATATATATATATATATATATATTTCTTTGGCTCTTCTAAATCTTTCGTTAATTTATTGACACACGATGAAGATTGAACGAAAAAAACCAAATCAAAGAAATAAGATAAAAAAATAAATAAGAAGAAATCAAATGAAATGGTTAGATAAACCTTAACTTCTTACTTAAGCATACACACGCATTCACATACATCTAGACACATATACACACATAAATATCGGTATAAACGTAAACAGTTTCTATAGACTCGTATATGCACTTTGAATGTACCGTCTATTACTCTTCCTCTCCTTTTGTCGTTTTGCTTCTGGTTTTAATTACAAGAGGCTTGTTAACGTTATACAGAGCAATAGCGCGGTGGCAGCCTTAAAATCATTGCCTTAGATGGTATGTAGTTGATTTAACGCACATCTAATTAGCAGCCACTATATTTAACCTTTTAATTATTATACCATGTACCATTGACCAAAATTATTTTAAACTTTTTTTTTTCTTCTGATTCTTTTACTTTTCGTTCTTTTTTTCAATTCTTCTCAATCATCGTTTCGACGACTGGATTTTCAAAGAAAAAGAAGAGAAAAGGAAAAACAAAATACACGTACACTTTGTTTTTTGTTTTAAGATATTAGATCTACGTCTAATCTGAAATAAAAATGAAAAAAAGGTTTTTGGCAAGAGTAAAGATTCAAGATAAAATGGAAAAAGAAGAAAATAAAAGAAAAAAAAGAACTAGCGAATGAGTGAGATAGTAAAATGTTTTAATCTTCGGAAGGATATCCTCCCAAGGGATATACATTTTAACGACGCGTGACCAAGCTTATAATATACCAACACACATACTCCCATATACGTATATAGAAAATCCCTGCGAAGAGAATATCATAAACGTCGGGTATAGTTTTAGTCGAAAGCACATATACATATACGCGTGAGTGTTATGTATAAACGAAAAGCCTCAAAACTTAAGGGATGTAGATTTCGAGTGACACTTTATTTTATCAAAATCAAGCTTATCTTTAAGAATACAATTTAACGTTATAATATTAATAGAAATATCAGATGCTTGAGTTGTTTATCAGATTTTTATGTTAAAAAGATGAAAAAAAAAAGAACAGCAACCTTGTAAAAATAAATTTTAATTTCGCGTATAGTTGTTTGTTTTCCTCCTTCTCGACGCGGATAAAGAATTGCTTGTTTTCGTATATTAAGATAAAAGGGACTTGAGAAGTATAATTTAAAAACAAAAAAGAAGATATTCGATTTTTATCGATTAATCTGTTTATAAGATTTTCATTTAAGCTCAAAATCATAAATTTTTTTAAAACAAAAATATTAATTAAAAATTTTAACTTTCAATTAACCATTTAAAAAAAACGAGTGTTTAAATTTTCATCCA
Source organism: Anastatus disparis (assembly GCA_017163975.1). Taxonomy (NCBI): domain Eukaryota; kingdom Metazoa; phylum Arthropoda; class Insecta; order Hymenoptera; family Eupelmidae; genus Anastatus; species Anastatus disparis. Next base: position 1,299,134 of record JAFFSR010000281.1, read on the forward strand.
GTATATCATATGACAGTAAGAATCGCTTGTAAAAAAAAGAGAGCACTAAACTTGATCTCTACCCGCACGCACACGAAAAATCGTTGGAATATATGCAGGACTACCCCTGAAAAGCAATTAAAACCATCGTACAAATGCTCAGCGCGCCGTGTGAAAACTCTGCTCACATTCAAAAAAAAAAAAAAAAAAAAGTGGAGAGAAAGAGGACCTCGGAGATTTACACTTTTTTTTGCACTATCAATTTTACACTTAAAAGCATTGCCTGCGAGTTAAAAAAAATAGAAGAAACTATCGAAAAATTGAATTTATAAAACACTTGGTCACTGTCGATAAATAACAAAAATTTAATTTAAAAATTAAAAATAAAGAACATAACAATATACTTTATAATTTCAAACAGGGATTTGTCAATTAAATTCACATTACTTATACATACACATACACAAAATTAAATAAATCACCTAATAAAAATAAAAAGTTTGTTCAAATAAAAAAAGAAAAATAAAATAATAAATATAATTATAAAATTACCATGAAAATAGAATAAAATAAAATAATTGTCACCAAAAGAACAGCACACGCGTAACTTTAATAACAATAATAATAACAATAATAATTGAAAAACATATATATCGCTGAATTAAGCGTGCCTAGTTACAATACACACGGACTGATATATCTATATCTATACATATACACACACCGTTTTCTGTTGTTAACCGGCTGAAACTTTCAAGCGCACTGAATATAAGAGCAAAATTTCTCCTCTTCGCTTATTTCTCCTTTCGCTCTACACACATATATACACGTTGTGAAGCTCAAGTGTGTGCGAAAGTAAGAGAGAGAAGAAGAAAGAAGAGAGTGGGTGGGATAAAGAGGTGGATAGAAAAGGCCGGAACGCAAACTCGCGCGCAAGCGCTTTGGGTACAGGGCGCGTACAACCTATATAGTCCTTTCCCGGACCAAAATGCTTCTCATCTTATATATATGTATATGTGCGTGCATATACATATACATACGTGTACATATAGATATACGATGTACACACGTATGTATAAGGGTTAGAAATAGTAGTTTGGCTAGATATCACACATCGGCCAATTTACAATTGGCTTTTGGTGTAGAAGAGAGGAAGATATATCTCGTTATGCATGGCGTGCGAGCGAACTGTGCCCGTAAGGGGGGATAGAAAGGAAAAAAAAACCTTATTACCATCCTGCAATATTTCGATTTGATAACACTTGAAAGATTTAAAGTTAAAATATAAGGGTGAGGGTGAAACGAAGAGTAGAGAAGAAGATGATATGGTTAAAGGATCAACAATTGATAAATAAGAAAAGAGGGTTGGATGTATATACCTTATATACATAGACGTGATAATCTATATGAATGAATAAACGGCGGTCAATGAACGCTGAAAATTTGATAAAGGAAATTTCTTCTTCTCTTTTTTCTAAGCGAATTTAAATGATAAGAGTGTGAAACTCGATTTTTTCCCTTGAGTAATTTAATTTTTCGTTTAGTTAAATACGAATGATTTATTATGCAAGAGATAAAATAAAATAAAAAAATTAAATATTCCATTAAAATCTGAAGCCTCGTTAGATTGATTATAAGATTGATTGTATTAATTAATTAAATCATTGAATTTTAGTTATGGCAGTCGATCAATTAAACATCGGCGATAAATATATAATTTCATTGTTTAAAGTTTCGATATTTACTCTATCCCAACGTATTAATTACGGTAATTACAATATTAAAGTTGCAACAATTTATCACGGTATTTGCAAACTAATGTTTGGTTAATCACAATAATCTGCGTGATTGACAGTTACGAAAGCTGAAATTATAAAGTCGGCGTTTGAACTTATGGTAAGGTTAATTTTTAAGTATTAGAATATTCTTTTAAGAATAAGATAACCATGCGATTTCATATTTACTCTTCAAAAGATGTATTTGAATATTTGTAAATAAATTTATTTGTAATAAATTTGATCATTTAATAAAATTATAGGAGTAAATGAAAATTTCATGAATATTATGTAAATAAATCAAATAGTAAATTATTGCTTTATAAAGTATTGTATTACTTTATAAACAGTATTATATTACTCTATATACAATACATTTTATCGTCGCATGAATATGAAAATTTTAATCTTTCAAATTTAATCATCATAATAATAATATTAGAAAATATTGTAATATAAACATTAAAAAACTTAATAATTACGTTGCTTATCATAACTTGTTAACATATTATATAAGCATTTATATTACCAATTTTAATGCTATATTCGCACATTTTCTTTTAGTATCAATAAAAATAGAAAAAAAACAATAACAAAAAATATAAAAATTAAAGCACATTAAATTTTATCAATTATAATGAATCATTGGTAAAAACCAATTATACACGCTATTATTTCCATATGAAACTTTGTTTACAGTTAACGTATCATTTCCCTTCTTTTATACGCAATAAAAATGTTTTAAGAAAATATATAGATACTACGAACTACTTTTATCACGTTTTTATATATTTCCTTTCAAGATAAATCCTACAATAGTTATTTATCGGCAAGGATATTAAAAACGTCAAAGACGCAGTATTGCGTATTAAAATTTTATAAAAACAGTAAATAAAATTATCGCGACGTGAGGCATTTTAAATTTATAAAAATGACTTTTCATCCAGAAATTTATTATAAAAATTGAAGTTTCAACTTAAAAAACTCTTGGAAATAACTTTAGAAAAAAGTTTATATCTATTGTCAAATGAAAAATATATGTATTATTAAATTAAATTTTTTAACCCAGTTTTCATTAATAACGAAACTTTTTTTTTCATCTTACAGAATTAAATTACATTTTTTAAGAACAAAAGTTTTAATATAGATTAAAAATTTTCGAAAAATTAATAACTTTTTCATTTCTCAAAATAATAATAGTCATAATACAAATAGTATAAATTTTTCCTATATAAAATATTGCGAGTTTGAAATTGAAAACAAAAGTTTGAATTCAAATTTTAAAAAATTGGCTATTATTTTTATGTATTAGTTGAGACTACAATCCCGTATTTAATCACTAAATTTTGTTCTATTCTACGTTAGTAATAAAGCGCAAAATTTATTGAAAGCAAATATTTTTTTAAAAATATTAACCATCAGCGAATGAAAAAGTAAACATAACGCAAATTTGATTACACGTTAAAAAAATAACATATAAAATTTTTCAGAAGCATCAATTTATCTTAAAAAAACAAGTTTAAAAAATTTGGAAAAAATTTTTCATCAACGTAATTGACAAAAAGAGTTAAAAAATATTGCTAAACTTTAATAAAAAAAAGAATATACATGTACCTCCGTACCGTAACGTGTATACCTAATATTAAAGATATGATGCATACCAAAGTAGAAACAAACCGAATCAGGTCAGACCTTCATTTAAAAACGTATTCATTCCTTTTTTTTCCAACATTTTTATCAGTTAAGAGGCGGTCGGAACCATTCGCCGCTTGGTGGCGCTGCGGTCAGGTGAGAAAAAAATATAAAATATTTTTTATACAGCAATTTAAAATTTACTGAAACAATAATATACTTTTAATCTTGTCATTTCCTCTAGCCATATATATGTAGAATAATTATTAATACTTATCTTGTTTGAAAAGTCTAAAATATTGTTATAAAGCGAAAAATGCGGCGCGAGGTAGAGCCGACGTAAACATTAGTATACATCATTCTTTAGTATTGCTCTCTCTGTCGTACTAAAGGAAGGTGCACGCATGTTTACATCGATCCTACTTTGCATCGCATTTTTCGCTTTATAACAATATTTTAGACTTTTCAAACAAGATAAGTATTAATAATTATTCTACATATATATGGCTAGAGAAAATGACAACATTAAAAGTATATTGTCGTCTCAGAAAATTGTAAATAACTGTATAAAAAATATTTAATAGATTTCTCTCACCTGACCGCAGCGCCACCCTATATGTAGCGGCGAATAGACCCGACCGCCTCTTAAAGGAGTTTGAGTTTACTTTTATTTCAAAATTCTTCTCTCTCAATATTAAAAAAATATTAAATAATAAGAAAAAAAAGGTAAAATGACTACGTACATTTCGCTCTGATTCACATAAAGTGTAGCATCCCCATTTTGTTAGTTTTATTTTTCCTTTTCATAATTTCAATATCTGTTTATGCGCGGAATATAATAACAATGCATTATATTCCTGGAAATTCTTTATTATCTTTCATCGAAACCTTTCCTTTTTTTTCAAAAAATCATATTTTAAAAAATCCTCAAAATACATTTAACTTTATTCAATTTACTTTAACCATCGCAAACAGACCAATTCAAAAAGAATTTCAAATTGAAAATTTTCAAATGTTTTAATAAATCAATATACGAGAGAATTATACTAAAAAATCACGCTATAAAGTGAATTTCATTTGCACAACCGAATTTACCATTTTTTGTAAACAATTCATTTGTTTTCTTTATGCGCATTATAAATTATAATTCTATTATCTTATCAAAGTGTTTGTTTTTGAAAATTTGAAAAATAACAATTTTATAATTCTTTTATGAAAAATAACAACAAAACTTAAATCCGTATATTACGAAATTAAAAAAATCAACGCTTCTTTCCTCACTTTTTAATTGCAACAAAGCAAAAATTAATTAATTTTCTTTTAGAATTTTAAATTTTAGAAAATTAAAATTTTTTTAACGCTAATTTTAAAAATTAAAATTGATTCGCCTCATATATAATACTACTGGGCAGCATAGGAAGGATTTTCAGGAGAAAGAGGCACTATTATTATCGGATTAAGCTTTTCCACTATCAGGCTCATTCTCTTCATAGTACATGCATTCTACTTAGATTATACCAAATTTTGCCAAGAGGAGCTAAAAGTATAAAAGCCCTTTTTACCCCCTTCCCCCTCTTACTCATCCTCCTACTATCGTTTTCCATATAGCACATATTTGATCAAAGATTGAATCATCATACCCTCTAATGTCCAATTAGCTTTCCTTTCATTATCCTTTCCTTCTGTTTTTTAAACGATTCTCTTTTTTTTTAAAGTACAATACGTTGAACGAAATGAATTTTTATTCGTGATTTTCCATTGCTGAAGGTATATACGTAGTTTTTCTTTTTTTTTTTTTTTTTTTTATTTTTTATTTTAGATTACGTGCTTTTCTACAATGAGGCTTAATATATATACTATACTAGATTACGCTAATTAGCGCTCTGCGAAATCCGGTAGGGATTCGTTAAACCGAAAAGAGCATAGATTTTCAGTTGAGTCAATTAAGTGGAGTTTGGCTGGTTTTAGATGAAATTTAACGTTAAAAATATTTTAAGTCTTTTTCAGTAATATGCTGTCATTGCTACCCTGGTAGAAAATAAACCATTTTTTGGCCATTTTTGCTGGTTAACACATGTTAAAATGACACTTATCTAGAAATTCTGTACAAAGAGTTTACAAAATTTCTAGATAAGTGCCATTTTAACATGCGTTGGCCAACAAAAATGGCCAAAAAATGGTTTATTTTCTACCAGGGTACTATCATTTTTAATTAATATCTTCTTATTTTTTTCATTATTCTTTTTTTTAAAATTTTTTTTTTCTTAGTAAAAATTTATTGGTAAACAGAGTCATTACATTATACTTTAAATTTTCTAAAACATTTCGAAAAGTGAATTGGTCAAAATATTAAATTTTCATTTCGGTAAGAGGGAATAGTTATATGGAGAGCAATAAAAAGTTAAAAATTTTTAAAGTTTCAATTCAGAGAAAAAATTTGAAAAATAATAAGAAATGAAAACAGATATAAATCTTAAAATTAGAAAAGTAACTTCTTGTTTATAGCAAAAAAAGTAATTTAAAATTGAAGGAACCTACAGTACAATTGAAATTAAAAAATAACCAGCTTAAGAATTAAAGTTATACTATTTGTTTATAAATCACTTTAACAATATTTACAAATCTAATTTTTTTATTTCCGTTCTGTTAAATGTAATCAAGCTTTTTATTCAATTAAGAGTTGAAAAAAATAGAAAATATTTTTTCATATAATAAGCAACAGGATAAAAAAGATTCAATTTGAAAATTGGCCTAATTCTATTAACTTCATTTTTATTGCCAATCCAGCCATTTAATCATTTAACGTTTCTATTATTATAAATCTTATTTAATTTACCCTCCATCCCTGATAAAAACTAAAATAGTTACACGTTAATTTCACCCCTATACAAGGATATTTAAAAATACTTAACACACCAAGAAAAAAAGGATCTGATTCCATAAAAAAGCAACATTTCTACCCTCGTAAAATAGCATATCAAGACAAGTTTTCTCTACTACCATAGAATACTAATATATGAGAAAAAGAGAGGAAAAAAAGAAACGGCAACCCCACGAGATCGTTTGACCGAAGCAAGAAAAAAAGAGAGATAGAAATTTTCGAAAGCAACCTTTCCTTTCTCAGTTGTCGTTGGCTCTATATACGTTCAACTATATATAGACTTAAAACATTTATAAATATAATAAAAAACCTTAAGGCATTTTCGACGCGAGTTGATGACTGTCATCCAAGAGGTTGAAGTGCCTCGAAAAGCTATGTCATGTTTTCAAAGAAAAGGCGTTACCCTCTTATATCTATGTATATATATAAAGCTACTCTTACTTTTCTTTTACTCAAACAAAAAAAAGGAGAGAAAAAAAAGAAAAATTGAACAATGAGATAAAAGTGGAAAATCTAAAATTTTTTTTTGCTCTTCTCTTTTCTTTTAACCAAAAAGTCCAAAGAAAGAATAGTGATATTAGATATATATACGTTATGATTCTATGGAGTAAGAAGAAAGGCCAAGTGCCAAAAACAAAATTTTTTTACTTTTTATCATCTTATTGCTGACGCAATATGTGTGTAGATACTTTCATTTAGATATTATTTTTCTTCCTTCTCTTATTTTCTTTCCTTTCCTTTTTTCGCAGATGCGTCGCAAGCATAGATTTACATTGGAAAAATATGTAAGCGTAAGCGTATAAGGACGCGAAAAGGAAAAAAAAATATAACTGAAGGAATATAAATATATTTTATCTTAGCATTACACGTATATAGACTGTCATGCAACGAAAGCAATGAGATAGAAAAAAAAATATAATAACACTTCCGTTATACATGCGTGCAGTATATGCAATTTCTTTATTCCGATGCTATATTCTTTTTTTTTCTTTTATATTTTTATTGTTTTTTATACATATATATATATATGCTTTTTCATTTCTTTTTATTTTATTTAAAATTTTATTTTTGTTTTTGCGCGCTTATATTCGTCCGAGTGAAACGTGCGCGAGAAAGAAAAAAAATGAGAGAAAGAGAGAGAAAAAAGGAAAAAAGAATAAAAAGAGAGAACCAGACGCAGATTGGCGTAAATGTGATAAAAGCCACGTGGCAAAGTTTCATCCAGTTGTGCAATCAATTATTAACGTTAATTAAGGACAACGTTAACGTACCCTCGCGTTTCTCTCTCTCTCTCTCTCTCCTCGTAATAAATGAATTCTGCTGTATGCAATGTACAGTAAGTTAAAAAAAAGAAGAAAAAAAACATAGAAATAAAACATTACGTTGAGAGAAAGAGAGAAAGGATAACTGTTGTATGAAAAAGAGAGAATGAGAGAGAGAAAATATGAGAGACATAGTGTGTACCTAGGAAAATTATTTAAACGGTAACTTTTATTTTCGCGCTTTTACGTATACACGAGCTAACAAACTCTAGTTTTGTACTCTTCTACTGTTGAAAAAAAAGAGGGAGGATTCATTTTATACTTTTTGTTCTTTGCTTTCTATTCCTTTTATTTTTTCGCCTTTTTTTCTATTTTATGCGCGCAGGTTAATGTCGCTAATATTGCTTTGAGCTTTTTTTTACAGCGATACTCAAACAATTATTTAAGAATTTCTCGATATTTAATACATTACTTTTTTACTTCCTTTTTTTCTATTGTAAGACACTTATACTGCATTTTTTTATATTTGCTGTACATAAATAATATCTTACAATAATAAATGGTTAATATTTTCTTGCTTTAATTTCGATATTTTTGTTTTAATTTTTTATTATTTTGCAATTATAAATGTGAACATTTTGATGGTTTTAAAAGTACTTTTTTATTTGATTCTAATAAAAAGCTTATTTTATGATCAATAATTAAAATAGAGCTATAATATTTTTTTTAAATACGTTTCTGTAATGAGTATAATTATTGAATAAAACCATGTTTAACGTTTATGATATATAAAAATAAAATAATTAAAGAAAAACATAATTTTTAATGTTGCTTTTAACCGTGAATTAATGAACGCAAATTATTCTTATCTAATTTTTAATCTTTTTTATTAATTATTATTTAGTATAAGTTTGCAAAGAACATTGCGTGATCATGAAAAGTAAAAAACTCAATTGATTAATAAAAATTTATTATTTTTAGTCATAATACGAATCTTATTTTTATTTTGTATTTTCCAATATTATGCACATTTACATATTTTCTTATATTTTATCAACATTTAATAATTACATTGAGTATCCAATTAACTTTTCCAATCGAAATTAAATAAATCAAAGGGAATAAATAATATTCGAGAAATTTCAAACTGAGATATACTAATAAAGATGAAAAAAAAGAGAAAAATTTTAAGTGAAACAGTAATGAAACTTTTTTGCGCTTTAACCGTATGTGTCTAAACTGGATATATATTTTTATATATCGGATGGAAAGTTTTTCATAACTTTTAAAAACCAGAGCGAAACTACCGACTTATACTATTTTTATCTATAAAAAAAATAGAAAGAAAAAAAAAGAAGAAGAATTGAAAGTGTATATAACGTTACGTAAAAGTTTCGAAATATAGACCTGAACTGAATACCTGTAAACTGCAATATTTTCTTGAAAAATACGAAATTTATAAATCATAGAAAATGTATATAATTTCACCTTGTTTTTTAAAAAATATTTATCAAAACCAATTCAGAGTAAATTTTCTGTTTTTGTCGAAACCGTGAAAATTTTATTTGTCTATAAAATGAAAGCATTGACACGCATATATATTTTAAAAATAAAGATTTTTTCATTCCTTTTTTTTCGATGTTTTTGTCAATATTGCTGCTGTTCTCAACCTATTTTTTTCAAAGGAAAAAATTTTTTTGCGCAAATTTTAGTTTATTGAAATTTCAATGGATGACAAAAAATTGTTTAATAAACCGTCCTTTTGAAATTGAGCTTATTACAATGAAGAAGGTCGCATTGTATATTTGGATATTAAACATTGATATAATCTGTCCATTAGTGGCATATTCCAAGAAGCCATCATCAATTTGTAATTGATCAATAGAATTTCACTGCCATCTTGGTATTACTAATGCCTCGTTGCACCGCTGTATATTGCTTGTAATGTACAAATGTATACATAGATATAAACCTTGATTGATAGATAACAATGTTAAATTAAACTGTTATAAACGAAATAAATAAAATTCTAATATTTTTGTTATTTTCGGCGAAATTCAAGCTTTTTAAACATCGAGTCTCGAGTATTTTAATTAATTCGAAGATTAATTGCTAAATCTTTTAGCTCTCGGTGTACCAGCGATATCACTCTTAATAAATTCAATCAACAAACGTAATATTTCAGAAACCCTCGACTTCTATTTTTCTTTTTTTCTCTTTTTTCCTCACCTCAATCGACACGAATGCAAAAAAGGGAAAAAGAAGAAAAAATAAAAGAGAGCGTAACGATTCCACTTTACAATGTAATACCTAAAAGCTATTCAACCATTTTCTCTAACCGCGCTAGCAGCAGCAGAGCTAGCAAGTGCGAAAAATGGAAATCACATCTTGAAAAGGGAATAACAAAGCGTCTCTACACCCTAACTGTATATACGCTCATATATGTATATATATATATACGTGTAAGTGCATGCGGTTGGGCGTGTTCGAATAAAAGGGATGAAAAGGGGGTGTGGGGGTGAGAAGAGGAGGAGGACGAGGAGGGTGGTTAGAAAGCCCCGTTAGTAATTACGTCACCCTCTTCCCTTAACCAGCATTTTACACGAGGGCTCTAACAACTATACACCGTAGAGAGAAGAGGGTTATAAGGGAGAGAGAGAGAGAAGGTAAATGTATTTGATGTAATGAATAAATGAAGGCTCCTTTTAACTATATGCATGCACACCTTATGGTTAACGCAAGAGAAATAGTTTGTTGTTTGATGCTTTGCTCTTTAAACCTCTTTAATTTAAAATCGGGTGCTAAAATTTTATTTAACCTTTTATTATCGCTATATATATATATATATATATATATATATGTATGAATTTTAATGCTTGACTGAGATACATTTAATTTATTCGATATCTGAATTGTTTATGAATATCGGCGATGATTAAAAAAGCAATTAACGTAGATTATAAAATAAACGAAACGAAGAGAGAGAAAGAAGAGAAAGCTTCCATCGTACGTATGTATGTATACATTGTTAAAAAATTGAAGATATAATTTTGTATTATGAAATTTTATGCGGTATTAAAAGTATAAAAATGTCATGGAAAAATAGTATTTTAGCATTATCTTGTGAGCTACGTATTATGCAATGTTTATTCATATAAAGCTTGATTCTTATTTTTTATAATATTCCGTAATAACAATAATAATTTTACATTTAAAGTTGATGTATTTTTAAACGAGAATTTTTCGGTTGCTCGGTATATTTTTTAATGAAGTTTTAAATGAAAGTTTGTGCATCATTTTGTACGTCTAAAAATTAATAGGGTTTTGCATAAAACTTTATTCTTTGATTATTACGAGAAAAAACATAATAAATAATCAAGTAATAAAACTCTCCGAACTTATTTGCCTAAAAAGAAATAATCGTTACAACGTTTTTCGCTACATACGAAAATTTGTACTTTTCAAGAAACTCGTTTACTTTAGCACATAAGTAAAAGGAGGAAAAAGAAGAAAGATATAGTGAAAGAAAGAAATAAAAGAGTTTCTTAAAAAAGATCGGAAGTATCCTTTTGCGCACACGTTATATATACAAGTATAAGTAAAAAAAAAAAAAAAAGAAAAAAGAAAACAGAGAAGTAGTCTAGCGTCGAGAGGGTCGAAATACTCCGTTTACTATGCGCACAAGCATCACCACAAAGTTTTTTCTTCTCTCTCGCACGCTTTACTCTTTCTTTCGCTTTTGTTCACACGCAAGATAGCTTCTTTCTTTTTTCTCTTTTTTTTTTACTTTACTCATGCCCTCCTGTAGAGAGAAAAGAGAGAGTTCATTCCCTCCTGTCTAGCTTAATAAATCGTAGACTATCTTTATCTCTTAGCACACACCACACGACGCCTATCGCGACAATCTTCTTGATATCGATGTTTCCTTTTTTTCTTCTCTTCTTTTTTACTTTTTTTTTGCTTTTTCACCTTCATCTTTTAAGACAAATCTCGAGTAGTGTATAAATCATCACAAATGGTCAGAAATTGATACTCTTTTTTTTCATTTGTGAAACACATATACTTTTTTTTATATTCTTTTAAATTCATACGAAATTGATTGATTTGATTTTTGTTGACACGTAGAAGAAAAAAAGAGTAAACTAAAAAATTTATGTCCCGTAGTTGTAGTATAAACTTTTTACTCTATTTATTTTTGACGCTATACATATTCAATTGTTGTAAATCAATGTATACATATTTTTACATGAATCTATTGTTGTACTTATGATTGTAAAAAAAGAAAAGTTCATTTAACTGTATATAACTAATAATTTTTTTTTTAAGAACAACGATTCCACCTTCGATCGTAATAAAAAAAGGTACGCTTGACTAAATTCTTTAACTACCGCGTTGGATATACATACGTGGATATAACAAGCGAGATTGTTAAATTCTTTCCTGGAATAAAAAAAAAATAATAAAAATTAGGTTACGTATAGTTAAAGTTTAATTTTCTTTCAGGTTAAAAAACTTTTTTTTTATACTATATATCCTCTATTTTTCCAATTAATTTATTTAAATTTTTGTAAAAGTTTACAAAAAAAAAATTTTGTATCAATTAAAAATGTCATATTAGACTTTTATTTCCATTGAAGATTTACTCGATACGCGAGTAATTAAAGATTTAAGCTTTTTTAATGAAAATAATGAGTTATTAATACTGATATACGTTTTAACAATGTTACATAACTTATTTTATTATGAAGTTTACGATCCCAACAGCACAGTGATACTTTTATATACTCATAAAGGTACACAAGTAGAATAGTAGTGGATATGATCAGCCATTAGTTTTAAAAATAGTTATAACTTTTCTGTTATTTATTACAACTTTCAAACGTATTTATTTATTATACTTACTGTACAATAAAAAATGTTCCTTGTTACAATAACAAAATGATGGAAAAAATCTAAATGTAATATTTATATAAAGGAATATCTTTCTTTTCTCAATATCATTATGTAATTCTAAATGACAAAATAAACGCATTTATTTGAAAACTAAAGCACTTGAAACTTATATCTCATAAATTTTTTTCTTCTTCCAAGTAAAAGAAGGAGGAAAAAAAGGTACTATCATACAATTGCCTCTCAGCCTAGACATAAGTACAAACAACTCAAAACAAAAATATCATTAAACTCGACATTTTCACAAATATCATATAAGTGAAGTAAAAAAAAAGAGAGAATCTCAACAATCTTATAGTACCACTAACTTTCAGAAGCTCATCAAATTTTTTTCCTTTTCGCCTTCTCCATACTCCTCAAAAACTCTTTTTAGCCTACAGAGAGGAAGAGAAAGAAAGAAAGAAAGAGAAAATACCTATAACGTTAAATTCGCGATTCGAGGATGACTATTCGGGAAATCGCCAGGAAGGAAAAATCCTATTGTCGTGAAGCAAAACCGTGTGTTGGTATAAAGTCTAAAGGCAGTATAGAAAGAGACGAGAGGGAGAGAGAGAGAGAAACGAAAAAGAGAATCGCTTGGCCAACAAAAACGTCACCTGGAATCTTGCCAACCACTTACATTGCGCATATAGTTCTTTATTATCACTACCTTTTCTCTCTCTCTCTCTCTTTATTTTTTTCTTCTTCCATCTTTTTCTTTTCTCTTATATTTTCTATACTACTAACTCGTATATATATAAAAGGGAATGACGCGAAAAATAGTGAAAAAGAAAAGGACACGGATCACGGATTTTAACTCAATAGAAATTTATAACTGGGTGAGAAAGATCCACCTTTTTTTTTTTTTATTTGCAAGTTTTGGGTTTGGCTAATTCTATCGACAGTTTTCGATGTTTGCATTTGGATAATTAATTGACAGTTAGCATTTAATAAGATAAATTAAAGTCATTAAATTGATAAAAAACAATAAAAAAATGGATTTTTAAAATTTAATATCACTGGGTAGGGTTCGCTTATTTCCCAGAACTAAATCGTAATTTTAGTATATGATTTTTATTTATTTAACGTCGCTGTATTTATGCAATCATTGCGATGCTAATTAACGACGAAAGTTTATCAGTGCATGTGTAAACAAAGCACATGGCTGTGTACAGTGGTGCTTGTATCAATTAGCCGAGAATGGGATTCGAACTCGGGACCTCGAGATTACGAATCCATCGTTCTACCGACTGAGCCACTGAAACCTCTAGTATGAGATTTTGTTTTGATTAATGAAATACAAAGAAGATAGTTTTGAAGCTTCATATTATGTTTTAAATATTTAGAAATGCACAAAAAATTCTTTATAACAGTAATTTTAAATGTTTATTTCAGTTTATTAAAATTTATTTTATCGTACCTAGAATACAATTAATAATAAAGAAAAAAATTGTTAAATAAAACAATTAAAATGAAAATACGATTAAAAAATTGAATAAAATTTAACCCAGTAAGTTATGAGTTGTAAAATATTTAAGCATGAATATTCATGAAACTATATGAACTATGTAAATTATAAATCACCGCGAAGAAAATGATGTAATAAAATACGTAGAATATTATATTAAAGTACAAAACTTTTTTTTGACGTTAAAAAAGGAAATAAAATATATATAAATTCTTTAAAATCAATAAAATAGCAGTTTAGTTTGAAAATTTAATCTTCAAAAGATTGCTTTTTTGATAGTTTCAAGTTAATCTGATATTTTTTATAAAAATATACATCCCTTTAAAACTAAAGGTTTTAACTATTTTTTATGAAAAAAATAAATATTTCGAATATTTTTCCAACAATATCCAGCACAAAGTATACACATGTATAGACGTGATATTTCTCTCGGAGGGAATAGGGTATCACATATATGTAATAGAAAATCGTATAGACTAGATTTCGACAAAAATGAAAAATTTTCAATCCACAGAATAAACTTTGAAAATAAGAATTTTTATCAAATTCTTACAGCTACACTTAGAATTTAGATTAATGTTAAATAAAATAAACATTGTATAGGAAAAAAAATTTTTATTTACAAATAAATCAACTTCTTTTTAATACTTTTTTAAATTTAGAGTTTAATATGAGAGAAAATTTAATGTTAATAATTTAACAGATACTTCCAGCAGATAAAAATTTAGCGCCATAATTATAGTCATTTTTATAATAGCATAGTATTTACGTTTTAACGTTTTCTAATAACTGTTAACCTATTATTAAAAACGACATGCATTCTTTCCTGAAAGTTCATTTTCACATACCACTAGTATACTATATAATTTATGTAGTTTTTTTTATCTTATTTAGTTGTGATAATTTTTTTTTTTTTTAATTAAATCCTATCGATATTATTTATTGAATTGTTAATCCTGTAATTAAGATAACAGTAAATTATTTTGTTCAATTCATAAATCGACAATTATTTTTACGAGCGTTTTTTAATAAATTAAAGATTATCTCACTTTTATAAAATTTTGAATAATATTTTTTACTTTTTTAATTTGTATAAAATCAGTTCATATGATAATTTTGTATTTATTCAGTAGCTATAATTTCTGAAATGCGTAATTATTACAATCAATAAATTTCATCAATTTTTTTATAAATCATAATCACCTTATAACGGCATATATATTTTTTTTTAATATGAGAAATGCAAATAATACACCGATCGATCTTTATTAAAATAAAAAAAAATTTTACCCAATTTCATGTATTTCACGCTCAATAATAAAGCATGCAATAACAAGTGCAAAAAAAAAAAACAGAAATTAGCTCTTTTTTTTTTACACGTATATATGTATATAAACACGTCGCGTGATTTAACAAAATACGTCACTTAAGCTCGGAAGCTTTTTTTTTCCTCTCTTGTTGTATTCGCGCGCTTTTATAATTGACAGTGAGCTCTTTTCAAACGTGTCACACATGGCTATATACATACAACACTCATAAACATAGCATATCACAAAAAAGCTTATAACCTTTCGTCAATCTCTTTTCACTCCCCCCTTTCTATTCTTTGCAATATATGCATTGTCCAAAACCCTATACCGGAGGGATTATTATCCTATAAAATAAAAATGAATGTATCGTACGGTTGATTACTTGTAAATGTATATAAAGATAGATATGATATCAAGTGGCAATTGAATTGACAATCGTGCCGCGACAGTCGGGATTTTTTTTTCCTGTTTTTTTGATTCTCTTGAATTTTTTTTTTTGTTTTTTTGTCGTTTGATTGATTGAAAAAAAAAAGTTTAAATTTTTAGGAGAACTATTATTACAGTGCGGTCGGAGGATCACATTGTCGAGTGCGGTAATTTCATGTGTAGGGACATGATGGAGAATGACAAGAGAATAGTTTGACATTGGTTTTATTGTCGATTGATTTGAGCGATAAGGAATTTAAAAAAAAAGAGAAAAGGATTTGACGACTATGTTTTTTTTAAATGCTGTTTAAAGCGAGTTTTATGAGTAATTGAAAAAGGAAAAGTTTGAATGTATCAATGAATTCAATAGGCTATTAAATCAAACATGAGTTTTTAGTATTTTATTTGAAATTATTAAAAAAATATATTTTTAATTTTGAATTTATTTTTTATTTATTATTAACAAATTTTTATAAAAATATAAAATTTTAAGTAACGTCATTAAACATATTAAATTAATTCAGTGTTATTTTCTTTGATTATTTGCATTCATTATAAATTTCCCTTTTACTATATCAAGAGTGTGAAAATTTAAATATAATTTTACATGTAAATAAAGCATTATTAAACTTCTATTTGCAAATAATTAAAATTCGATTGAACGTAAAACTTTAACTAGGATAAAAAAAAAGAAAAGCTTATCAATTCGAAAGTCAATCATTTTTATCTCTGGATTCAGATTAGTATTTATTAATCGAATTTTTAACTATTCGAATCTAAACTTTAATCTGGATTAAAATAGTTTATTTCCAATTTTTCAAAAATCTCCTTTTATCTTTTTGATAAAAATTTAAATACAACATTTTTATTGATAAAAAATTAATTGTTACATTTTGTAGAGCGATGTACTATGTTAATTTTTTATAGAACTGTTATTTATTTAACCGATGTTAGCATTGATTTTCGAAAATTTTATAAAAAATGATACGGGTTATTTTTTTAGTGTAATGAAAAATATCTGTTAAAGCGGTGATTAAAAGTTTTTAATGTTATTATCTCATCGATCGGCAACATCAACATAATTTTGTAATTTTTGCCTAAAGCTGTGAAAATTTATTCACTTTGGCGTTATATTTATTTTTCATCTCATATATTATAGTCGATTATAATTTATTATTCGATTGTAATTTTTAAATTTTTAAAATTGCAAATGAAAGATATGGATGAAAAAAATTTTTTTTAATGATTGAATTGCCAAAAAATCATTGACGTTTGTTTCGAACGATATCAAAACATCGAAAATGGTGTAAGCATTTCTATTCTGGAATTGCGTGGAACAAAGCTTTTACTTCATTTTACTTTATCGGTTTTCACAACCATGCTTTTTTTTATAAAAATTGAAAATTGTGGTTAACAAATGTTTCATTCAGATCTATAGATTAAATTTTTCTATAGATTTTACAACACAGAAATATTTAATTGACTAGTCTATGATTTTTAAACAGTTATTGCAAAACTCTTTAATCTTTTCACCAAAACATGAAAAATATATATGGAATTTAAACGTCTATTCAGTAACACATAAAAAGTACTATTACTCTTTTATTTAATTTTTTTTTTATATTTACATGAAAATATTGCAAATAAATCATTTTAACAGTCTTAATTATTTTATAAATCAATAACAGAACAAAAATTTAACGATTCACTAAACTAAATTCCCTTGACCACATAACACTACATTTTTAACAATCACAAGAATCCACGGTTACGATTTGCCCTTCGTCAAGAAGATGCATTACTGAATAATGAATAAGTTTAAATCCTTGAACACCTATAACTTTCAATCTTGGGATCAACTATACATCTGATTCGAGATTATCTCTTGGTGCCATTTTAGAGGTATTAACCATGTGATAAATCATTTACGTATATGATCTTTTTTAATAAGATGCTCATTTATACAATAGTCCAATGTTTAATTCTTCCAATAATCACATATTAAATTTTTGCTCTTATCTATTTAAATGCTTTTATATTAATTAATTTTTTGGTTATTCACGTTTTACCAATAAGTGTTATTATATTTTAAAAATGAGAAAAATACTTAGAATTTATTAGAAACTGGTCGTCTATTAAATCGAGACTATGTATTCATTTTCATTTTTCTGTCATTTAAAAATACTCCAATAAAAATGAGAAAACCGAAAAAATTCTCCAATATGATCATGTAGCTTCGAAATTACAGCAAAAGAAGCGTCAAAGAATTTTTACCGTCAACTGTACAATATGATGTAATTAACTTTTTTGTTCAATACGGAACACAATATTACAGGATTAATTTTTAAAGGTGTTGAAAACATGATGATTTTAAAGGATATAAATGCTCCTATACTGATCATTAAATTACTATCATTTTTTTTTATCAATTAACAGATTTTTTTAATGTCAAAATAATATTTATAACATTTTATTAATTTTATAGTTACTCAAGAAATATTTAGCGAAAATACTTTTTCATTTTAATTTCCATAGTTCTGGTTGTTACACGATCATAAACACTTTCTCGTCATAATTTTATTAAAAATTAAATTTTATAATTTCATTTCTTTCTTACAATTAAAAATTATTTTATTTCAATCAAAAAATTTATTTTAATCCTTTATCAATTTAAAAGTACAGATAAACAATTTAGTTTTTCAAAATCAAAAGCAATTAACCTGTGGATTAGTCTTTTCAACAAATTCATTAAGGAAATGTAAAATATCGATATAACAGTTTTCCAAATTTTTAATAAGAAATTAAAAAATTAAGAAATTTAATTAACAAATTTTTTTAAATATCTCCACATTATATCCTTTTATTTTAATTAATAAGTAGAGCGATGGATTCATAATCTTGAAGTTCTGAGTTCGAATCCCGCTCTCGGCAGCTGATTGATAAAAGCACCACTGTACGTTACATGTGCTGAAGTTCACAAACACACTGATGACTTCCGTCGTTAATTAGCATCGTAATGATAGCTGAAATACAGCGACGTTAAAATTCCAGTAAAAAACATAAATATTATGATGATATAATCTTTGTTTGAGGTATGAAAACTTGATCGGTATTCAGTATAAATAATTATAATCGATTATATTTTATTTGTTATTTATTCGAATTCATTTTAACAAACAAAAATGAATAAAAATATTGAAAAATCCATGAGTATTAAAATAAAAAGGCGTTTTATAAAAAAAAGTCAATAAAATATTCCTTTAAAAATTTTCGTATAATAATTTATGTAATAACTTATTTTTAGTTCATTAAAATAACTATAAAAATATTAACTTTATTTTTTCACATTTATTAAATGAATGTTGTGTTTAATACTTTATAATAAATAAACATTCATTATTATAATCACAAAAACAAACATTGGCTCTTTATTTTTAATTACAAGATATACTTACATATTTATTATTCATAGAATCACGTAAAATTATTATTAAAAAATCTGAATTTTAAACAAGTATCGTGACAAAGGCAGAGGCGTCATCTTAATAGATATTATCATAATTAAAGCTCGTATATGGCAAATTGCAGACAAAGCTGCTTTCCTAGAATGTAATCAATAATAATTTTATAGAACAGTTAACATATTTTTCAAAAAAAAAAAAAACTAAAAAATGGAAATATTAATGATATGAATTATACAATTACTTTAACAAAATCACTTTTTTGTTCAAAGTCTACACAATCTCCAAACATCGATTAAGACTTTCTAAATAAAAAAAGAAGATTACAATGTAAATCTTTTAATAGAATCAACGAACTTTAATATAAACAAAAAGAAAAGATATGAGAAAAAATAAATGAAAACAGCAGTTATAAATACAAGCAAAGCTCGTCACGGTCCTAAAATTCCTACATTACCATCCATAATAACAATAATGAACCAACAACAAAGTCTCATTAATATGACAGTTCGAGATATAACATATATACGTCAAGAAAAGCTCAATCAATCTCACTCTATAACACAAAACGTATACACTCACACATACACGTACACATATATCATCTTTCCCAAAAGTATCTTACGTATTATCTTTTCCCAAAGACAAACAAACATATAGCAAAAGTTTTAATCGAAAGGACGTTATAAAAGAGGACTTAATATAAGTTTCAAGAATAATACATCCTACTTTAGATACTACGCTGATATTGTACAAAAGACAAATAAGGTGTATAAGCCTAACTTTTAATCGCGTAATGGTAAACAGTAAAAAAAAGAGAAGAAAATTTACCATCGTTAAAGAAAAGAAAAGAAACGAAATGAAAATAAGAGAAAAAAAAGAAAGAATAAATCTAATGGTTGACTTTTTGTGTTATAAGTTAGGGTGTGTACTATACAAAAATGGTGCAGTGATTTATGCCTTCCATCAGTAAAAAAAAAAGAAAAGGATCCTTTTTCTTTCTTCCTACAACGTCTCTCCGTATATGAATTGCACAACTATTTTATTTTTCTTTCTCCTACCTCTTATACTTTTATTCTTGAAAATTGATTGCCATAACCTCCTTTGACAATTTAACCGCGATTTTATTTTAAATCCCTCGCACCCCCTCGTTTCTTTTTCTCTCTTCTCTTCTCTTTTTTTTTCATAATGCGTGTACGTAATATTTTTTTTCTTCTACGTATGTATACATTAAGGGAAGATTCAGAAACACTTTGCAGCTGAAGCTTTTCCTACTACTCGTTTCTTTTATTCCTTCTTCTCCTTCTTTTTCAAAGATGATTAACGATGCCGTTTGTAGGCTACGAGAATTATGTGGAAATAGCCTAAGCTATGCATGAGGGAAGGATGTACATATATATGCACATACACGATTGAAGAATATGTGATGAGTTATGAATATTTCGAGTAGGTTATATCCATTTTTAATTTATTTTTTTTTACGGATATTATTAAATCTTTTTTTGATTGATTTATTGAAGAAAAAAAACAATAATTTTCAAATTCAAATTATGTATAATAATTTATAATTATATATAAATCTATAGATTTGTCAAAAATAGAACGAATAGTGTGAATTGAAGATCGAGTTCCATATGAAATATGTTCTAGTGTGTCATGTGGGCGGGGCCAGTAGAATGTTTTTTTCCACCTTAGTAAATACTTTTGGCCCTTAAAAATTCGTATGTACATTTTGATCATTAAAAAAACTAATAATAGATACGCATTACGATTTCGAAAATTCGTATAATTAGATAAGGATATTTACATATGATAGAATTTCAAAATACAGATTCATAAATTTAAAAGTACATTGTTTTGAATGTTACTTTATTGGTCCTTAGAATATTTTATAGATCATCAGTGGCTCATTCGGTAGAGCGATGGATTCGTATTCTCGAGGTTCCGAGTTCGAATCCTGCTCTCGGCGGCTGATTAATACAAGTACCACTGTATGTTACATGTGCTGAAGTTCACAAACACACCGACGATCTCCGTCGCTAATTATGATTGCAGTAACAGCATAAATACAGCGACGTTAAATAAATAAAAAAAAGAATATCTCATGATAAATAATTTGATTTATTGGAAACAGATTTAAATTTTTAAATAATTAAACACTACTTTACAGATATTCTAATTTTACATTAAACATCCGTAATGATATTGAATTTACAACAATGCTGAATTACACGTAGTCAATAAAGATATTTAATTTTAACAGTGTATCTCTCAGAGTTATTACACCTAAAAATAATCTATGCTTCACTGTCCAAACTTTTTTGCTTCGCGTTAAAATTTAATATTTTTAATTTAAATAAGTCAATATGCATTAGAATTTTTAAAAGACGAAAGTTATTAACCAGGCAAAAAAAAACATTTCAATAACAATACCTCAACCTTTTACGTTTACATAAATAATGAATTTAAAATTATATAAAATTATGTATATTCTGCGTTCTATGATAATATCTGAAATAATAATGGTAATGTTGTTGAATATGGTTTATTATCAAAACGAATAAATATGATAGTCAACATTATTCTAGCACTAGATTTTCAGCTATCCTAACTCTTGCGCATATATTCAACAAACTTTGAAACTTTAGCCTCCAGTTCACATTATAATCGTGTAAACATACACCGTTATTAGAAATTTTGGAGATTTTTATTTTTTTTTTTTCAACAAAAATTTGTAATTATAATTTTAGGTATAATAATTACAATTAATTTAACGGTGAATGCACGCGTACACTTTGTAAATATCTCTGTTATTAATTACAAAAAGATGTTTTTTTTTAATTTTATGGTGATGTAATTACTTCATTATTTTTACAAATATCAAATACAAATATCAAACAAACTTTCATCACACGTAAATCGAAATTGTTTAATTTCGATAAAATTATTTACTATTTTTCAAATGCAATCGTACACATTTTAATCCCCGCAGTAATATTTTATTTTAATTAAACTAATGGATTTATTTAATGAATTTAATGAAAATTATATTATATCACTTTAAAAAAAGTAATTTTTTTCATTCACATAAGAACCATTAAGATAATACTTTAATTACATGAAGTTTTAATCAAAGTATTTACTTTTTACTTTAATCTAACTTCAAAGTTGAAATTAATATAAGGTAAAAATACCATGATGGAACGTTTTTATAAAGGAAATTTAATATTCTTATGAAAAAATAGTATTAAAAGAGTAGATATTACAAATATTTTTACATCTTTGATGGAGCAAGTTCTCCTTTATGCAAATGACTGCTTTGAAACTGAAATTTATTAATTATATTAATGAAAATAAAAATTATCTTATCTATGATAACATAATAAAAATTATATTATCGTATACGATAATATAATTTTTATTTTCTTGATGTTTAGATGATTAATCTATGTCCCTATTATGAACCATAATAAAACATAATTTAATTTATAACTAAACATAACGTACAAATTGCAACGATGATTGTTTATTTCATTTAATAATTATTAGTAAAAATAATATAAATGTATATGATTAGTGTAAAGCACGTATAAATATATCAATAGCACGTATAGATATAGCCAGACTCAACATTTTAAAAAATAAATGAGTATAGAATGTGGACAAAACTTAAATTTCGCATAATAAATATTATATTTTACGTCTTAACGATTTAGGCCAAATAGTTTAAGTAATGATTCTGACTCTATTGTACTTTTTTAAATATTTTTTTAAAATAAAATTTTAATTTTAAGGAATAAAAATCTTAATATTCAAAATTTATGTATAATTTTTGTTTTTATTAATGCAAGCTTTAACCATACTTCAAAAATGCATTTTTATCTATTGTTTTGTAAACCATTAACACCCATACCTAGCAATAAAACAATAGCGTTGAAACCATATAGAGATGACTCATGACCAATTTTTGTTTTATTTTTTCAGACCAATCGTTTTAAGATTTTCAAATTTTTTAAATTTTTTATAACTATTGGATAATAGATGGTTCCGCTATGAGATGCATTAATAAAATAATTACTTTAATCTAATTCGCTAAATTTTTATGAAATTTATAATTTATTATTAAATAAATTTGAAAAAAAGGAAATTTAAATAAACACATATTTTTTTGCATGAAATTAAAGAATTAATTTTAAAAATTTGCCAAATTCATTAATAATACTTTTGAGATATTAAATGTTTGATTGAAATTATACTTTTTATTTTATACAATTTAAAATTAATTATTTTAATATCACCAATTATGTTAAATAAAAATATTAAATTTATCATTATGCATAAGATTTTAAAAAATTTTTATTAAATTGACAAACTTTTTAAATATGTTTATATAAGCATAAAATATACCGATTGAGCATATGTTTCGCGCCTCTTTTTAAATACTTAATCGATGTAACAGTATAGTCAATCAGCTGGTATTTTAACAACACACATACGTGTTACTGGAAGTTTTGATTACGTTGCATGTGTAAAATGTATTTTATGAAGTTTACACTTTGTTTAATGTAATAATAACCGAAAAGTTTGAATATGATCGATCATGATTTTAAATTACAGTGTGTAACTTTATTTAACGTAATTATGCTGTATAATATACATTCCATAAAAAGCTGAAATTTGCTAGTAGCAGAAAGGTATGATATTATTGCAAGTCATATATTATAAACGCATGTAACATTGAAAAATTGCAATAAAAATTTCTTTTATTGATTCATAGAGCGCTTCGAAAATAACTTTTATAGAAATTAGAACAGCATAAAGAAAAGATGGCTGGTAACTTGAAGCATTGCATTATACTTTTACAAGACAATGATGAAAACATAAAAATAGAAGCTCAGAAGATACTTTTGAAACTTTGCAATAGCATATTAACTAATCCTGAAGAATTGCATTACAGGAAAATAAATATATCAAATGATATTGTATCCAATAAACTTTTGCCTGCTATAGGTGCAATCGAGTGCCTTTTCGAAGCTGGTTTTGTTGAGGTATTAAAAATTATTTATTTATATAAATGTTACCACTGATATATACTAGAATATAGCACTTGTAACAATAATAATATTTTTATATTATTTATGTATATTTTACTTTACTAGAGTGATGACGGATTCATGTTACCAATAAATGCCTCATTAAGTGGAGTTCAAGAATTACGTAGTCTTTTAATTAATTCATTACACCAAGAAAGTCATCAGCCCTTACAAACAGGGAGAAATACACAAAAAGTGTCAACTCCAGTTAAAAAAGTTACTAATGAACGAAAATACGTATCGAAAAGTTTTTTGGAAGAACTAGAAATTAATTTTCGGAATATCCAAAGATATGAAAACAAGAATTTACAAGATAAAGTTAAATTGATATTACCTCTTGAAAAGTTACAATTCTCTGCCATGAAGGATTTGCGAGAAATACAAAGGTGAATGCAAGAAAGCTTTATAATTTTACTTATAGAATAATTTTTGATGATTGTAAATTAATTTTTATCTTTTTTTTATAGAGACATGAAAATCAAAAATATAAAAAATGACACAGTGATTGAAGATTTAATATTGAGCGAATTGTTATATTGGTTTAAATTTAAATTTTTTAAATGGGTCGATAGCCCTGCATGTAATACTTGCATGAATGAATGCACTTATGATAGATCTATAGATAGCACTAATCCTCAAATATCTAGAATTGAAATTCATAAGTATGAAATTCAAGTAACTTTATTATTAATTTTTCTTTTTAATGTAAAGATTTTTAAATTAAATATTTTACATTTTAGGTGTAAACATTGTGGAAATGAGAACCAATTTCCTCGATACACTGATCCAGAATGTTTATTATACACACGGAAAGGTAGATGTGGAGAATGGGCTAATTGTTTTACACTTATATGTCGAACTGTAGGATTTGATGCTCGAATAGTTTATGATAAAACAGATCATGTTTGGACTGAGGTTTGTTTTGTATATATCAATATAAAATAAAAACATAAATAATTATGATAATTATAACATAAAATTTTAGGTTTGGTCAGATGCTCACAATCGATGGATTCATGCAGATGCTTGTGAAAATGTAATGGATCGACCATTATTATATGAAAAAGGTTGGGGTAAAAAATTATCATACATTATTGCTATTTCCAGAGATGGAATACAAGATGTAACTTGGCGTTATACTCGAAAATTCGATGATGTTATGAAACGTAGAAAATTTTGCTCTGAAGAGCAATTAGCTTTATTTATTAATAGATTGAATACAACACACCGATATAGCGATGGTTACAGTGCCGCGAGAAGAAAATTCGTTATAAAGCGAGATGCACTGGAACTTGCTGAAATGTTACTTGCACCATTCGGCCACATGAAACCAAGTGAATTAGGAGAAAAGGAATCAGATTATAGTGGTAGAACATCTGGATCTTTAGCTTGGAGAACTTCTCGAGGCGAAGGAGGCGTAAGTTAAAATAAATTTTTAATAGACTTATCTTTCAATTCACAAATGATAATACATATAATTTACAAATTTTCTAGAATTCAAAATATGCGCCAGTCCAGTGGATAATTCATTCGGGAATTACAAATTTTGAATTGTGTTACTCCATTTTAACTGATACATACATAATAAAAAATATCACAAATAATAAAATTTTAAAAACAAAACCAAAGTGGCAAAATGGTATTGAATTTATGGAAGGTGGAGTTTTTAGAAAGGAGGAACAAGATTGGCAAATGGTTTATTTAGCAAGATCACCTGGATCAAAAACTGGTAAAATAACTTGGACTTTTGTTGTTGAAGATAGTGCAAATATGTTTGTGGACTCTATAAAGATAGAAGCAAAAACAGCTACTTTTAATGGTGCCAGTGTAAAATGGGAAATAGAAGGGATTGTTTGTTCAGATGATAAAACAAAAAATGAAAATAAAGTTATATTAACTTCTGACTGTGAAAACTTTGAAACAAAAGACTTAAAAGGTGCGATTAAGATTAGTGTAAGCGTTACACTTTCTGGAGGTGAAGGAGATACAGCATGGCAACACGCACAGTTGTTTAGACAAAGTTTAAAAGAAAACGCAGAAGAATTTTCTATGATAATAAAAATAGACTTGGCAAACAAATTTTTAACATAAAAATGTTGTATACTTTATTATAAGATATAAAAACAAAATAAAAGTAAAAATTTTTGTAATCAAAAAGTAAAACCATAATAACATTAATACTCATTATTAATTAAATCTCTAATATCTGTACAAAGTTGTGCAAAATCTGGTCTTTGATGGCTATTAATATGCCAACAAGGATACATTATTTTAACATAAACTTCTTGTGGACATGTTACCGGGCAAGGTAAACGCGCGCCGTTTTCCAAAGCTTTTAACAATTCTGTACTGTCTTCTCCCTCTAAATTTTTAACACCTGGTTCTCCAATTTCACTCGCTTCCTTATTACCGAATTCAGGCAATTTTGGATCTTCACCAAAACTGAAAGTCTCATATAAAGTAACTCCAAATGACCAAACGTCTGAACGAGGTGAAAATTTTCCACTTCTTAAACTCTCTGGTGCATACCTGTAATTTTATAAATCATAAATTTATTTGATCTAAAAGCACTTGAAAATGTTTCAATTTATAATCACCTTAAAAATGACACCATTAATTATTGTCATCTTTTATTTAATTTTGATTCATTAACATTTAAATATTGATAAATAACGATTATAAATAGTGGTACCATATTTAAGGTAAATTAAACAAGTTAAATTTACCATTTGATGGGAAGATCTCTATTGGTCTGAAGTATGTAATAATCGTTTTTTCCTGTCACTTGTGCTAAACCAAAATCACTAATTTTGACTCGATTGTCATCAGCAACAAGAATATTCCTAGCAGCGAGATCTCGATGCACTATACTCTTGCGGCCAAGATAATCCATGCCAGTTGCAATATCAAGAGCAAATCCAAGTAGTCTTTTATGCGTAAGACTCTCGCGATGAATAGCCAAATAACTTTGTAAGGAACCATGTTTTACAAATTCCATAACCAAACATACCTCAGGTTCGGAAATCACGCCCAAAATTTCAACAACATTTTGATGTTTTAAGGTCTAAAAGTTACATTATTTTATTAATACACTGTTACATGGTTTTATAATTATATTGCTTATTAATAAATTTTTATGTCAAATTTATATTTACCTTCATAATATCAATCTCTCTTTCAAAATCTCGCAAATCTGCTTCTAAAGCTTGCATTTTTAATTTTTTTACTGCAACTTGTTGAGGTTCAACATCTTTACCACTACCTCTTTCCAAAGTACCAAGATAAACCTCTCCATAAAAACCTTGTCCAATCCTACCTTGTAAAATAACGTTACAGTCTGCGTCTAATTCAAAAATGCTTTGCATTTGACCTAATAAACCACCGTCATTGTCGTATCCGTTATCGCCAGGATTATCACAACCACCATTTGCCTTTGTCCACCAACCAAAATAGGATGCAAGAACATCTTCGCTGTCATTAAATGGTGAAATACCACAAAAAGGAGTAAATACTGTAAATTATACAATATAAACAAATATGATTCACTTAAATTATTTTTGTAATTAAGTAAATATAAATGATAAAATTATACAGAAATCTACATGTTACACTTACCATCAATAGCATCTTCTGAATCATCCCACGGTAAGCTTGTGCGATCTGTAAAAAGACTACTGGCTCTTGATTCGCAATCAGATGAATTTGGTTCAGTAATTTCACTTAAATCATCATCCACAAGTTCTAAATCGTTAGCCAGTTTTGGGAACGCTACGGAATATGCATGACCTCTTCTTGAATTAAAAACTTGATATTTAATTTTATAAATATCTCGCATTATAGCTTGTGGTTGTTTTCTTGGGGCTCCCATTTCACCCCAACATTCAGTCATAAGTTGATAAACTTCAGGTAAACAACCAGCTGGTATGGGTAAACGTTTTCCACTTGCATAAAACTATTAAAAAATAAGCATATTATTTTTAAGAAAAATTATTTTATAATTTAATAAAATAATATTTTTAGTTTTATTCACCTTTTTTATTGTATCAGGATCATTTTGCGAAGGTAAAACCGTACCTCTCGAAAAAATTTCCCAAAGAGTTGTGGCTACAGCCCACACATCAGCCTGTATACTTCGTCTTGCTAAATCAGGATTAACATAGCATTCAGGAGGCAACCAATGTACGCTAGGATATTTAATAATAATTTAAGTAATATATCAATTTAATTTCAAATTAAAATATTAAAATAAAAATTACTACTTACTCAGCTGGTTTGTAACTAAATATTCCAGGATCAGCTAACTTTACAATGAAACTATTATCAGTATGAGCGTGTACTAATAATTTTCGACATCGTATATTTCCATGAACTATACCGTTTTCTTCCTGCAAACATTTTATTTATAAATATACCATAAAACATATTGAAAAATTTAGTAATTTATTAAATAATTATGGAATCTTACCAAATGCCATACAGCAGTAGCTAGACTTGCTGCAGCTTCAACCATGTCAACAGTCTTAATAAATTGCGGTGAATTATTACGTAAATAAGCATCAAGAGGTCCTAATTTAACAAGCTCTAATAACATGCCTGCTGTTGGAGAAAGAGTAATGCCGTATAATCTATTTGAAACAAAAATATTTTTTTAATTCATTTTAAATGATAGATTTATGTTTTGATAAATTAAAAATTTTAATTACATACCTTACTAATGCACTTGATCTTAATTGACCCCATTTTTGTGCTAAATCTAGAAATTCTTTTCTAGGTTGCCCATCATCTTCTCTTAATAATTTAATAGCAGTCTCTAAACGTTTTCCTTTAGTGATTCTCCACATAGCTCTATAAAGAGTTGTAACTGGTCCTCCACAAGATGATGAATTAGCACGCGCTTGACTTTCTTTACTTTTTGGAAAAGGTTGGGCTTTGTAAACTTGCAACTCATGAGGTGTTATTAAACATGGTCTTGTTTCGAGAACTCCAGCAACAATCGCTTCATCAGCTGCAACATCACTACCCAATCCTTCTGGTGCACATATCAGTAGTGGCGATTTATCTGATTAAAAGTAGAACATATTAATTGTAAAATATATATATAACATTTTGGGATTCATTTAAACACACATATTAATTATGGAATTTAAATTGTTATTTAATAAGAATCATTAAAAAGTAGTTTACCATATTCTGAAGGAGGTATACACTCCTTAAGATATAATGAGTTTTCAGGATCTTGATGAGCAGCAACTAATTGAGCAATAGACTTATACCTTTGCATGGAATCTGATAATGCAAAATCTTCAGGTCCAAGCTTTTCAATTCTTCTTGTTCGAGGTTTTGAGTCTTTTCCACAAGCATCTAAGTAAAATGCGTTATATTTAGATTCGCTCTCACGTAAAATAAATGTTCCTGGTCTATTTGCTCTCTTTTCTTCAAGTTTTGAATAAGAAAATTTTCCTCTAAAATATTAAAAAAATTATATTTATTTTAAAATATGTTAAAAGTTAAAAAATATAATAATAAAAGTTTCTTACCCTACTGGACCATGACATCTCAGTCTGTGTAACCTTTCTAAACTTGGTGTAACAGCATCAACACAAATATTGAAAGTCCATTTTATAGATAAACGATAATATCCATCAAGAGCAGAAACAAATGACATCAATAGCGAATTTGAACTAAATTTGAGATATGATGGAATACCATTTTTTCTAGATATTTCAACAGTGTTATCTTGCCTAGAAATATAGAACAAAAGTCATACAATAAATTTTTAAAAGAGGATAAAATAAAACAAAGTTTTGTATAAATTATGTTATTAATCACCTAATAGAAATGAAGCATAGGTCTTCAATTGTACATAACGATTTCCAATTATTATTATTATCATCTGTGTGACAATATGTTATTTCTGCTGCATTTATTCTTAATAATATACGAACAGGTGGATTAGGTAAGCCTCTGTCCATAGAAGCTTTGTACTCTTCACATAAATAATTAGGAGACATGGATTCAAATTGGTTAAGATATTGTTCTTTAACAAATGAAACATCGTGTCCGGATATTCTTGTCAAAGCTTTGTGAATAGGTTTTTTGATAAAAAACATATGCTGTTTAACACATTCTTTAGGAATATATTTTTTGTATTCTGATTCAACAACTTCACATGCAACATCTTTTTCTAACATAACTCTGTAAATATGAAAAATTAAAGTTAATTGATTATTTTCAATAATATACATAGGTAAATAGTAAAGCAACATTAATATATTACCTGTACATATCACAGACACCCAATCCAATAAGTTCACGTTTATGTTTTTCATATACAATATCCGGAACTTTGTTTTCTAAAACATCACATCTCGCTTGTTGAAAATAATAATCATAAGCTTTTACATCTACTTGTTTTAACCTACGAAGACTAGATGGCTTAAATCTTAATCTAAAATCAATTTTATGCTTTTCTTTTCCATCAAATTTATATCCAGGATAATACCAGTTTTTTGTTGAATGATTTCTCAGTGCAAAAAGATGTCGTGCAACAGGTCCAATTCCAAATTGTCGACATATCTATAAAAATTAAACATGGGTTTTATAATTTTTTCTGTTTAAAAAATAATTAAATTATTATAAAGTAACTATTAAGATAAAATCTTAAATCTAACCTTAATACACAAGTCTTCAGCTGTCCATCCAGCAGCATAAGCAACATTAATTATTTTAACTTCTGAAGCTACATTGACAATAGCTATTTTATCTTCTTCCATTTTATATTATCTTTAAATCTATCAGTCTTATTTATATTTTACGATTACTTAATCCTATTAACTACACATTTATTGTTTATTTTTATTATGAATAAAATTAACAACAACGCGCAATTTAATACTTAACATAAAAATAAAATTTATTTACACTTGCACAAACCAACATAAACCACTTGATAAAAAACATTTAAGATATGACATTTTTCTTAAAGAGTCAAGTACTTATGAATTTAATATTTAATTGTTTATTACATCTTTAATAGATTGGTGATGGCGAATTATCAGAACTGATAACTATACATTACATTACATTGTTGTGTATACATGTAAGGTTATAAAATATTCCACAGTGGCGCTCGTAATTTATTTGACTCTTTTATCCTTTGTTATTGCCAACGTGGCTCACATTTTAAAAATTTTTCTACATCAATTTTACAAATGGCATTTGTTTAAATATATTTTTATAAAGTTTTATTTTTAAACATAAGGAAAAAATTCATTTCTTATAATTTTTATCTATTAAATATCACGAAAGTTGAAGAAAAATTTTTTAATATTATTATATTCAAATTTAAGTTGGTATTCTTCACTAACGTAAACACATTGCGTTTCTTCTACAGCCAATGACATTTAATTGTAACTTTATTCTTAATCAACCTGTCGTGCTGTACACATTTTTCGTGCTCCTTATATCAAACAGATCTTTTACTTTATTATACATCAATTTAATCACATAAAGATAACAGATTTTTGATTAATTACAATAATACATTGATTTAAAAGCAAGATTGAATTCTTTTAACCAAAAAATAGTTGATATTTCATTTAATAACGTTAAATCAAAGTATCTGCAAGTACTTTCAAGATAAATAGAGTTCGTTGAACTAAAATTATGGCTCAAGTAAGTAATTTTTATTTATAATATTTACCACATTTATAATGCGATAAATTATATAAATTTTATTTTTATTTTAGACATATGAATATAATGTCGATATGACATGTGAAGGATGTTCTAATGCAGTCAATAGAGTACTTGGAAAACTCTCAGGTTATTATACATTTTGTATAAAATAAAATAATAATATAATAAAATAATATATGACATCAAGATTGCGAATGTAGTTACAAATAAAAAATAGATTATATATTGACATAGAAATTTATAGTGTAGAAAACATCTGTCGTAAGTTTAACATTTCCCTATATTTATACTTTGATTAATTGATTATTTATTTATTATAGCCGTCACTGACGTTAAAATTGATCTTCCAAATAAAAAAGTGTTTGTTACAACAACACTTGATCAGAATGAAGTATTGGAATCTATTAAGAAGACTGGAAAAACATGTTCGTACGTTGGAGTTAAGTCACATGTATAATTCATAACACAAGATTTATTTTACTGTACAACAGTATGTTGTTTATATTTGATATTACCATTATTTATACAATAACTCAATATAAAAAATAAATTTAAAAATACGTCTACATATTTTTTATAATGTTTAAAAAAATCTACATAGCTATTTAAATAATTAACTTACTATGAATATTTCGAGACTTAATTAATAAAATATTTCATTGAAAATTTTCTTTTTGTTTTTATCTTCAACTATAGTTAATTTTTTTTCTAAATTCGTCAATTTATCATATAAAACTGCAATTTCTTCTTTAATAACTTTAATGCTGATTGATTTATTTAATTTACTGAAATTGAATAAACTGTCATTTTCATAAGGCACTAATTTTGATCTATACATTGTTTTTAAGTATTCTTCAAATTTCCCATCATCTTTTATCCTTATCTGATCATCAGCAACAATCTGTAACAATAATATGAAATTACGTTTACATTATTAGAATAAAATTATTGTTTAATGAGGATTTGATTCATTAAATCTTCATAATTCATATTATCCACAATTTCACATGTCATTTGTGACATCTTTTAAATAATCAAGTGCAATATAAATTTTTCACAATATAAAATGGGTATTTCACCTTTATCAAAATTGGATTTCCATACAAAAAGTTGACGATCAGTACTGCCAGATGCAAAATAATCTCCATCTTTTGAAAAAGTTATAGATGTGACATGATTGGAGTGACCTTTAAGAGTGTAGATTGGTCGACCCTCTAATAAATCCAGTACCTAAAAAAATATATTTTAAAAATAATTTCTTATGATTTACTCACATTATCACAATTCTATTATAAATGGAAAAAAAATAGTAATATCATACTTTCATTGTAGAATCATGTGAAGCTGTTAACATAAATTTTCCATTGGGATGAAATTTAACTTTAGAAACTGGACCATCATGTGCATCATAACATTGTTGCAAATATCCTGTTTTTAAATCAAAGATTTTAATGCAACCTTCTGTGCTGGCTGCACCAATTGCAATTCCATTTGGATGAAAATCCACATCAACAATTTGTGCTAAAAAAAATATATTAATTTATTGTAATTGTTGAAATAATAAACACAAAGCTAAATTATTACCTTTGACTTCATTAAAAGTTTTAATGCATTGATTAGTTGAGACATCCCATAATTTTATAGTCTTATCATCACTACATGATACAATAAGCTTTCCACATGGAGAAAACCTAGCATATCTTACCCAGTTTGTATGTCCTGTAAATGACATTAAAAATCTTCTTTGACAGACCATCCATAATTTTATAGACTTATCATCTGAAGATGTTAACAACTGAAAAAATGTAATTTTTTTTCAATCATTTTCATTTAAAATATAAAAAGTAACTTTTAAATTACCTTGCTACCATCTGGACAAAACTGAACAGATCTTACAGCTCCTTGATGAGCTATAAAATCCAAAGATTCTCCTCTAACTTTTGGTACCCATATCCTTACACTTCTGTCTTTAGATGCACTAGCAAAAACTTCTCCGGATGGAGCATAATTTACATCTAATACTTCATCTTTATGACCATGAAACCGATACGCTCTTGTTGAATCAACAATTTGCCATATCATTAATGTCTTATCTGTACTACTTGAAACAATTTTATTTGTTTCAGGATGAAACGATAAACCTGTTATTGTTGCATTATGTCCTTTGTAATGTTTTTGAACTACTGGATCACACTCCATATTGATAACTGTTTCTGTTAAATTTTATATTAACATATGAATTCGATTCTAAATAATATTCTTGACATTAAATTAAAAATTTTTAACTAAACAAAAATTTGAGAAAAATATTCTTTTTAATTAAATTACTGTTTTTCATAAAATTATATTAATTTTTGTTCAAACTTTATTTACATCATGTTAGAAAAATTCAAATATTTCAAATTTTCAACGGTTTTTTCCGTTAAACTAACCTAAATAATTATTTTTTTAAAGTCTTTTGTAATAAAAAAAATATTTATCATTTTTATAATATAAAAGTATTGACCTCAATTAAATACGAAAACAAATAAAAAATTTATAATGATTTAA
The DNA here is from genome assembly GCA_017163975.1 of Anastatus disparis. Taxonomy (NCBI): domain Eukaryota; kingdom Metazoa; phylum Arthropoda; class Insecta; order Hymenoptera; family Eupelmidae; genus Anastatus; species Anastatus disparis. Next base: position 1,333,598 of record JAFFSR010000281.1, read on the forward strand.
ATACAATCGAAAATCAATCTCTCATCGTAATAAATATCATAAAAAATAATACTTCATTAAAAAACAATAAGTTTTTTTTAAATTTCGTTATTATAGTAACAAAAAGTATAAATAATCAGTCTACCTTTTAAAAAATATGCAAATTTTTAAATTAACAATTTTATAGTTCATTAAAGATAAAATTTAAATGTTTACTAACCTATGATTTAAATTTCACTTTAAGAACTTATAAGTATCAAAAATTTTATTTCTAACACTTTAAACATTTGATTTTCGATTTTATTTCCTTATTATTTTATATACTTCTCTGAATTATTTAAAATTCATAAAAAAACCAAAACTCACTGTTTACATTTACAACCAATAGAACGGCATTAAACTATTGCTTACAGTTTTTTTAGTCAATAAGTGCGTTGCGATCTCGTGGACATAAATGAGGCATGCGCAATTAAAATCTGCACTGATAGGCTGAGCGCTACAAGCGGGCGTTCAAACAGCTCCATGATCGTTCAAACTTGGTAAATAAAGCGTCGGCAAAAAGCTTGTGTATAAACCCCAAGCAGGTTTTTTCAAGCTCAAGCCTCAAACCTTTTCTTTCAATAATCTCTATTTCTCAAATATTTTTTCATTTAATAATTTAATTTTAAAATTCTTTAAAAAATTTTTGATCTTGTAAATTTTTAATCATTGGTATATCAAAAATAACACATATTGATACTTTTATACACACTGATCGCCTCCAGCATAGATTAAAATTTTAACTTTATTTAGTTTTAACAATATTAATTTTATTCGTTTCCTCTTTAGTTTCCTTTATTTTCCATGATAATTTATTGTATCATAAGAATTAAACCACAATTGATTAATATGAATTAACCATAATGAATGTTTTTTAGATAGAATTTTACATGATGAAAATTTAAAAAATAAGCTAAAAAATAAAATTATTACAATAATTATTTGAAAAAAAGGTTTAAGGCTTGAGCTTGAAAAAAGCTGCATAAAAAATTCCGCTCGAGTTTACACAAGTGCTTTTTACCGATGCTTCATTTATGTTGACGAGATCGCGACCGGAGGGTCGCACGCTGCACTGCACGACCCTTTATCACAATGAAAAATTGTATGAAATCAATGTGCTAAACAAAGATACTATATAGTTGATCACTCTAAAGCAAGGGGCCGGGAAATTGCATCCGCAATAATTGCTAGCAACCACATAATAAATTTTACCTGAATACTTACATTAACGAATTTAATATAATTAGACAAATTATGCGATGAAATAAAATTAATATTTTCCTAGAATTTAACAGTAGATTATTTGAAAACTCTTGAATTATAAGGGTATGTATATAAGTGTTAATTTTTAACAAAGAGAAATTTAATAAATAAATCAATAACAGTTTTGAAAAAAAAGATTAAAATAATAAAAATTTGTATTTTTAATTTTATCACATGCCATCTGAATAAAAAGAATTCATGGAAACATATGATAAAATATTAAAATTAATAGCATGATGTAAGGAAAACATAAAATCAGTAAACATTCAACGCCATAAGAGTGTAGATCCAGATCCTAAATATATTTTGCAAGATAAAAAAATTTTTTCATGCGATTGTTTTATGTATTTATAAAACTTTGCAAACACAAATAAAAAGTTATTTTTTTATGTCTGAAAAGCATATTTCTAATGATAATTCAAATAGAAATTATTAACAAGTAAACAATAATAAAAAGCAGCGTAAATATTTAGTTATTATATTTTCTAAAATTAACTCTGCATTGAATGCAGTATTTAAAATATAAGTTCCGATATTGTATCGTTCATTTATTGTTAATTTCCATATTTTTTATTTTACCATAATCTAAAATCAACTCCAATCATTATATATAAATACTTACTATTAGAAATTTTGTTGTATATAAATAATTTATTAGACATATACTAACTCAAAATTATGTAATATTTTTATTGAACAGTAATCGTTTTAATCATGATTCTTCCCAATTGTTGTAAAACATAAATATATATGATCTATAGGGTAATTGAATCGGTTTTAGAATTCAAAATTTTAAACGTCTAAGCGCTCGACCGATTTCTCTACCAACTCTGTTAACAGGATTTGAGCTCCTATGAGAGCCCTCATTATGAATTCTAGCTTGTTCTCTCGCTCTCGCTAATTCTTCTTCTTCCTTGGCACGCTGGTCCCTTAATTTTTGTTCTTCTATGGCTTGCATCTCCCTCAATTTTTGTTGCTCTGCTTCCAACTCCTTGCGATGAATTTCATTTAATGTGCACTCAATATTTCCAATCATACTATCAATTTTTGATATAACTGATCCAATAATTCGTTGAAGGTTTACATCGAAATATTCCTTTTCTTTTAAATCTAATAGAACGTCCAGGAATTTCATTAATTTCGACAATTCAATCAAATTATTAATGTCTACTCTATTTTCAATATTAGGAACAATCCTTCGAAATGTATTGATTTTATTATCAAAAGGTAAATTAATATCAATAATTTTCTTTAACTCATTAACTTGAACTATTAATTGCTGTTTTGTCGAATGCAATTTATCTTTTGTTACATCCGATGATATGATTGCATTATAATTCTGGGATTCATTATCAAATAGATCATTTATAACTTGTTGAAATCTATTAAAATCTTCCTTACAGTACAATTCTTCTCGAACTGTGAAAAGAAAAACTTTTGATTTATCGGATAAAGTTGGCTTAATAAATTTCAAGATATCTTCTTTCACGCTATCTGCGTCTTTTATAGATTTAAAAATATCTACCTCAAATTCACTGGTTATTGGTCCAATTTTAGCTTTTTTAAATAGTCCAATATTTTTATTGTTATCCAGCAAGAATTGCACATATTGTTTAACAGTATCAGATATTCTAATGTCAGTGCATGATAAAATTTGATGTTCCAATATTTTGCATATCCATTCTTTGTCAACTGGACTGTCATCTAGTACGTCTGGAACTTTAGTAAATATTATCACTATACTTGAAAAACAATTATTCATTTTACCGTTTAACAATCCTTCAACCGAATGGAGTAAATCTATGAAGGAATTTACGCGACTGTTTACAATGTCGTTTATATCCACCACTAAAACCATTTTAATGGATTTAACATTATTAAAGATTTCATAAATATAATAAGCGCCTGTTATATCTTGAATAGATCCTCTATTATCATTGTATCCAGGTAAATCCCTCAAACCTAATCCTGATAATTTTTCTTCATTTTCCCATCTAGATGGTATAATGGTTTTTGATGAAGATTCTAATCCAATTTCAGGACCGTCTTCTTCACTTACTTTGTTTATAGTAATTGGCATACAATCATTGAGTCTTTGACCAGTCAATGAATTGCCTATGATGAAATTTATAAGTGAACTTTTACCAGCTTTTGTATATCCAAAAAAGATTACTGCATCTTCATGCTTAACTTGAGAAGACATAAATTTTGATGCTGTCTGAAGCCCTTTTTGCAATTCTTTTAAGTCTTGAGTTTCCATTTTACAATTTTTTTTCGAACCTTCAATTAAAATTAATTTTTATTACATGTATCTGAAAAAAGTAATTCATCATTAATTAAATACATTTAGATATATATAAAATTTCACAAAAAGTAAATAAATAAATAAAAATAAATCGTAAACTTTTTATTTATTCATTTTATGAATAAAAATTTTTAAACCATCACATTACTCAATAATCACCTTTTTAAATTACATAAACTAATTTTAAATTAAAGATAGAAAAGGGTAACGTTTTTGACGTTTATAATTAAAAAAATATAAGCTAAAAAGTATAAAAATTTTTAAATAATAATTCAAACTTAAGTTCTCTAAAGTACACACCTTTAAGTTAAAAAGACGTCTAACAATGAAGTAACCGCGTAGCGGAATAAAAAAAATTCAGATAAAGCTTGGGATTTTGTTCGTTATCTCATTCTAAAAGGATAACGACGTAATCACATATAAACTAAAAATAAAATGATTCATATTAAATAAAGTAATATCTTTGATGGAAGTATTTTTTATAAATATATTCTTCGATTCAACAAAAAAATATTCATCAATTTTATTTTGGCAATTTGAGCCAATAAACTTAAGTTTTTATTTATAATTTTATTACTTATCTATAGTTTCTTCATTTCTTTTTCTAATTCTTTCATTTTTAAAAAATATTTTCTCAATGCTTCTTTCTCTGAAATTCCATGCGATAAATTGTAATTAACTTTTATCTTATCTTTGCTATCATTTTGTTAATTTTCGATATAATAATTGTTTGAATCATATATCCCTAACATTAATGACACAATATTCATTGGGATTCACAATTGATGATAATCAATTGTGAATCGCAACAGAAATTTATTAAAAATCGTCATATAAAGTAATACTTTGCAAACTGTAAAAATAAGCTCCTGATTTATAAATTGCACATGATTTAATAAATTTTAAACTATCTCTTATAATTCTATTTTTAATATAAAATTTTTGAAAAGTATCTAAATTTATTGATGAAAAGTTAAATTTTAAATAAATATTGATATTATATACTGAAGAGATCATGATTAGAAAAATATTATACATTGAGAAAAAAAATGTACCGATCGTGGGATTGTCCGACAGTAATAATAATTTCATTTCTTATAAAAGTTCAAATTGCACGTTTAACTTTTTTTTAAGTATATTATTCTGCTTTTTTTCACTCACTTTCTTTATTTTCTATAATTCCATTACTTATTTATCTTCAGTTTAGGTATACAGTGTTTACTATCTGCAAATGCACTTACGTTTACACACACACACGCGCTAATAATAAAAAAAAAAAAAATTGATTGACTTTGTTTGATAACTAAAAGGCATTACAAAATGTGTAATGATACAAATACACAAGATATTAAATGATTCATATTAAAAGATTATTTATCAGTGATAATAAGTAGGAATACACAAAAATTATAATATTTATAATCCATTAAAAAATTACAATATTTCTAGGGTCAATCTCCTACAAAATTAAAATTTAAGAGACGAAAAAATTTTAAATACATTAAATTTGACTAGGTATATTTAAAATATATTGAAAAAAAAACTCGTGAATTAATAGGCAATATTTTAATTGTGAAATTGATTCGTGCAGAACTAAGATCAGCCAAAGTTTTAAAATAAAAAATTTAAAAAAAAAGAAGAATATAACTTTTTAGCTAAATATTAGCTATAAAAAATCTAAAATTACACTTGTATGTAACAGGCATTGATTTTGGGGCGTCATCTTTCCCTGGCTGACGATATCATCAATTTTTTTCACAAAAAGAAATTTGTCAACAGAAGATTTCAATGTTGATTGAAATACTGAATAAACATTCATTGAATAATACACTACTATTTTCAACTTTGTTAATGAAATAGTTGGTAATATATCATTTTAACGACCCTTGAAGTACAGGATTCAATGTGCTTGAGATCTGGGATGTCAAGTTTTGTGATTCTTTTTCTCTTTCTTGACGTGTAGGATTTCAAGCATATCATACGGTATTTCAAAGCTTCTTGAAATGTTATATTAAAATTTTGAGAAAAATGCTTTACCGAATTTATATGTTATTTCGATTAATTTTTAAATCATATACGACCAGAAAATGATAATCATCTATTGTCAAATTTCTTTCTGTGTTCAGTTGTAATGAATTTTCGCGAACTTAAATTTTTCGTCCTGAATTTCTAATTTACTGAATTACCTTAGCAACTCACAATACCATAAAAAGTTATCACTTCAAAAATTATCTTGAAGGAAAAATAATATTCGTTTTGTATACTTTTTTTGATAAGATATCCGTTTTGCAAAAGGAATCAAATTTAAAAAAAAGGAAATGGTTTATGCTTTAAGTAGAAAAGTTTATTTTATTAAAAAATAAAAATGATACATACATTAAACCTAAATTTATTTACTATATTTTGAATAATTTTCTTAATTAATTCAAAAAAATTATAATTATTTAATCTCTTTAATTAAAAAAGTTTATTTATAAATTTATTTTTTTTCAAGCATTTTATAGAGTTAAATACATTTTAAAATAATGATTAAACATTAACATTAAATAATGATTAAAATAAGATTAAGAATTCATTTTTTACTGTAGTATGTAATAACCCTCAAATAAATTATGGATTTCAAAATCTAAAGGATCTGAAAACTCCTCGTAGTGCTCCACCAATAACTCCAGCAATAAATTTTAACGGCTTAAATTTTTCCTTTACAGCTACGTTATGTCTTTTAACTTGCTCCAGTGTTTCTTCTAATTGCTTTATTTTTTCCGAATGCGCGTTCTTTGCTTTTTCCATTTCTGCTTGAAGTTCGTTTCGATCGATTTCATTTAACTTGTACTTTATATTCGCAATCATATTGCCGATTTTTGATATAACTGATTGAATTATGCATTGAAGGTTTACGTCGAAATATTCATTTTCTTTTAAATCCAACAGAACATCTACAAATTCCATTAATTTTGACATTTCAATCAAATTATTAATATCAATTTTATTTTCAATATTTGGAATTATAGTTCTAACAATACTGATTTTTTTATGAAAAGCTAAATTAAAATAAAAAGTATTTTGTAACTGATCAACTTGAGTGATTAATTTTTCTTTCATTGAATGTAATTGGTCTTTTGAAATATCCGATTGTAACATTGTATTTGATTCTTTTATTTCGTTATCGGAAACATCATTTAAAACTTGTTGAAATTTGTTAAAATCTTCCATACAATATAATTCTTCACGAACTGTGAAAAGGAAAACTTTTGATTTATCAGCTATGCTTGGTCTAGTAAGTTTTAGGATATCTTCTTTCACACTATTCGCATCTTTTATAGATTCAAAAATATCCACCGCATATTCACTGGTTATTAGTCCAATTTTAGCTTTTTTAAATAATCCAATATTTTTATTATTATCCACCAAGAATCGCACGTATTGTTTAACAGTGTCGGATATTTTTGTAGCGGTGCATGATAAAATTTGATGTTTCAATATTCTGCATATCAATCCTTTATCAACTGGACTTTCATCCAGTACGTCTGGAACTTTAGTAAATATTATCACTATACTTGAAAAACAATTATTCATTTTACCGTTCAACAATCCTTCAACCGAATGGAGTAAATCTATAAAAGAATTTATACGACTGCTTACAATATCGTTTATATCGACCACTAAAACCATTTTAATGGATTTAACATTATTAAAGATTTCATAAATATAATAAGCGCCCGTTATATCTTGAACAGATCCTCTGTTATCATCATATCCAGGTGGATCCCACAAACCTAATCCTGACAATTTTTCTTCATTTTCCCATCTAGTTGGAATAATAGTTTTTGATGAAGATTCTAATCCAATTTCAGGACCGCGTTCTTCACCTACTTTGTTAATAGTTATTAGCATGGAATCATTATTTCTCTGGCCAATTAATGAATTGCCTACGATAAAATTGAGAAGCGAACTTTTTCCAGATTTTGTATACCCGAAAAATATTACTGCATCTTCATGCTTTACTTGAGAAGACATAAACGACGTTGCAGATTTAAGATTTTTCTGCAATTCCTTCAAATCTTGTGATTCCATTTTTAATTTTTTTATTTATCTGTAAAAAGTAGTTCATTATTATTAAATTAATTGAAGTATACTTTTTAGTTTACAAAAAAGTAGTTTCATAAAAATAGAATTATAAAAAATTTATTTATTAATACTATGAATAAATATTTTTCATCCCAGGCGGACGCATTCGGCTTTTTACGTGCAGAGAGTCCTCAATTGATAAATAGGTTAGATGCACGCTAGGAGCTCCTAGGCTGCAATAGCAGTCATTACTGCCCAGGAGTATAAAGCTCCTGGGTTGCATTGAGCTCATTATAGCCCAGCAGCAACTTTTCTCTATCGCATTTCGACTTAAATCAGAAACAAAAGAATCAATAGTGCAAAACTGCAAGTTCAGTTGTATTCGGTATTCAAGCTACAGCTTGTGCTACAGAATTTTATTACTTTAAAAAATGGATATTTTAAAAAAAATAAAATAAAATTATAAAATTGCAATAATATTAACTATGAATAATTTTAATAATGTTAATTTTATTATTTATTGTCGATGTTATTATTTCTTTTTAATTTTATTATTTCTTGTTTATTATTTATTGTTAATTTTTTTAATTAATATGAAAAATTAATAAATTCTAATGAAAAAAATATCATATAATTTTAATTTTATTATATAAACATAAAATTATTTGTAAAAAAACATTTGCACCTAAAAACCCTCATGCGTCCTTGCCTGGGATGAAAAATTTTTTAAGCACCCTGGGCGAGCCTTGCGCGATGACGGCCTTCGAACGATATTTACATCGTGGGATAAAGCCTCGGCCGCTCGCGCGCCTCGGCTTTATTATCCCACGATGTAAATATCGTCCTCAGGTCGTAATCGTGCAAGGCTCGCCCAAGGTACATAAATAACTATTAAAATTATTATTTTACCATTTACTTTTGTAAAAAATTGTAGTTGGAATTATCGTTGTTGTAGAAATAATATTAAATTACTATTATCCTTAATATTTAACAGTTTTGTAAATGAAAACTGGAAATAACAACTTTTATATAGCGTTGACACAAGCCGTTTGTAGGATAGAAACAGGACTAATAAAAAACGTTTATCCAAAGTGACGATGAGTAATGAAAAGAAATCGAAATAACGTCTAAAGCCAGATAAAACGTAGAACAAATTCAAGAATGGCGAACACTTTGCGGCAACGCTTCTACGACTATAATCGCGTAGCTCCTCCTCTCCATGTACGATCGGGGAGATACAATGTACAATCTATACACTCGACACGGTCGCGAAAGAGAAAAAATTAGCAAGCCTTATGGTTCACGCTTTTGCAGGAATTCGAAACTTTTTTACAAGTATGCCTTTATTCTTATCGTAAATTATGAATTAAAAAAAATTTTTTTATATTAACTATTCATTTTTTAAAATTAATATTACAGTATTCATAATCATATAGATGACAAATGAAATTGGTTTAACTTCGCAATATTAAGTAATACTTCACGAACTATAAAAATAAGCTTCCGGTTTATCAATGGAGTACGATTTAATGGATTTTAAAACATATCTTCTATTTGCTTTACGAATATGTCTTTTAAAAGTATCCATTACAAATTACAATAATAAATTTAATTTTAAATAATATAATATTAATGATATTCTATATTCACCAGGATAGTATTATTACAGCTCTGGCTCACCGATTTTATTTAAATTTACTCTTGTATGGAAATATTTAAAAAACTAGAGTTACAAACTTCAATGCTTTAGAAATTTGAAGCTAGGTGGTAATACAACAGTTACTTCATGGAAGATAATAAAGTAATGTTCTAAAGGATTATAAATGAATAGGAATTTGTCTGACATAATTAATCAATATATCACAAAAGATTTATAGAAAAAAATCTCAAATTCAAGCTTTAATGCGTCGAAAACGTTTTTGTTCCTAAATTAGCAGGAATAAAAAATGAAGATATATGCATCACAACGTTTATAGCTATCTTTCTTCATTCGCAATTTTAAAAAATCATTCTTATGTGGTATAAATTGCTTGTACTTTTTAATATCGTCTGTTTCTTAATATTGTTTTTTAAATTATAAAATTAGAACTAGTAAAATACCATGAATGAAAAACAAAGGTGCATTGAGAAAAAAATTACTATCTGCAAATTTTTTACGTATCTTTTTTGAATCAATAAGATATATCGACTTTGTAAAAGTGATAAAATATTAAGTAAAAAAGGGAATTCAATTATAATAAGTCAATTTATAAAAATCATATCTATTTACTTTATGCTATCTATTAAATTTAAAAAGTTTCTTCGTATATAAATTTATCTTTTGCAAACATCTTAAAGAGTTAAATGCATTTTAAAATAATGATAAAACTAAAAAAAGATTAAGAAGAATTTTTTTTCCACTAAAGTATATATAGCTTAGTAAATATTATCATTAGACTTCAAACAATTTCTCATATGGGCAAATCTTCAAAACTTTTAATTTTCTCGTGATGCTTTTGAAAAGTCCTTTTATGACTACTAGTGAGTTGCCGCATGATGCACACGATCTGAACTGGGTTCACACCTTTTGTGCAATCCTGTGACTCTATTTCTGATGGATTTGATAAGTGTACCATCATCGGCACAGTAGCTATTTCTATAAAACGTAAATTTTTACATATATAAAATTATGTAATTTTTCATATATAAAAATTTACGTATTATAGAAATATTTACTGCGCCATTGGTGGCACACTTATCAATTCCATTAGAAATAGAATCACAGAATTGCACAAAAGGTGTGAGCCCAGTTTAGATATTGTGCATCATGCGGCAACTCAGTAGCAGCTGCAAAATGACTCGCTACTAGTACATAAAAAGTTTTGAAGATTTGTCCATATACCGTTCAACAAACTTTCAACAGAACGAAGTAAATCAACGAATGAGTTTATTCGCCTGCTTACAATATGAGAAAATGTTCTGACAATAATTTTAGAATGATTGGTGTTTATTTTAAAATTAATTTTTGCAAAACAATTCTTTTAGTTTTCTCAATTTCTATCACATCCATAATAACTTAGGCTCTCAGTTTGAGATCGGAAACTACTCATTTTAAAATAATCCATATATATCAAATATAATGTAAATCAAACAATTATTTTGTTGAGCGGTAGCAATCAATAATTTTTTAGTAAAAAATAAATAGTTTTATGTAACATGATAAGTTTTACAACTCTATAGTTTTTAAAATTAATTTTACGGAAATTAAACTTTAATTCTTTCGGATAATATTTTAAATTTTCGAGCTCTTCAGTCTTGATTTAATTTGAGCCTTTACTTTATTTAACGAGCGGTCTGTGACTCATTCATGCAATATATTTAATTAATGTTTTTCATTGCTATAATGATCATAAATTAACAAATGTTTATCTCAAATTATTTGGCTGTATACATAATTTGCCTTTAATCTTTGAGTAATTATTTACTTTAGAGATCGTTAGTGGCTCACTCGGTGGAGCAATGGATTAATAATCTCGAGGACCAGAGTTTGAATCCCGACCTCGGCGGGTGATTAATATAAGCACCAATGTATAAATTACATGTGCATAAACACACTGACGACCTCCGTCGCAAATTAGCATAGGAATGATGCTATAAATACAGCGACGCTAAATAAATATAAAAAAAAATTTTGGGAATAAGGGTAATTAAAAAAACAGAACAAACATTTAATGTATTGCAGCTTATGTTTCTTTTATTACTGCTTAAGATAAACAAGAAAATAACAAATCTATTATTTTATATTATTTATAGGTCAGTTGAATTATAAAAATTGATGATACTATTAAACAAGCCTAATGTATTGTTGATTAACATCGCAGTAAGAACATTGCGATTTATTATATTTAAACTCTTAAACACGATGATGATGTCCAAAATTTAATTAAAATACAATCGTTTAATTCTTTCGCACTCGCATTTATAATTTTAAGTTTTTTTTTTCAATTTAAACTTGTACTTATATACAGGTTTTTAAATATATATATATATATATTTGGTTGGATTACTTTTGGATGACTATATATAATAACAGCGATGATCGCATGAGGCAACACGTTCACTTCACATCCCTGTGGTTTTTTCACATTAAAAAAGTCACTCAATCTTTTTTTTCTTCGTAAAAAACACGTTTGTCTCTCATTAGCTATAAATAATAAATTTTGCAAATTAGAATTCATTTTATTTAATTTCATATCAACAATTTATAATGTTAATATAAAAAGATTCTTGACACCTACTTTACGGTTGGTCGGCGAGAAGGTTCAGATGCTGTTGGTGGTGGTGGAGGACCTCTACGTGCCAACTCCTCTAAATAACCCATTAGTAATCGCGTTCTTTCTGATGAAGCCGCTTCGAGAACCAGAAACCGTTTATCTTTTTTCAAAATATCTTCGATTTCTGTTAAATGTGAACTGTTTTCTTGAACCTTTTTATACGTTTTATCCGTAATAAGTTTAGTTTCTTGTAGTAGTTCTCTGAAGTCTGCCTTTGCCGCCACCAATTTGTCTTTGATGTATTCTTTGAATTCTTTCTCGCATTTCTGTAAGTGGACACAAAAGTTTATGCGTAAACTAAAATTTATAAAAATAATACTATAATGCAAATTACTTACCCTATCGCTAGAAGAAAATTTGAGATACCGGGGATCATCTTTTAATAACTTTTTAACATCTTTCCATGAGGCCGTTAAATCAGTAGAAGCTCCAACTTCATTCAATAATTCCCTAAATTTATCTCGCTTCTTACGTCCTAATTGTTCTACATGTTCATTGAATAACCTCTCCTTTTCTTCCCTATCTAAAGTATCGACCAATTCCCAGCGATGGTCTTTCCGCAATTGTCGTTTCGCTTCACGCCAAGCGAGATCACCGTTCCTTACCTAATATACAAAAAATGATCATTAATATTAAAAACAAATCACAATTAAGAAGGTAAGTAAATATATAAATATAATCATACTAAATCTGCTAAAAGAGCGTTAAAATGTTGTACAGCTTCAGCATGTCGATGGTGTTGTCTTTCTTTATCACGATCTCTTAAATGTGTGGCTAAAGTTCTTTGAACTTCTCGTTCTCTTTCTCGGAGACTTGCTTCTGCTCTTCTTTCTTTTTCTCTTTTTTGTTTTTCACGATCTTCTTCTGCTTGTGCTGCGGCAGCTGAATCAGATTTGTCATCATCGTCATCGGAATCCTAAAACATAAGATTCAATAATATATTTTTTAACAAAATAATTCATTCAAAAAAGTACCAAATGAAGTTGTCTTGTTGGTAACTTTTTTGTATGCAATTAAATTTTTTGATATTAATAAACAAAATGGCTTTTGGAGAGTTTTAAAAATTTTATAGCATAATTTTAATAAAAATAAAAACTTACAGCATCTTTATTACTTGATGTGTCCTTATGATTGCTTTCGTCAATATCGTCAATTTCACCACATTCTTTTTCATCCTTGTCTTTATCCTTTTCTGTATCCGTATCTTTGTCCTTATCCTTGTCCTTGTCCTTATCTCTGTCCTTATCTTTGTCTTTATCCCTGTCTTTTTTGTCTTTACTCCTTTCCTTATCCTTGTCTTTTTCTTCTCTGTCTTTATCCTTATCCTTCTTTTTTTCCTTAGTTTTTTCTTTCTCATGATCATCATCAGTCTTGCGTTTCTTTTTTGAAGAGCCTTCTTCTTTATCCCTATCCTTATCTCTATCTTTATCTTTCTTATCTTTTTTACTACTTTTTTCTTCTTTCCTTCTTTCTTTATCTTTATCCTTGTCTTTCTTTTCTTTGTGATGTTCACGATGTCTTTCTTCTTTAGCCTCACGTTCACGTTCTTTTTCTCTTTCTTTTTCTTTTCTACGCTCGTCTTTTAATGACCTAATATAATCACGGAACCAATCCTCGCGTGTACCCGCTGAATCAACGGATCTATAACGCCAATCATTTTCAAGACGTTTTTTACAATCGGTCCAATGTGAATGACGATCAATGTCTTTATGCTCGCGCAGCAGAGTGTAGAAATCTTTTTTCACCTGTAAATAGCAGATACAAAAGTTTTGTGCAGGTACGAAAATATTGACAAGTTTAATTGTTAATTATTCTTAATAACTTATAATCTAATGATTTTATTAAATACTATCCCACACACCTAATACCCTTCACACAATTTAAATTTTTAAATTGTTCAATTAATACTTATATTTACAATTTAATTATTGTTTATTTCATGCAATAATGTTTATTTATTTCTGATTTTTTCTATGAAAACTAATAAAAAAATTTAATTATTAAATTATAATTGTACATGAGCATGATATTATATGTTCTTTTATTTCATTATGATTTGTAATTTGTAGGTCCTTAGCTGAAAAAATGTTCATTATTAAAGCTGAAAGAAAACATGATTATGCATAATTCTTAATTATCATTGAACCTTATGCTATAATTATGAATTTTAACACTTCATAAAAGTTATTGATATTATTGTTTTAATAATAAAAATTCAATTTTCCTTTATAAAATAGTTAATTTTTTTTTAATTCAATTAGCATAAAATTTAATGATTACTTAACATATGTTTATAGTATTCTAAAGTGTTTGCCTCCTCTCTGCTTGCTGGAAAGTAAAATATCGTTAATTAAATATAATCCTCTACATAAAAAAATATAAAATTATTATTATTGTTTGAAAAAGCTTTATATTATTCTACATACAAATTGTTTTCACTAAAAATATTTAATTATGCATTAAAGAGATTATAAGATTAAGAATTTTATTTTCAAATCAAATATTTTCTAACTTAATCGTATTTTTTAAAAACAATATTAACACTTTTTATTTGAAACAAATACTCATTTTAATATTTTACACTTACAAAAATAATTATCCATTTGGATATTATTTTTTACTAAATAATTTTTATTATTGTTTTGAAAATTTAATAACTTAGATAAGATTTAAATTTGATTAGCAACATTCAAACTACTAAATATTAACATTTAGATTTAAATTAGTATGCAATTAGAATTATATATAGTTTTTAAAAGGGAGACATAAAATATACTTAAATAATTATAATAAAATTTCATTTCTGAGTAAAAAAGTGTTTTTTTAAAATCATCCTCGTAACAAAAAATGAAAAAAAAAAAAAAAAAAACTATTGAATCGCACATGTGTATAGCATAGTAATTAAAAAAAATTATTGACAAGAATAATTTATTTTTAATTACATCTAGAACACATTGATTGCGAACATTCCCCCGAGAGAATCCAAATTTCAGCATGAAAAATTGCACACTGCGAAAGAGAAAAATTAACATCTATTAAAAAAATTTTATGTGGCCACTTGGAACTTGTTATTCTTGTTACTGAACTTGGCGTCCTCTGTGGCGAACATACCCAATCTGCGATTTCAACAGCCAACCAACACGATTCTCCATCTCAAATGCAACGCATGTAATAATAGAGACCGATGAAAATGTGCAATATAGAATTTTGTTACAATTAAAATGAAAATTCTATTTCACACTTAAATTTTGATGACTTTATTTTCTATATTGATCTGAATCTAATTTTTTTTATTGCTTTGTTCTTGATTTGAAGAAACGAGGATTACGATTAATATACAAATACCGAGTTCGTTCATTCTCATGACTCTGCTTTTGGAGTAAAGAATGCGGCGCGCGAAGGGTGCCAACAGTGCCGCGCGACGATTGTGATTGTGTGTAGATGGGCGATGGTTTTTAGATGCATCATCATCCCATGCCACCAACCAGAGTAGTGAGCAGCTCCAAAGTGAGAGCGTAACCATAGTCGACCCCCTTTGTACTCCATATATTCGGATAATCTGTCCTGCCTGCATCCTGACTGATTGACTGGTGGAGAGTTCAGAATACATAAGTATACACACAAGGAACCCCGTTCACATACTAACAATTTTTTTTTTATTTTTCTCCATCCCTTTCAAACTTGTTTTTTATAAATCTTTTTCTATGATTTAATTATTTTAATGTATTTACTTATTTATTACATATAAATTAACTAAACTCAATAATTATTTATAGAAAAAGATCATCTTGCAGAAAGTTTTAATAATCCTCAGCATTTATAATATATAACTTATCGTATTATCGAAACAAATTACCGAGACGTACTAGCGGAACAAAATTATATTAACATACCTACTTCACCTGAAATAAAATATATTATTAAACCTGAAAGAAGTTTTATTTTATAAAGTATTCTATTTCTTAAAATTTAAATCTTCAATCACGGTGTAAACTGATTTCACTTTTTTGCCATAAAAAATAATCGATAGAAATTACTAAAATCTTTTTCCCAATAATTTATAAAACATAAAAGATTTTTAATAATTTTGATCTTAAACTATTTTAAAACTTCTGCATGCATGACTTAAAATAAAATCTATTTAAATAAAAACAAAAGTTTTTTTTCAAATTTTCTATCGATTTTAAAATTATTATAGTCTGCCATAGCTGTTTTTCAATTACGTAGATTTCTTTTCTATTACAATATTCTAAGTTGATCTCTTCATAGTGCTAAATAAAAGAAAATTGATTAGTATATACAATTATTATAAAAATACATACCTGTTCTCGTTTCGCAGTTTTCTCCTCCTTTTCACGTTTTCGTACTTCCAGCAAATATTCATTGAATAAACTCTCGCGTTCTCGCATTTTTTCAACGTTTTTGAAACGTTCGTCTCGGCCCCACTTTTGAGCGAAATCACTAAACGATGATCTATAATTTAAATAAAGATTATGAAATAATTGAAGTTTTAAATTTTATTTTATTAAATACAAAAAATAATGGTTTAACTTACTTTCCATGAAGATTAGCTTCTTCGAGTAGTTTTTGAAACTGTTCTTTGCGCTCTTTCATTTTATTTCTTTTCTCTCGTCGTTCCTCTTCCGCGCGTTCTTTCACGTATTTTTCAAACACCTGTTTCCTTTCTTTTGATGTTAACAGCAAATATCGGGGATCAAATACAATTTTATGTAATTCTTTTTCCCACGTACTAAACGCCGATACCTGCACAAAATAAAAATAATATAATTTGTGTAAAAAATATAATATTATAGTAAATAAATATTATTTGTATCTTACATCTTTTTCTGTTAACATCTCTTTAAACGATTTTATTCTAGTTTCAAGAGGAACAATGGCTCTTTCTCTAGCTGCCCGTACTTCTGCTTCTATAGCTGCTTCTTTTCCAATATCTATTGTTTTTTTATTGTCTTTTTCATCTTCGTCTTCAGCTTTTATCGAATTAACTAGATTGTAAAAATAATTCAAATAAATGATAAAAATAAGAAAGAATAAAAATGAAAAATATAAAAACTTGAGAAATTTGATTATTATACCTTTCCCATCTTCAAGTTTAACTTTTTTAACAGTAGGCTTTTCATCATCGCTGCTATCACTTGTATCTTCTGATCGACGTGTTTCAGTTTTTACCGTTGCATTAGGCGTTGCAGTTGCATCCGGTGGACTAGCTACCATTTTATCAACATCTATCCTACCAATGAGATCATCTGGCCTTTCCCAAACAGAGATTCTTGAAGATGGATTATAAAAGAATACTCGACCATCTCCTGTCCATACTACGCACCTGTAAATTAATGAAAACATACATTAAAAATAAAATAGTAATTTATTTAATTAACGATAAAAATTTTTTTTAATTTTTTAAAGTTACCATGGTGTGCCAGGAACTGGAGTACTAGATACTGGTCTAGATTTATCTTGAGGTTTTGCTGCTTCTTTTGCATTAGCCTCATCTTTTTTTGCTTTAGCAGAATCTGCTGTTTCTGTAGTAACAGCACCATTGCTTTCAGTACTTGATACTTTAGTTTCAGAATTAGCTTTTGCTGTTGTTGTTGTACTTTCACTGCTACTAGTTGCAGTTGTTGTTGTTATAGCTGTAGTTGTTGTCGTTGTTGTGGACGCTGCAGATGATACAGCAGCTGCAGCAGCTTCTTCTGTTTTTTGTCTTATAAGAGCAGCTTTGGCAGCTGTGATAAAATTATAAATAAAAAAATTTTAGTTTATTCTTATAAAATATTTGATCTTTGAATGAATTAAAATTACCTTCGAAATCTTTTAGAGCCTGAGGTTTTTCCCATACTGATTCTCCCGCTTTGCTATTATAGTAATATGATCGGCCATCTGGTGCGCGATGCTCCGTCCACACCATGGCATTGGCAACCACTTCAGAATCTAATTGTGCTAAAATAGTAGGATCTTCATTTGGCATCGTCGTAGTAGGTACCATCGCCTGTTGCATAGGATGCATTTGAGGCATGCCTTAAAAATATATTTAATTCGTATAATATAAAAATATCATAAATATTGCCAATAAATATTTATATAGAATATATAAATTATCATTACCCCAACCAGTCTGAGGAGGTCCATAACCGCCACCAAATGGTTGGAAAGTTGGAGGAGGCATTCCAAAAGGTGTTCCAGCGGGTGCTCCAAAAGGTGTAGGCATTCCTCCACCGTACTGTGTTGGCATACGATGCTGCATGGGTATCATTGGTGGTGGTTGCATCATTGCGGTACTTGTGCTCATAGGTGGAGTCGAATTGACAATTGGCGCAGTAGGTGCGACAGATGCTACAGCGACACTAGTACCTAATTAAAAGATTTAATAACTACCATTTTTTTTAAATGAATTAAAAATTAATTTGTCATAATATTTATAAGTACCATTTGTCTGTTGAGCCTGTCCCATCTGCTGCGCTGGTGCTGGCGCTGGTGCTGGTGTCGGTGCTGGTGCTGGTGTTGCTGTGACTGGTGCCGGGGTAACTGCAGGTATAGCATCTGGTGATGAATTTGTTGTATCCATTGCTTCAGTTGTTGCAGCTGTGGTAACTGTTGTAGCACCAGTACCTGGAGGGGCTGTACTTACTTGACTTGAGTCTGCCTCATTAGCATTGGCCGTAGTAGTATTCGCAGGGACAGAAGAGACTGTTTCGCTACCTTGCACCTGCATCCTTACCTCACCACTGTTGCTATTTCCTTGTGGTTGTTGTTGTTGCTGCTGAGGTTGTTGTGGCTGCTGTTGTGGCTGTTGTTGCGGTTGTTGCTGTTGCTGCTGTTGTGGTGGTTGCTGTTGTAGTTGTTGTTGTTGTTGGGGTGGTGGTTGTTGTTGTTGTGGTTGTTGTTGCTGCTGTGGCTGACCCATGACATTTCCTGTTGCAGCAACTACTGCACCACCTGCTGTCTGCTTTGATGCTCCATGAACCAATTGTTCCAGCTAAATATTTTTAATTAAAAGTAAAGTTAAGAATTTTCACTCAATTTATTATGTTATTTACTCTTAATCAAAATTCTTACTTGATCTTGGACCATAACTTTTACATTGGGTCCTTCTGGTTTGGTCCATGTAGTTTCTCGAGATCTAATATTGTAATAATAACATTTTCCATCACCTGTTTTTGTTTCTACCCATACTTCCCCATTGAGGTCGAGTCCTGGAATGTTAGTTTGCTGTTGCTGCATTTGTTGATGCTGCGGTTGTTGCTGGCCTGGAATCTATAAATCAAAATTAAATTTAATAAAATTTCTAAAATTATTCAACATTTTATCAGAAATTTAAAATATTTTGAATTAGCAATTATTTCAAAAGTTTTTAAAACTTAGATTTAATCTAAAAGCTTGTTAATTAAATCTGAATTCAAACATAGTTTTTCAAGATAAGAGAAAATTATTGCTTATTATTAAATTTGACAACTAATATGAGTTTTATTCTTCTAATAATTGATCGAATTACTACTTTATATAATAATAAATTCTAAAATGTAAAAACTATGTTGACTTACGTTGTTCATATTGGGAGGTCCCATTCCAGGTCCTGGTGGACCATAAGGACCTCCTGGGCCTGCTCCACCACCCATAGGTCCATTCATCATGTGCGGCGGAGGCTATAAAAATAAATAAAGTATTTTAATTTTCTAAGATTTTATAATTAAAACCTTAACCACATATAGAGTCACAGTAAGTAATTGATTGATTAATAAAGAATACAAATATTAAAAATTTGATATTACCATTCCTCCTGGAGGATGACCCATCATATTTGGAGGTCCCATCATATTAGGTGGCGGTGGTCCCATTGGGCCCCAATTAGGATCAAACGGTGGTGGTGGTCCACGAAATCGTGGTCCTTGTGGTCCTGGGGCACAGTTTGGTGGTGGTCGAGGTGGTGGAGGCCCTTCGTATGGATAGCCATTATTAGCACCTCTATACATTGGTCCTCCACGAGGTCCAAAACCTCCTCTACCTCGAAATCTAGGTGGCCCACCTCTTGGATTGTAATCAAAACCACGTCCTCCTCCTCCTCTTCCCCTTAAATTATTATCGCTTAATGTAGCGATTAAACATTATGAAATAATTTTTTGCCTTTTGATTATCAATCTATCATACATTACAAAATATACACAGCTTAAAAATTCATAAACAATACATTTCAAGAATCTAATATCACATTACATTATATATCATTAAAGTTCAATAGTCAAACTCACTAAAAATGTTAATTCCGATACATTTTCAATATAGAAATTTAAACAAATGAATGCACAAATTTCGATAGGCATTTTCAACTAACAAAAATGTAATCAAATTATAACCTTACCAAATAATTGCAGATATAGAAGCCCGAGGAAAGTATAATGAAAATCAAGCATCAAAAGGCAATAAAAATGCTAAAGAGTAGGCAACTCAATGATACATTAATTCTAATCATTTTTTTTTTCTACATATACAAAAATAGTATATATTTACCTAAAACCACCACGACCTCGAGGTGGAAAATGTCGATAATCTTCACCACCTTCGTAATAATATTCTTCAGATTCTTCCATGCCGACATCATGTTCGGCATTGTGCTCTTGTTGTTGTTGTTGTTCGTTACTACCGGGATTCTCTTGTGTAGCAATAGCTTGTTCGCCATTACCTTCCATTTTTCGGGCCCTAATACCTTTACTTACTCCAAATTATAATAGGTTATCAGAAAAATAAAATAGTTGAAATGAGATTCTCGTGAACCTGTCACGAAATCTCTTTTAACACTTAAAAACAATTATACCTTTTTTTATTTACTTAATTACAAAACATTTCTTCGTATATTTTATAAGATACACGCTTTATGTGTTGGCTTGACGCTTTTTAAAAAAAGTCATTCAGAAGCACGCCATCGAGAAGAGAAATTTCATTCACAACGTTTTTAAGGGCTTACATAGTGCGTAGGCGTAGAAAACCATTCACCGAATAACTAAACTATATGTACATCAATAGTGAAAAATATTTCTCTTGAAGACAATTTTTATTCCGAATGCCGCTTATACACCACGATGACGATGACCCTATTACCAATGCGCATCCATGTTTACGTCCATTTTGTTATCTTAGTGGGGTTATAAAGATACTTAAACATACTCCTCAAATTATCTTTTGTAATAAGCAACACGATAGCATGGAGAATCACCAACTTTAAAATGAATCTTATCTATTATCTTTATTAGAATCAACTTGAATAAGATAACTCGATGTCAATAAAATGTACACATTTTGTAGGAAATGTATATATTAAGATTATCGTCATTCAGATAAGCCATAAAGAAATTGTGGCGCGTCGGTTTAATTGGCGCTGCAATACGTCACGGGCGATTGCTTAACTATTATTGCGCATGCGTATTTAACTATTCAAATACTTTCTCTTTTGAGCGAAAAATTTAAAAGCTAAAATACAATAGGATGTGTATAGGATCTTTGAATAATAACGTAAGATAGTAATTTTCGTGATTTTTTGGCACTTTTGCTAGAGAGTTTAAATTACAGAGTGGGAATACAGGTTAATTATGGCGTGATGAAAATTGCTATTGTTAGGAATATATACCATCGTTTATGCAATAGTATTGATGAAAAAGATGAAAAAAAAAATAATCATTTTTGAGGTCATGACGATTTTTAAAAATTTAACAAAACGTAATAGCTCTATTCTTATGGAGTAAAATTTTTTTTTTAAATATTTAATGAAACATTTTTTTTATATTGAATCTGTATAAATAAGTATATCACGGAAATTTTGGATTTATTAATTTTTTTAATATTACGTTTAGTAAAAAGACGAGAAAATCGATGCATGAAAAAATAGTTTTTTCTCGGTTACTGAAAAAAATTATAACGTAAATAATTTCCATGTCAGTTTTTCTAAAATCGTGAAAAATTGCATATGAAATTTTGTTTGCACTGAAATTTTCAAAATAGTCATTGCGTGCAAAGTAAAAAATATTACATGCAGGTCATACTTATTATTAGTTAACATCCAAAGATATTTTATGAAAATAATTGTTTATTCTCTTTGAAATAGAAAATTTTAAAAGAAAAATATTGTGACTGATCATATGAATAAATTTTATTAACTCTCGGGCTTAACGGGTTAATAAAATATTAACAGCATTGACTTCCCGAAATCGAAAAGGACTTGTGAATTTTGAAATGTTGAATAAAACTTATAAAATCGTATAAAATTCTCGAAAAAGTTATGCAAATACAAAAAATAAAATGCGCTTGATTATGAAGTTTTATATCATACCTTTTAGGATTGATTTAGTCAAAAAGGAATGCCAATGAACAATTTGAAAAAAAAAACTATTATAACAAATATATAGATTAAAAATATAAATTTATTAAATGCACTTTATAAATAGAATCTTTTCTTTTTGACAACATTTGTGCACCTTCATTAAGTACACAATAAAGTATATAATAAATTACATATAAAATTCACCGAGATTCATTTGATTGCTTTAGATTTTATAAATAAAAAAGAAAAACAAATTATATAAAAGTATTCAGATGTGATGTAACATAGTATATATTAAATATTATAAAAGCTTACCTTTAAAAGTATAAGCAAATTTTTAATCGATTAACTTTTGATGTCTAAACATTAAAACTATTTTTATGATAAACAAACCTGACTTTTTAAAACAAAACAAATGTCTATTTTTTATATTGAATTTTCATAGCAATCCATTTTTGTATTGAACTATCGTCGACAAAATTTCAAAACCAAAAAAAAAATACAGTTCTTTTTTAAAGTTTACTAAAAATCTTTCTTTTATCTTTAGTTTTTAAATCTTAATACTACCGTTCACATTTTTTTATCATTTAACCTAACATTTACTTTCACACTTGCAAACAACAACTTTCACCAAAAAATTTACCCCTAAAGTAATTTTGTAAATTTAGATTTAAAAACGAACACTTAAAATAAAAAATTATTGTTAGTTACTTTTATAAAAAAAAAATTTGAAAACCCCATACTTTTTCACAAAAATAGACACATAACCCTTTAGCTTTATAATTCGTTTTGTAGATAAAAATTTTGGTTTTTTTTTTATTTTGTTTTTTTTTTAGATTTAGATTCTATTTAATTTTTTAAAAATATCAATAGAAAATTTGGTCCTACAATTATAATGAACATTTACAAACTTTATTTAGAATACAATTTAATATTTTTTTTTGAGCCATTATGTGATTACAATCTGTCATTTCTTTTCTTTAATATGATCTCTTTTATTTTACGTTCAAAAACTTTTATATTGTTCTAATGACGATTTTTAAATATTTTATTTGTATTTGCAAAAGTTAACAAAATAAAAAAAAAATGAATAATTTAAATTTAACTCCAAAATAAACGATTACTAAAATCCAATTTCAAAATATTTTGAAAGAATGTAAAATTCAAACTTTTAAAAATACCAAAAAAGAAAGATTTTGATTCAAAAACTACTAAACACCTTTTTTTTAAATGTAGTACCTATTTTTATTATCTATTTTTTTCTTTATTTTTGTAGTCACACGACTGGGAAAAACTTGTAGTATACCTATATATAACATAGTTAAGAATTGACGAACTGGAAACACCGATACTATATATGGTTGAAGAAACGGAAAATTATAAGTAAAATAGTAATGCCGTCTGCTACGAACTTAAAAACTTACGTTACACAAAAAGTATTCATCAAATTATGTTGAATCTTTTAAAAACATAAATAAAATAGTTTTTAAAGATTCGCAATAATAAAATAAAAAAATCTTTTAAAAAAAATTTTTTTCAATTACGAGTTAAACATGAAAACTAACGTATATAAAGGCTTGGGCGCCCGATTGCTTCGCCTACTTGCCATCGGGGGCGCTGCCGCGCCCCTTGATATTTACAGATTATCATATTAATTGTTAATGTAAAAAAGGAACATAAATTAAGACACGTGCGTGCTCATATTTATAAATATATACGTATATACAAATCTGTAAAGGCAAAAATATCTAACGGCGGAGTTTTTTATACTTATACTATGATCTTGGACATGGTTGTTTAGCGTAAGTACGGAAACCTTTGTGGGGTTGCCTTAAATGGGTCATTAAGCGATTTTTGGTTTCGTCTATTACGTTAAGTAATGCCTCTCTCGATTTACAATCTAATGCCTCGGTACAACGCTCGAGAAGCGCCAAATCAATTTCTGGTATCTCAAGCTCTTCTGCTTCGTTTAAGATTTCGTTGACATCGTTCGCCAGATTTTCTGTTGTAGGTGATTTCGTGGACAATCTGTAAATAAATTCGTATTAATGTACACTTTTAAAAAGCTTAAAATTTGGCAAATTATTAAAAATTGAAGCGAAAGATTTTTAAATTTAAAAATTTGAAACATATGCATAATTAGCAGAAATTTAAAAATATGATTAGCTTAAAAGATATTAAAACACAATTTTTAAGTACAGGATAATAAATAGTTTGCAAAATGTACTATTGACAAACATATAAAAATAATTTTTATCAATTTTGAAATATTAAATACTATAAAATAGGAAATCGCAATATCTTAATTAAACAATAATGCTAGTCTTATCTTTCATATTGAAATTCAAAAAAGCAAATATTAATTATTACCATAATTAAGATTACAATGTAAAAAAATCTCTGTATAATAGACTTCGCAACTATAGAAAGCTTTTCAATACTTAATTATCAAAATTAAAAAGAAAAGCATTTATATGCTTATAATTTAATAAAGAGAAAAAAAACTTAAATTCAAAGATACTTATCCCGTCATATCCTATTATTCGTAAAGGATCTAATTTGGAGTAAAGTGAACGGTAAACACACACACACACACTAATATATACATATATAAGAGGTGGCTAAGATAAAACAAAAAAAATTCTGGAAAAAAAATTCTATAACTGAATTGGTAATGATAGCGATATATATAAGTGACTCATTGCTCTTGTTCATATATACACGCGCTATTAACAGAAATCCTGTTTCGATAAATATGACTCTTATATATATGTGTGTGCATATGTATATGCATTATCAAACTGTTGCGAAAACAAAAACAAACGAGCCAAACTCTATATTAATGTATGTATATACCGTTACTATTATAAAACTACCGCGATTTCTCAAATCCATATTTAGAATATATATATAAGCATTTAATTTTAATACTTTTATATTAAAGCGCTTAATAAATATCTTAAATCATAAAAAATAAATTCAAAAAACTATTTATATATATACCGATAAGATCGTTCCTTATCAATGCACTCGCTACATTTTTCGTAGAGATCAAGGCAAGCAAGATCAATTTTACGACTTCCTTGCGTTAAATATTTCCGAAATATTTTACGTCCACGATTATGGGTTAGCGTTCTCTCAATGTGATCCGTGATGAAATCAAGCTCCTCTGGAGTGAGGCCACTGGTACACTTGCCGATACAACCGATTGTTTTACCACCTGATGAGGATGGACCTGCTTTTGACATCCTATTCTTTCTCGATGATTCGATCCACTATTTTTAGAATTTTTTGGTTTACCTGAAACAAATATATAAATACATGTTTCGAGTTCTAATTTCTTTTGTTGAATGACACGTACGAGTTATAGAATGGACGTTTTTTTTTCAGTTAGGTAATGTAGTTCAGAAGAAAAATAAAATTAACGTTTCGCGTGCAATAAATTGTGAAAATGTTTGACTACGAATTAACGGTTATTTTTGTATCTTGAAGGACGTTGGGAAAATTTTTTTTTTTAATTGTGAGAATAACTATTGTATGCATAGATATTAATTATAACGAATATAAAATGAATGTATGAATGAGAGCCAAAATTAATAATTTATTCTGTATTTGTAAGTTGGTGTTGAAATAGAAATCTACGAAAACGAAAATTTTTAAAAGATAACATGAAAATTGTATTGTAATATTCATGGGATTTACTGTAATTTAGAGTAATAATATTTGTTCAAATTAGAAATACTCGCTACCTTGGACAAAGAAAATTCTTTCATTGAAATAATTTTCATTATCACCGAAATAAAATTTTTCAATCGAACCGGAGCAATAAAAATTTATATTTCGCAATAACAACAGAATTTAAAACTTTATTTATTATCAATTAAAGTACAGCCATGGCTAATCTTTTTTTACAATCACAACAATATTTGTAATTTAATTATTAAATCGTAAATATTTTCACGCTCATTTTATAAACTATAAAATGCAAATAAAAATAGCAGTTATTAAGAAATAATACTTTATGACAACAATAAATAAAGATAACTTCGTAATACGCCGAGTGTCCGTAAGCTACAAGATTTAAAAACAAAACAAAAAAAAAACATCGAATCAAGCTCTGATTTATCTGGACATAATCGACCTTTAGAGAGATAAAATAACGGATAAAACAAGCTTTTTTTTTCTTTTGAAACTCCCGCTCGTGAAATCTATTGTCGGAGTGTATTATGAGTGCGAGTGCGCGGATGTTTACACCTTCTATAAGAGAAAGAGAAAATAACCTCGTGTATGTAGCGAAAGAGATTATATTTTGTATGGCAGCGCGGAGAGAAGCCCCCTTCAATCATCTACTTGTTTCTTTCTTATTCATGTATATATAAATACTATATATATATATATAGGATGACGTAGATAATCACGATTACACGCGACAACAGGAGAAAAAGAAGCAAAAGTTATCCAAAGGCAAAGTAATAATGTAGGGAAAATTGATGGATTGAGCGATACAATATCCATGCCGAAATGTTACGTGATAAGAAGCAGCTTAAATATTACATATTTTTTTTAAGAAACTACTGTAGTTTTTTTTCTTTAAACTTACCTGACAATCAAAGTAGTGCGGTACCTTGGCATACCAAAGTCCGCGAGTCACTGGCCCTCGGTATACAATATTCGTATATTCTTTGGTTATATATTACACTGTACACAAATATCGATCATTTTTCGCTAAGATGATGTTTGTATTTTTGTTAAATTTACCACCCACAAGTGCATCGTGTGCGAAAGCGAGATATCACGCACGCAGAAAAAAACGATATTAATATTACCAGCACAGTAGTTTTGCCGGCAACGATGGCGCTACTATACTTTCTTTATAAAATCCTCCCTTCTACTCATCTCTCTAATATGTATGTATGCGTACGTGTGCGATATTATAAAATTCGCGCGTTTTAAAATATACCGTTTCAAAAACTTTAGATTATGCATGATATATGGTCAATGTCCCAATTGCTACTCGCTGTTAGAAATGAACCTATTACTAACCGCTCAATGTTATTTAAATACAAAAAAAATTTTTTAACAATGAACAGCTAGTAATAGGTTCGTGAGTAGCAATTGGGACATTGACCATAGTATACAGTTTACTCTGAAAATTCATGAACTATAAAATCAAGCTACAATTCGTCATGCTCTGTATTTAACATTTGAGAATGACGTGCTTCTGAGAAAACGAAAGTTTCTTGATATTTGAGACTCCTGAAACATTTTTTATTAATTTTTTTTATCCTTTGAATTGCTGAATTATTTTTTCTTCTATGTCTCGTCCTCGAAGACAAAAAAATTACTAAAAATTAAAGGTTCCAATAGCTTCCCAATACTTTGGCCAATTTTAAGAGAAAGTGTTTTTAAAATGCATAAAAACGTGTATATAAAATATATCCGCTATCGAAGAACAAAAAAAAAAAAAAATAAAGAAGGCGAAAGAAAAGAAAAAGGACGATGTGTATTATAAGAGCGAATGAATCCAATTGCATAATACATAATGCACAGCTTAAAAGTTAAAGGAGAGTAAGGAAATTGGTGCGCTCTGAAACGAATCCGGGACAATAGGTATATATCCCCATTGTTGCACCTTCTCTTTCTTTTCTCTTTCTCTCTTCTGCATCTATATATGCAGTATTAGTTAAAAGTCTATATGTATATATATAGAAAATTCTTTTTTTTTTCAAACTTTCCTCCTCCCTTTCCATCATTCGATATATATATTTTGTCGTGGTGTGTATCTCCCTCCCCGTAGAGTAGTACTATCTTTATAAAATTTAGCCTGCCTCCCCCTGCCACTTTTCTATTAAAAAGAAGGAGTAAAGTTGCTCAGGCTATAAAGCCAAGAGAGTCATAGCCCTTTCCCCAAAGACAGACTCGCGCGCTTACTCGAAATATATATTTAACTTTTTCAGAAGAGTACACAGTGTTACGAACTTTTTTTTTTCTTTTTTTTTTATAAACATTATTTGTATAATTTTGTTTTTGAAAAATTAATTTGTTGGTTATCTCCTTGTAGCTTATTGTACAGTTGTTGGATTTATTTATCGAGTGAATTTTTTTTATTTACACTGCGTGCGTCATGTGGCGGCTACTCGTCTTCGCAAGTGAGTATTACATTTTTCATCCCTGAAAAAAAATCTTACCGATCAATGCCGATTTTTTCATTATTTTTTTAACATAAAAATTTTGATCGTATCTTGAAAATTATGTAATTTCAAACTGACAGTAATATTATTAATTAAAAATTTGAGTTTAACAGCTAAAAGTGATTGCATTTAGACATAACATCTAAAGTATATGTATACTCATTATACATATATATATATTTAAAGGAATTGAGGGCGTTCGCGCGAAATCCCACACGCTAAACCGATTGAGAAATAGTTCGGTGGCAGATACGGGTATAACATTCGTTAGATACACACACACACACACACACACATACGTATATGCAACTAAAGACATTATAACGTAGTTCTCCTTTTTAGAAGCCTTTCTAACTTTGTAGCTCTCTTTTAAACTCTTAACGGAGAATTTTTTTTCTTTTTTTTCACGTGAACGTAAAGGATCGACATTACCGATATTACACCCTTTCTATCTCTTTATACATAAAACTCGGAGAGAAAAGTTATAGCTACATTGTTGCAGCTACGTACAATTTATTTAAACTTTGTCTTATGCAGTTTATTGATAAACTTGGAGCATATCTTGAAACTTCTGATTAAATTGAGATGCCGTTAATTAAAATGGATTTCGATATTGTAATTAAAATTTTCAATGTAATTAATGATATAAACATCTTGATTATAAATAACATGATTATACGACTATTATGAAACTTATGATAGTTCCTTTCTAAAAATAATCAATTAAATCGCACATTTCCGTAAACATTATTTTATAATATTTTTTATAAATTACGTTGGTTCGCGATGAAAGCCGAAAAAATTTAACATATCTTTTAATCAATAGTAATTTTCATACCGATTCGTAATAAATTTATATATTTTTCGATTACTTAATTTTTTTGTTCACAGTAACGCATATAAACGCATAATAACCGTTATAATATATAATATATATATCCGCGTTAAAGTGAAAATCAAGGAAATGCAATGATGCGATGCACGTGTTTCAATGCGTCTTGCATATTATTATTATCATTATGGCTATGATCATTATTATTATTATTATTACATGAATAAAAGCTATAGACTAGACACACATGCATTAGTCCTGCTACTGACTGTGCAGCGCGTGTGTGCGCGACTTTGCGGAAAATCGATCGAACCGTCTGTCTCCTTTCTTTTCTCTCATATATAATGCTTATAATAGATACGATCATGAAAGAGCTCCAGCGCATATGACTTTCGCGCGTCTACACATATACGCACATTTATTTTAAACCGATACACATATGTGTGTATATGCACACATGCATATGGGCTCCGTAATCAAAAGCGATTTCTAATTTTCTCAAGTGCATACCATACCGATCATTAAAAGTTACTCTCTTCCGCGAGTCACTATTATTCGTCATTTTCACTCTAATCCTTTGCTTCTTCCTTTTTAGTTTTTTTTTCAGTAAGTCATTGGGTTTTAGACGCGTATGATATTGATATACATTGTTTTTATTTATCTTATTTTTATTGAGGAAAAAAAAAAGAAGCACGCTAATGCTTCTATACTTGCAAAAACCGTATCATTTGTAATTTCACACTTTGTTAGCATGTTTCACGCTACTTAATTTCACTATACGCTTTGTTTCTTGTTTCTTCTAGTTAATGTTGCTTTTTTTATCCCTCTTTTTTTCGCCTTTAGAACAATTATGGTTTTTATTGTTGTTGTTGTATTGTATAAGCTTTTTGTTTATATTCGTTAAGGTAAAACAGCGAGCCGTTTTAATAAAGTTGAGAAACATTTTAGGAATTTTTAGGGAATATAAAGAATGAAAAAGAAAAGAGAAGCCGTTAGTTACATCAGTACGATGTTTCCGGGACGGGTATATATGTACAAACTCACGAAAACTAATAAATCAATAATATTATTCATTGTATAAGTGCGCGCATTATGGCCATGGAGAAATTCAGGAAAAGTCGAAAAATTGCAGTTTGATATAAAAGTACGAAAAAAGAAAGAAACAAATTAAACGAATGAAATCTCGCAAAAAATTCCGCAACATTAATTTCTCCCTAAGCAGCTGAATAACGTAACAAACTTGCGTTAATGAACTTGTAAGGCAACCTATAAGCAATAGTTTCATTAAAAAAAAAGGAAAATCAAACATTCGTTAAATTAAAAAAAAAAGTAGTTAAGTTACATATTTGTACAGTTGAAATTTTCTCTGGATACATAGCTTTTTTTTTCTTTCTATTTAAATTGAAGCATTAGCGTGACGGGAAATTTTGTTTTCGCACTTAAGGCGAGTTTTATGTTGCAAATATTATAGGGAGGAGATAAGGAAAAGGAGAGTTGATCAACATCCTGTTAAAAAAAGGAAAAAAAAATCTTTAGATTTATAGATAAACATTTATTAATTAATTTCTAAATCGCGCTATAGATACAATTTTGTTATTTTTTCTTCTCGTGTGATTCTTTTTTTCTTTTCTAACTTCATTTTTTTCGATAATTGCATTTAATTCGCGCATTTTTTCTTTTATTTTCGGGTGAAATAGAAAACTTATACGGGAATTATATAATGCAAGTATACAAACATCCACTTACTAGTTTCTGTGAAATTGGATAAAAAAATATATATATCAATGTTTACTACGTGTGGTTACATGGCAATAATTCCCATAAAAAGAAAATTTCATAAAAAATTGGCAAGTGCAAATTACTTCCCTAAATTATAAATTTTTCAATATCTTATCAAATTTACATGTAATTAGGATACTTTGGCTTTTCGAAACGTGCACGAATTAATTACCCGGAAAAATCAATCATAAACAATTGATATAATCAGCGATATTTACAAACTATTACATTATGATCTCGCTAATTTACAATAAAAAAAATAAAGAACAAAACGAAAGCAAAAGCAAAAAGAAAGAGAAAGAGAGAAAAAATAATTAAAGAATTCCGATTACGTTATACATCCTAATCAAATCTCATTAATAAATCAAGCGTAAATTGAACCATGATATTCGCGCTCGCAAGCAAGCGCAGCGCACTGCACACACGCGAGAGCGCACAGCGCGCGCTTTGCAACCTTGCGTTCACTCAACTCGAAATAACGCATATAAAAATATATATATATATATAGAAATACCAACATTACAAACGTCCGTTTGATATTTTTCCTTTTTTTTTGCAAACAATTCCTAGTGCAAGTTTCATCATTTTAATCCAGTCTTTTACTCCCCTACATATCCAGGCGTAATGTATATTTGTGTATTTCTATATACATATATATGTAATATAAAATAAATGCGTATACGCGCCGCAAGCATATATCTAGAATTACGAGTTTTCTAATGAAATTCTTCCAAGACAACTTTTTTTTAACTATATAAGAAACTAATATAATATTCCGTACACTAATGCGTAAAAAAAATAAATAAAAGTCTTAACATTCATAGATTAAATAAAATAAACGAAAAAAAAAGAGAAAAAAAATTCACCAATTCCTGAGTAATCTAAAACAACGCGTGCAGCTTAGGTAATATTAACCCTAATGCATTGGGTAGCACTTTCTAAAGTTGAATTTTCAATTATACAAAACCTCTTTGGAAAAAAAATATTTCAAAACAGCGACAATAGTAATGGGTACAGCAGTAAGGGGTATATATATATATAAAAGTAAGCGAAGCAAAAAAGGCAAAGTTAAAAGCCAAAGAAAATAATGATTGAGTTCCGCGACGACACCGTATGACGCGAGAGAAAGAGGTAGAGAGAGAGTGAGACTCTTAAGGTGCACGTGAGAATGAGAAAAAAAAAAGAGAAAGAAAAAGTATTATACCTCTTTGCTTGATATACGTAACCATAAGCACTGTATATACATAACGTAACGTGTAGAAGAAAATCTCATTTTTCTCTTTTTTTCCTTTATTTCTCTCTTTCTCTCTCTGGCTTTGGTATCGTACTATTCAATTAAATTTATCGATGAGTTTTGCGTGAGCCAGCGATCGCAATCTCTCTTCTCTCCAATACACACGTATATGTGCTATGTACCTGAGGGATTTGAATTTCGCAAATGGAGAAATCTTTACTACATAGGCACACACACACACACACACACAGCAACACATACAGAAACACAGAAGATATAATAACGACCGAAAAAGGTCGAAGGGTGTCATTTTTTCTCTATAATGCATATACAGCATATCTCTTTTTTGCTCGTGTATACATAGATTCTCTTAACGTAATTGTATAGACGCGGATGAACTCTCATTCGAAGAGGCTGCACAAATAGTGTGATGCAGCTATAGTTCAGTAAGCGCGTGAGAAAGCGAGAGAGAAGCTATATAATAGTTACTTGTATAGCTTAATGATTGACTCCTAGGAGAATTTCTTATAATACGTAACACTAATCTTCTAAACCTTAGCTTACTCTTGCGGATTATGATGACGATTTAATGTCTTTAATATCGCCATTACTTTGTGCTTTTATTTCTAAGTTAAGAAATCATTTTTTATATTATTTCAATAAAAATGGCAAGTTTAAGTTGAAGTTTAAGTATCTAATATCTGTTATTTCTTTTATATATTTATTTAATGATAAATCATTTTTTAAATTTTAATTTGCACCACTTTCATTCTCAAGATAGACATTTGTAAAATAAATTCATATATATACATATATATATATATGATTGTCAAACTCTTGTAAACTTATAATATTCTTACAAAGTTTTCTTCCTTAAAAAAGTCTTTCTGTAGAAAAAGCTTTTTTAAGTATTTTATATTTTCATCTCCATCCCTCACTTCATATATTTATATATAGAAAAGCTAAAAGTTTTAACACAATATATATATATATATATATAAGCAAAAGTATATAAAGAGTTGAGCCTGGAGGGCGGACAGAGTCGGGAAAGTTGCATACTTATACTTACACACACATACACACATATAATGAAAAAAAAAGAGAGATAGAGAAAGATGGAGACTGTACTAAAACTATGGTCTGCGTGTACGCTCTAAAAAGAGTTCTATCCTATGCTCACTCTGTAAGCAGCAATATATATCTGTATATATGTAGAAGTAACCTAGGGAAAGTCGCGGCTGTATGGGATCGCGTATCCGTTAAGTTTTGCACGTGCCCTGGCTCTATCTTTCCCACGCGCTCTCTTGTGAGAGAACATTTTATATATATATACACAGACTTATACATCTATAGCTGTATGTATATCTAGAGAAAGAGAGAGAGAGAGAAAGATAAAGATCTAAAAAAGCGGAGGACTTTGCGAGTGGTATATTAAGTGCAACGGCCTTGCTCGGCCGGCATATTTCTTTAAAATTTAATATTATATTTTTACAGGTCTGCTGACGGTTGCCGTCTGTAATAGTGCAGAAAGTCCACCGGTACTCGATACCGAAGCGGCTCCTTCTACTACTAATGAAAAAACTTTAGCCGTTGCTGTTGCTAAAAGTGATGATGATTTAGGACCAGCTAAAAGATCACCTGTTTCAGCTAGCGCCGTTTACGGCGCGCAACCGCAAGGACAATACGTTGATGCTCAGGAGGTATGAAAAGCACTTATTTATTGGATTCAATTTAAAAATAATTAAATTTTTAGTTGATGATTGATCTAAGGAATAATTTATAAGGATATAAAAGAATATTGTAATTAGACGCGTGTCATTAATTTTATTAATATTAAGCTTTTGAACTAAATCGAAGTAAGCATTACGTAAGAAATGCGTTCAATTTTCTAGCTGGATAATTTTAAAATTATTCATAAAATGATTATTTATTGTGCAATAATTATTTTCTTTAAGAATTAACATGAGTATACGATTTATATTTTAAATAATGCATCATAAACGTTCTGTAATTTCAAATAAAATTTTCCTATCTAATTAAATTCTAAATCATGTATTTTTATGATCTGAAATTCTAATAAATTTCATTAGAATCCTTGAGAGTTTAAAATTATTCGATATTCTTTTATATTCGTTAATAAACTTCACTTTTAATTACTGAACAGCACAGATTAGTTAAATTTGATTAACAATTACTAAATTGTAATTTACAAGTTTAAATATTGTAAATCGAAATGTTAGAATTATCTTTAATTAGGATACAATGTTTAAGTAGTTAGACACATAAAAACAAAAAAATTGTCAAATTAATGAAGCAGGACTACCTTGCGTTTACCAAGTCTACTGTATTACTTCATTTGCATATTTTTACAACTTCTAACGAGAAAGAATGAGAAAAAAAAGCGTTGTTAAAATTTTATTGGTCTAGGTCATTATTATTTACTGGTCTACCACTTCATTATCCAGAAACGTTATTTTTTTACATCCATGATAAAAGGATCGAGCTTATTACTTGTCATTTCTTTAACTTCGAAAAACTGTGTCAATTCTTTGAAAAAAAAACAGAAGTTTAAAAATCTATTTTTAAACGAGCAAAGAAAAAAATGGTCTAACAAAATAAGCCGCAAAGTTTAATTATATGCTAACATTATCCTTATCACTAGACAACAACCTATAAATCACATGGTGAAATAATAAAAAAAAAAGGAAAATAAAATCATTATAAGGCCTTTTTCAACCTTGCAAGTACGCCTTGTAACGAACATACACATACGTGTCCTAATATCGTGAAAAATAGAAGGAAAAAAAAGACTAAAGAACCATAATAAGACTTCTAAATCAGTGTACTTACCCACCCTCTCTATTTTAAAAAGCCAATCAAGGTTAACCAGGTACACTTATTATATACACTTTTACTCTTTATATTGACAAACCTTTTTACAAACCCATTCGAAATAACACTCACACACATATATATGCACACATACATATAAATGTATATATGTACATATACTTTAAACTTACGCGTTAGTGACTTCTTATCCCGTGGAATCAGAAAATTACTCAACAATAGGGTATATTATCTTTTTTTTTTTTTTTAAAGAGTGAGAGTATTAGTCTTGCATCATTATATACCACATATACAAAACTAAAAGGCTAATATGGGTGTCGAAAAAAAAGCACATGCACACGTTATGTGTATAGCTATATATACGCTTATTACTTAAATGTGCAACAGGAGCTCACCTATTATAATGTATTATCTCTTGCTCGGAGAAATCGCGTATACATGGTGACTTTATCTTTTTGAATAATAGATTTAAACGGCGCTGACGTTGATAGGGCTAAATATCAATGAGAATTTTAAAAAAAAGTAAGATAGTCAAATGAAAAAACTAAAGAAACGAAATTGTTAAAGTTTGACTTGCTTTTTATAATAGATATATCGTTTGGGAAAAACTTTTAGAATGCGTATCCGGGTTTGAAAATATTTAAATTAAGGTTAGGTGTATATAATAGCAAGATCCGGATATATAGTATTTCAAATAATGCTGTTTGTTATTTAACGTTTAGCAAAGATTTTAATTGTTCTTATCGGTATTAGCAATTAGAAATGAATTAAATCTTTATTTGAATTTTTTCAATGAAATCACAGCGTACAGTGAAAGTTTATCAATAGTAATCTATCCTTTTCATCCGAAAGATAAGCATTTAAACTGTTGTTTAAATTTATTGTTGATAAGATTGTCGATATGAAACAGTAGGTGAGAATATATTCTGATCTTTTATTTGAGAGAACGAAAAAGGAAAAAACATAAATAATTGCCGTGTCGATGACATTAAAATTAAAATCATAAATCAGTATCAAAAGTTACCCAGACACTTTAGCTTTTTAATTTAATGAAAAAAAAATTCCTTTTTTTCTTGCACTTTATCCATGACATTAAAGTTTTCTGATATCCACATAGGCGTCTATTATTAACATCCGGAATAAATTGTATATCTAAAAGTCTGAATTATAACGAGACTACTAATTCTCAACTCTCCTTTCTAAAATCCCCCGATTTAATTGATTTTCTATATGCATGAAAATTATTATAAAGTGCAACAACGATATTTTCTCACGCAGCATAAGAAGCATTAAAAATCTATTTCTTTTATTTTACATTTTTTTTATTCAACATAACCACGGCCTTGATCAATTATTAACAAAGGATTTCAATAAACGAAATGAAGAAAAAAACATATATATAAAGGCTTTTATTATTGCCTATTATGTACATATCCATGTAACAAATGAAATGAAATTATAAATGATAAATTTATTATTTGTAATACGGTATTGTCTATCCGCTTAATTTAAGCCATCAATAATCTTTCATTTTTTATACTCCCTCTCCTTTTCTCTTTTTTTTAATTTTCTAATTATAATTCTTACTTTTTATATACCACGCTTTAGAGATTTCGTGGAGTTGAGTAACCCAGCGTGTAACATAAGGTGGGAAACATCATCCTTTATGCGTTGGTATATCTTCATTTAAGTAACATGATTATGTCAGACAGCTTGTCTACAAGTTGCTGCAACCATCAAAGGGAATAAAAAAAAGAATGAAACAAAAAAAATATAATAATAAGATGAAACAACTAAATTGTTTTAATTTATAATTAAATAAAATGTATATCGTAATTACTGAATTAACTATTTCTTTTCAAGCTTTAATATGTATTTATGATGTACACTTAAATTGACTTTTTTTTTAAATTTTATCACTTCGAACGTATAATTTTTTTATTTAATAAATGTGTGAGGTAATTTAATCATTTATGACTAT
This sequence comes from Anastatus disparis, assembly GCA_017163975.1. Taxonomy (NCBI): domain Eukaryota; kingdom Metazoa; phylum Arthropoda; class Insecta; order Hymenoptera; family Eupelmidae; genus Anastatus; species Anastatus disparis. The sequence continues at coordinate 1,370,762 of JAFFSR010000281.1, forward strand.
TAAATCGAATTTTTATTATTATTTACTTAACGTTAAAATTTTATTTGAATTGCTTGGAAAAGTATGTTTTTATTGCAAATTATGAATTGAATTTCGTTTGAAACTGAATAAATTTATCTTTATTGCAATGTGCATCTCTGATAAGAGTATTACTTATTTCAACCGTCGATAGTTTCAAAATTTTAAGCAATATTATGAAATATGCAAATAGCATGTAATTAAATTATTTTAACTTTTGTTCTTCTATTTTAAGCTTAGTAATAAATTCAAAATTCCTCCGGAGAAATTATCCTTGAAGAAAGTTTCAAATCTATTTTTCTTGTTTCATAAATTTTATAAAAATGGTAGAAGAACAAGTATTTTCTAATACTTTTCAATCAGAAAATCAAATCTGTCAAATAGATAATTTTCAAATTTTTCATAAATTTCTAGTATTTAATAATAATTCGAAAGTTACTTTCTAACAAAAAAACTGAAATGTCTATGAAAATTTTTCAATTTTACACATATCAATCAAACGTACTATTTCAGCAATATTTGCTTATGAAGTCAATATAAATTCACGAGTAATACGAAACTCTTTATTAAACATGAAGTATTAGAAAATTCTTTTCTTCCTTTGTTCAAAACAGCGCAATCCAGTGCAAAAAATACGATATACCACCCATAAACATATTGTCATAAACTACACTCATACTTCATAGACCAAAGTAGGCAGCTCTATAGCACAGGCTAGTTAAATACGTAATTCTTTTTTTTTCTTTCGTTTTCTCTCTTTATGTTAACTTAACAAACAACCGAGACTTCTAGGTGATCTCGTATTTCTTAACTTTAACGTTATTTCCTGTCAATATATTTTCAATAATATATATATATATATATACATACAACTTCCCTTTTTTTATTACTCCAGCCAGATGTTTTGTAAAAATGTTTTATAACGATATAACAATAAGTTTTGCAAATATCACATGCTATGGTAGCTTGTTAATTTAAAAAGAAAGTAAGTTAAAAGTCTCTTTTGAATATTCAAAAGCTTTATACAATGCAATTTTCCCTTGAACGTGCGAACATGAACTCCCGTCACGTTATGTCTATAACGTTATCTTCTTGAATATAAAAAAGAAAGAAAGAAAGAAAAGAAAAATAACAAAACAATCCATTGTGACATCATAATCCTTTCAATTTTGCAGTTTAAATGTACATTGTGGCGTCATATAGTTTTGACAAGAAAAGTTCAAATCATCCTGTTTCCTTTCCAACAATATTAAAAGAGGAAAAATACGATGTGTAAAAAATTATGATGGATTTGAACGATAAAAAAGAGACATTAAGAAAAAGAAATCGCGTTTAATTAAATTTAAAATTTCTTCACTTAAATGTCATTTCAAATTTAATTAGGCACACGTGAACTTCCTTTTCATAAAAACGCATTCGGATTACTTAATTCAAACATCTCATTTTTTTTTTGTAAACTTTCGCAATTTATAATATATTCAAATATTTAACAAAAAAAACAAAGTTAAACCAAGTAGTTTTTTTTTATAACATTCATATTTTTTCATATAAGTGAACGCGCAAATGAAACTTAATTACGTGGAAAATCATACGAGGCGAAGTAGCTTATAGTAACGATTATGACGTTTTCTTTTATTTTTTTTTGTTTAATTTTTTCGAAAGGATTAAGTGCATTCATTCGTTTATAAACTAAAAGCAGATTTCATGCTTCGTTTACAGAACTGAAAAATTCATACATGTTGTTTGTTATATACGTACCTACATACACTAAATTAATTATTCAGTGAAATCACATTTTTTATGTGTAGAACTTATACACGTCTAAACTAGATTACAACTTTGTGTGTATCACGATTGAATGGGTATAAATTTTAAGCACAAATAATTGAAAATTATAATCCACGATTAGATCATAATCAGAATATTATGGAAATTAAATGATCGGACAAAAATCACTATAATTTTTTCAGTTAAATATCCAATATATTACGTTTATCTGATGAATATTTTACAATTTTGCTCTATCGTATCAAACTTTAATATTTCTATCAAAAGTTTAGATATTTGTATATCACAATATAAATTTAATCGACTTAATATATTAAAGTTTAGTAATATAAAATTACAGATCTATTACAAGTTATTAAAATTTTTAATTTTACCATTACTCCAATTTATCATATTTCACAAAAAGTAAACGAAATAATTTATTGTTGATTTTGCTAATTATAATTATCGCGTAATCTGCAATTTTTTAAAAATTGTACATTAATTACCAATAGAATATAATTTTGCTTTTATTTAATTTAAAAAGAAAGAAAAAATAATATTGCAGTTAACTTATTCGAGAAAATTTTGCTCAATCATAATTATAATGCAATTAAATATTGTAAAATTTTTCTAATTATTAACACAATATAAAATTATTCCTAACGATATTTTTTCCTTTTCAACTTGAAATCCCTCTAATTGCAAAAACCTATGGTAATAGTAAATTTTTCTTTTTCTTCAGTACATTGTGCACTCTTGCAAATTCATGTATCAACGTTATGCAAATATCCTATTCTCTTTTTCTTTTTTCCATTTTGAAGCTTTTTTTTTATTTTATTTTCAATTATACAACCCACATCTTAAAAGTTTAGAAACTTAAATTTCACTCCTATAAAATGAACCTTCCAATACCCTCATAAATTATACAAAACCAAAATCCTTCTAAAAAGAAAAGAAAAACTTTGCAACTTTGTATGTATATGTATATAGAACGATAAGAACAAATCGTTGCTTAAAAAGGTGGAAGTAAAAGATTCTCATCCGGCTGCATGTACACGGTACTATCTCCTCTATTGCTTATGCTTGTCTTAATGTGTATATATACAGAGCTATATAGTGTGCATTTAAAGTCTTAGGAGTTTTAGAACTGAGCGTTGCGTAAGTCTAAAAAGCAAAAGTGCATTTCTGACCGGTAAAGCGGTATTACTACTACTATTACAACTACTACACTATACATAAAATACGTACACCAGTATATATGGAGTAGACTCTCTCGCTTTCGCGATTTTGCACTGCTGATTCTATGTGTATTTGAGAGCTGCTTTAGCTAACAGCCCGAGATCACCGGACCGAAACCTGTGTACTGCAGCACTGCTTAATGTTCAAAAGAGTTAAGTGTATCCTTGTGTGTATATATACATGTATACTTTTAACTTTAAAATTTAAGTTATGTATTATATATTTAGTTTCTTGAAGAAAGATATACATGTGGTATACAGATTGTTTTTTTTTCTTTAAAGAAGGGGTAAATTGTGGGTGATAAACATTGAAAATGCTAATTTTTTCAGATTGAGAAAGTGCTTGAAATGCTGTTTGTAAAAGTAAAAAAAATAGTTTCGAATGGCAAGATTAAAATATAGAACTTTGATTAGCTTTTTTTCCAAGATTTTTTTTTTTCATTTCAATGCATTATGACGTTCGCGTGAAGGATTTATTTAATATTTATACATTTGTTCATAACAAATTTTAATGAACCCTTGATCTCAATAAATTAATCAAACGTTCATTCGTTAATGTACATTTATCATACTGCTTGTAGCGCGAAATATTTTCTAAATACAATTATTCATGTCATAAAGAATTATTTTCACTTTAACAGTTTATGCATAATATTTGTTTAATAAAACTAGTTTATGAAAATTAAAATGGCAACGTTTTTATTGATCGGCTTTAAAGTCAATATATAAATGCAATATTTGTGCGGCAATTAAAATAAGAAAAAGAGTAGAAAAAAAATATTATGTTCTTGAACAGAAAAAAAAATGAAAATTAAAAATTAGCAAATCAAGCATTTTTGAAATGTATATTGAAATACAAATTATAGGCTGAAAATGAGATATGTAAACGTTATTTATAAAATAACATTTTATTATTTTAATTGAAGTATCTGGTATACTTTTACAATATATTACATTCGCTATGCCTACATACGAAGTTCGTTGAGATAGGAAAAAAAAATTATTATATAGAAAATTTCTAAACGTTATAAACATTTAATTATAAAATTTAAAAATTTGAAAGTTTCTCGAATTTAATTTCTATAATCTGTATTAAATTTTGTGTAAATTTCTTCGTATTCTATTATTTTCATTTCCTCATCAAATTTAAAATCTCATAAATTTTCAAACAAAAAAATCATGTACAAACTAAAAAAAAATTTCTTTTTTAAGATTCCAGCTATGAAATCACATATTGAAATAGAATTTAGTAACATTAACTTTGATCATGAAATTCTCATTCGGCAAAATTTATTAACACAGGAAATGATTACCAAACGCAAAATGAAACAACTAGAAAAAAAAAATAATGTTGCATTAATACATTCGCACCTTATTTTCTATTCTTTATATTCTCACTGTTTAGCAAAAAGATTTGATTGTAATCTTAAGGTGTTCAAATTATAGTACGATAATAATAACGTTTAAATCTTTTATATTAAAAAATAAAAGAGAAACAAAACGGAAAATAAAAAAAATAAAACGTATAATCGAATCAACTTGAGATGTGTTATAACGTAATAAGTCTTTAAAATAAAGAGGCCACGTATACATGCATATTATTCGCTTTTTACGATTATCCTACACACACGTACACAAAGTCCTTTGCTAATCGTTTAACGTAAAAAGGCATTAATCATAAGATACAATTATCATCTATCTCGAAATATTTGCCTCCGGCGCATTATATATGCTCGAAATAAATATTGAGATCAGTAAAAACGATATTATATATATTAAGTGCACACATATTACACTATCGTTTATTACAAAAAAATCATATTTGCTTCTATACATATACACACAGGGTTTTATAAGCGGCTCAAATGTTTATGATAAATTTAATGTTATCAAAGCTGCTCTCATGTATAATGCATTCTCTTAAGGTATAATTAAGCTTTAATAAAAAATAGAATGAAAAAAAGAGAATTTGTGATTTTAACACCCACGTATACGTATCTGAAATTTGTTAAGTAATGATCTTTTAATGCATTAGAATTAGAATATTAAAAATTTTTTGTAATTTCATTTTAATTGCGTTAATAAAAACGTGACGCAAGACTAAAATAAACATTGAGTCTAACATGAAATATTGAACTTTATTCATAAAAAAAATAATTCTACATTTAATGACATTTTATTGCGAAACGGTATAATTTTTCGAAAAATTTAACGGTAATCTAAAAGTTTAAAAAAAGAAAAAAGTTAACGAAAAAGAAACATGACTCTTCAAACTAAAGCCAAGATAAGAAAATTATACAGAAGGTATATAAGGGAATAAGAAAAAAAAATTTTTTTTTTTTGAAAGCACATAATAGCATATAATGTGAGAAAATTTCGAAAGTCTCTCGGTCGATGTGTCAATTTTATCAACGACAGGCCTCCCTATGCTATTCAAGTGAGAAAACGATATTTTCGTAGCTCGCATAACCCGTTTCGGAATCTTTCTCCTGTATATATACCTTTCGATACACTATTATACATATACATATGTGTGTATGCGAAAATATCTACAATACCTTTGAAAAAGAAAAAAAAAGCCTTCAACAATAGAGAATATAAACGATGTATACCGTATGTATACATATACACACATACAGGGATAAGTTTATCGGCATTGAGTTTCCGTTGAACGTAATATTTCTCAACTTTCCCATGGATCAAGGACGACTATTTTTTTTCTTCAGTTTTCATTTTTTTTCACTTGGTGTTATATATGAGTCTTTGCGTCATATTATGCGAAAAATCGCGTCTGCTTATACATAAAAAAAAGGAAAAAACTACGCCTACCCTGCTACATAACCATCCACTGTGAAAACGTGTAATTTAAAGTATTGTAGTATGGAAAAAAAAAGCTTTTGAGAATGTGTCACACAGGAGAGCGTCCTTTGTCTCAAAAACTATCACTTTCGTTTTCTTTTTTTCTCTTCGAGTTTGAAGAACGTTTGATAAATAGCCTTTTGACTATAACGCATTTAATGCTAATTTTGTAAAATGCCAGGGCTGTGAAATTTAATCGAAAAATCACGTATGCAAGTTATTACAATGGGATAATATTAGACGTTGAGGCATTAAAATTAAATCGTACGATTATAGGCATATTAGGTTCTTTTGTGTAATCTAAGACTTTTTGCAAATTTAAATTCTTACTTTGTTTTTCGTTTGGGTAATAATACTGAATAATTTTCAAATTTAAAAATGAATTAATCATAACAAGTGTTTGGATATTGAATTATTAATGAAATTCTAGTTGAATATTTAAATCAATGAGTAATACGATATTCCAGTATTATCTCAAATGTAATAAATTAAAACGAGTTATTTAAACAAAAATATGTTATAGTTTCATGAGAATTCTCAAGATAGTTGTAAAAATAAAATTAATATACGTCGATATCACAATTCGCATGTAAATTCAAAGACGTTAATAATAATATCATTCCAATTTAGCACACAATAGTTCCAGTCAATCTAGTCATCGCACTACAAAGCACCTTAGAAATTTCAAATTTTTAAAATAAAGAACAAAATAATTAAATTTTCACAAATCTTTTTTTTTCGACAATCCAAGTTTTATCAACCTCTACAGCTTGCTCCGGAGTACTTGGCTCTGTTACAAGAATATCTCGCGGCACAGCAGCATCAGCAGCAACAACAAAGACATCAAGCGCAACCACAGCATCATCAAGCCCAACATCATCAAGCCCAACATCATCAGCCACAACAACAGCATATACCAAGAGCTCAACTTGGTGCATTAATCGAACATGAATTAGTAAGATTGGCTGATAGACCAGTACAGGCTAAGCATCATCAGGTAAGAATTTCATCAATTTTTGATGAGATAAAACGTGTATTTAGTAGAAAATGGAACCCATTTAAATAAAGTAAAATTTGCTTTGATTCGAGTTGATTCTACTTGCTTATTATTTATTACATTAGAATGTTAAAAATTATTACGGATTTCCTTTTATTCATAAAATTATTCAATCGTCCTGAAACTTTTTCAACGATTTCTTTATATTACATAAAGACTAAACAATAAAATTATTCGTGTACATTTTTTTATTAAAAAAATTTATATTAAAATAATATGGAAAATTTAAATTAACTTATCTGATAATTTTCTTGATCAAGATATCACATATTTTTCACGATAATATCACTAATTTCCGATATCTTGATCATGTGTTACGATGACAGTGCTTTTCATAATACCTTAGTTTTTTTCTACAAGATCTCATGAAATAAGTAAAAAGCGCTGATTCACTTGACAACGACTTTCTATACTATCTAGTTAAGTATGACTTATTAAAAATAAATGTTAATTATATACACTTACTACCTGGTAAAAAAAGTTAAAATATATAATTCATAAATAATAAATTATAAAAAAAAAAACTTCTCGTAAATTTTTAGAATTTATTTCATAAAGTTTTACTTTTTTTGTATCTATAAAGCGTAGAAAGTTATGTTGCATTTACATTTTACATTTTTCCGGTATCCTACGGAATTTAATTATTAAAGCATGGTGCAAAAAAAACGTAATTTTATTTATATACAGTTATGCGAACTTTAAATTAAAAAAAAGGAGAATTAATAAAACTAATGAAAATTAAATTTTAATTTAATAAATAGCAGGGAATTCCACTTGAAGTTGAACAATACCACGTAGAAACATCACCACGTCGTCCAATTCAACAACAATTGTATTATCCAATTGAAGAGCAACCTCAAGCCCATATTCATCATCCACAACCACAAGCACCAGCACCTCCACCACCACCACAGCCACAACCACAACCTCAACCGCATCATCATCATCATCAACAGCAACAACAGCCAGAGCCACAACCTCAACAATTACGTTATCATCAAGCGATACCAATCCAATATGGTTACGAGGACGAGCAACAAATTCAACAGCAACATCAAAGCCCAGAATCGATAGTCAGAGCCCAAGCCCAAGCTGAAGCTCAAGCATTGGCATTCCATAAGGTTGCCCAAGCATCGCATTATAAACATCAGAACGAAGCACTCGAACAAATTCGCATAGCTAATGAAAATTTCAAAAAACAAAGTGCACTCGAACAAATTAGACAAGGCGAATCTCTTAGCGAAGCCGGACTTAAAGAACGGGTAAGTGCAAATTTTTTTTTATCATAGTTACTAGTTAGGTTTTTTTTTATTATTATTTCTAGATATGTACAACTTGAGAGTGTTGTATATATGGGGAAGCCCACTTCACATGTCGAGTGGCATGGGGTTATGTAGAGAGAAAAAAAAGTGTCTGTGCTTGGGAGGCTTTAACCCTTTCAAGGCCAATTAAAGGGAAGAAAAAAAAATATTCATCGTGATATATGCATTCAGACTTTTTTTTTCAAGAGTAAGAGAGAGGCAGGTTGAGAGGACTGCACTTGAAAAATAGAAATGAATAACGTGATATGTAAAAAAATGGCGTGAAAAGAGATTTTTTTATTCAGTAAAATAGACAAATTGGCCATTTATTATATAGAAAAAAATTTTCAATTATTCATTATCTTACATGTTTATCGATGTAATTTAGTATTATTAACATGAATTTTCATTGCTAAACCTTTTTAATTATTTTGACATACATTTTATCAAAATTAATTAGCAAAGCGTAAATTATGGCTCGTTACTAATGCAAAATAAAATTAAGTAAAATATAATCACAATAAATCATCTATTATATTACATTGTTTATATATAAAATCATTAACCATTGTTTATAACAATAAAAAAAAGAGCAATGATATAAATTTTAATTGTGAGATAAACCAAGATATATTATTCGTACCATTGATGCCAGAAGATATTTTTTCATTAAAATTCAAAATCAATACTATTTATAGATTTCGTATGAATAATGGTCTTTCTAATTATTTCTCAGCGTTCACAATAACGTTATCGAAACAACGTTTCGACGATAACGAATTGTTATATAATTGTATATAGAAAAAAAAGGCAGCCCGCCTTGTAAAATTCTTCTTATTACTAAAAATAAAATCTTACTATAATCGAACTTCCTTGTGAATCTATGCATTGTAGTTTTATAACAACTACAATTATTATCTAACAACGATATAAATTTTACAATTATTGCAGAAAATACGTTTTCCTTTTCTTTTTTCTTATTGTTCGAATCAAATTCTTTCGGCGTTCTCTTTTTTTTTGCTCTCGTATCATAAACATTTATTTAATTATAACATTGTAACTTAAAGCTGTCTCTCTTTGAAATATTTTGTCATGTATATATCAACGTCGGGTATACAAAGTATACCGATACCAATCGCATATATATACAAAAGGTTTTTCATGCCGTAATAAAATTTATAGCTCGGTGCTCGGGTCTTTATATATTTGTTTCTTTGCAAATAAAGAGCAAATGTTTCTCTTTTTTTTTTTTTTCTTCAGCACAGCTCTCAATATCTAAAATCAAAGATGATAATTTTGAAAGGTCTTTATTACGTCTACTCGAAGAAAAATTTTTTTTAACACTTATACTCTTAAATGAGTAAGAAAAATATTCGAAGAATTTTCGTTATACTTTTCTTTGTTTTTTCATTAACTAAAAGGTGATCATAAAATCTAATGCGGTACAAGAGTCGAACGTAAATTAATAATAGTTAAAACATTAACGCTCTCTCTTTTTCTATTAAATATCTCCGTATGGGAAATACAAACAATATTTAGCAACGAAAAAAAAAGTGAACGTACTAATTTAACTCTGTCAATACGTGTATAAAGCTCGCTTTTTCTTATGGGGGGTCCCGAAAATTTATTAATTTTTCAAGATATATATTTTTTCTTTAATCTTTCTCATAACCGTTTGCGTGCCTCTGGTAAATATATGGGAAAAGATATATTGGAGAGCAATTCAATTATGACTGTCGTTAAAGACTAGCAATTTTCAATGGAACATATATATACGTGGCAATTTTGAAAAAACGTTTTGAGAATAGCAAATATTTACTAAATTGGATTTACTTTAGGCTATTTTTTATTTTTCTCCTTTTTTTTTAATTTTTTGTTTTTACTTTAAAAGGAATGTCGAAATTGCAGGATATTATGGTTAATTACAACTTAATTTTATCGTAATATTGTTTCGCGCTTTTTTTTCTAAACAAGCGAAAGAAAAAGGGTTATATCATTTTAAAAAGTTTTGATGTCATAACGAAAACTATTAAATCAAATGTTTTCTAGGTGGAAAAAAAGTTTATTCATCTATAGAGAAAAAAAGTGATAAGTTTGATACCGCTATTGCAAAACATTATTTTAAAAGGATAAATTAAACGAGTGACAGTTTAAATTTATTTTAACTGTCGCTCGTTGACACTTTACTGAAATTAATTATTTATCGTCTTGAAAAATAAACGACTACAATATCTTGGGTTTAAAATTTTAACGGCAATGATTATCTTATAAAAATAGATATTGAAAATCATAAAAACTTTGGTATTTTACAAACATTTTCACATTCCTCGATGATAACGACATGACTCTGATTGGTATTCATTTATTAAAATATGAACTGAATAAAATATAACATAATTTATCGTATGTAAATTTAATCAAAAGGGATAATTTTTATTAAAATTAAGTTTCTTCTATTATTCTAATTTCTTTAATTTTTTAAAATTATTTTTAAATTAAATATATTAATCAAATTATTTACTTCCTAAATAACGGTTAAAAAATTACATGCTAATTAAAAATAAACAATAATCAATTGACAGCACTTTGACACATAAGCTGAAGTATTTTAAAAAAAAAAAAAATTTCAATCGTTTGAAAAAAATAATTAAACTTATGTAATCCTCTATTACCAAGAAATTAAATTTTAGTTATGATAGGTATATAGAGAGATTATAATGGAAATAATAAGTAAATAATAATAGTAATATGCAAAGTTGGAAGTCATTGGACTTTCTCTTATTTCCGTGTTTATGTCTTGCGCGACGTTTCTAATGTAATTTTCTTGAATACACCGAAGGATTGCAACGTTTTCAGTAAATTCATAATTTTATGAATATTTAAAAGATCTTTTAATTATTTTTAAATATTGTATAATATTTCGAAGATTTTATTAGAAAAATTTTATAATTATATTACTAAAAGGAAATACTTTAATAAGATTGAAAAACAACGATAATAAAATGATTTTTATATATAGTGAGCGAAAAAAAACGAAACGTTGATAAATTGCTTGAAAATATATAAAGCGACTTTATAGAACAGTTACGAAAGTGATATTGCAAGACGGTCAATTTTCAAGAGCATAGCGTGTGACTTTATGAAGACATAAAACTTGCATAAAAATCAATAAAATAAATTCGAAATTTCGAGAAAAAAAATCTTTTCTAATCGTTAAAAGTGTCCACCTTTGCAAAATTATTTTTTTCCAAATTTACATTGAATTCTACGCTATAATAGTTTAATTTTCAATTTAAATAATTTATTCCGTTATAAAATCAATCTAAACATATTCATTTCAAAGTTTCTTGTATACATTTTCAACAGCAAATTGTATATAAGTTATACACACAAAAGCAAATAAAGACATATACGTTAAATACAAATTACAATTCAAAGATTTATGTTAACAGCTGTGTACCATATATTAAGCTACACAAAAACAGCCCTGTTGTACATTTTATTTTTACAAAAAAGCAAGATATTTTATAATTCTCAATCGACAATGAATGTCAAAAGGTTTAGAATTTTGAATGAAGATAAATGATAAGAAAATGAAAATTATTCACTTCAACAATTTTTCGAGAACGGATAAATATTTTTTTTTGCTTTACTTTGGAACTTTACTTGTTGTTGCTTTTAAATTAGCAAAGCTGAATTCGCTGTTTGAACTACATGTACGAAAATACTTTCTATTTTATCTCTCATGTATAAGTGTATATATGAGACTTACGTGGTTATGGATTGTTAACTGTATATTACACTTAAGTAACAAATGATTCTGCTATGATTATAAGTGCTGTAACACAAATAATAATTATTTTTTAAAAAAAAGACTGACATAAATCAGTTATTTAAGTTGGAAAAAAACTTTTTTTTTTTTATAATTACAAGTTTAATAAAATATGCAACTATTTCGTAAAATAATTACACGGGAAAAAATAATTTAGTCGTGATAGCCAAAGTATTTAGTTATCAAAACTTTGATTGCAGTAATAAAATATTTTGTTCCTATAACTATATTAGACTGTCATTTGAAGAAAAAAATAAATTTCTCATGACTGTAGCGACCAAAATTTTGATGGACATAATTTAAATCTGCTAACTATTGACTTTAGTTATGTTAACTATGTTGTTTCTTGTCCGAAATCTAACTAAATTTTGTATCTGTTTCATCCCCACTACAGCGTTTTTCCCGTGTAGTAATAATAATTATTCGAATTTCATGATTTACATTTCTATATATTTTGTAGTTGCCACCAAAAGATCCAGAAAGTGCCTATAAAGCTAATCTAAAAGCTCAAGCAACGGCATTAGTAGCAGAACAACGTCGTGCCCATGAAGCTGCTGAATACAAAGCCCACGCCGATGCCATTTTAAAATTACAAGCCCAACAGAGAGCACACTTACGCGCCCAAGAAGAAGCCCACAAATATGCTTTGAATTTCGAAAAAAATCAACAACGCGCTCAAGCCCAAGCTCAAGCAATTGCCAATGCCCAAGCATTAGCGTTGTACAAAGCGCGTCAACAGGCGTTAGCCAAAGCGCAAAATGAAGCTAAACAAGCTGCAAGAGCACAGGCTGAAGCTAGAAAACTTGATCCCAATAGCGCGCCTGTAGTACAGTATTTATTACCCAATAAAGTTGCTCTACCAGCACCAGAGGTTTGTATTTTATTATTTCTTTTTTTTAAGTATTCAAATAATACTATTAGATTTAATTGGAATTATTAGATTGTAAATCATTAAAACAGTTGATCGGAATTATAATTTGTTAAACACTTTTTTTTAAGATATCGTTTGTTTCCATGAAAATTAATAAAACTTAATTGAGAATATTTAACATTTTTCTTTAATAACAATCATATTTATAAAATTTTGTTAACGATTTTAATTGTAGGACTCCGATGATTTATTGAACAATTAATAATAATACGATTTTTTATTATTATAGGTTTATTTACCCAAAGCCGCGGAAGCATTACGCGCCGAAGCAGCCCAACAAAAACGTTTGAAGAAACCCCAGCAACCAATAAAACATTTGCTCCTCGAAGAAGTTGAGCCACAATTGATTCGTCGACCATCTAAAATTGACGAACAACATCAACAACAACAGCAGCATCATCAACAACAACAGGTGACATTCCTCGTTGATGCTGGTTACTATCGTAAAGCCCAACGTCCATATCTCAGACCAAGCGAATATCAAGGTTTAGAAGAAGTAAGCGCATCGCCAAGACCCCATTATCAACAATACCATCAACAAATCGACAGCGATAAACTCGCACTCTTAGTGCCAATCGAACAACAACATCCTTGATTGCGTTGAAAAAAGAGAAAAAAAACGTTTCATACTCAAATCATCGAATGACGAACGTTCATATTTTTATTTCATTATTTTACCAGCCTTTTTTTATGAAACCGTGTGCTTTTTTTTAAATATTCCTAAATAAAACTCGCCTTTATTCGCAGAGAACTGCCCGGAGACATACACACAGTATTTCTATTATTTTTTTTTTCTTTAATGTTATTATTTTTAATACGCGCTGGCTGCTAATTTTTATTATTCCGCTGAAGCTTGAATTTTTTTTTACATTTCTATCGTGTTTTTTATTTCGAGCTTCATAATCTATATCCTTTTTTATTTTGTTACCATTTTATTACTTTTTTAAATCATAAACGCGTACGATTTTATTTGAAGCGCGTATTTATGATGTTACTGAGATTAGACTTTTATATGTATTTATATATACGTCATATTATTCGATATGAAAATGTATTTCTTCTTATAATTGTCAGTGTATTTTTAGATTATTGTAAAACGAGATCCTTACGTTACATTGCGACATCAAAGTATTTTTCATATGGAACGACTGCGGTTGCGTTGTTCTTATAGAAAAAGGCCAATTTCCAATTGAATTTAAATAATACCGAACGCGTTTTATATAACGCTCCACGTGTATTATTACAATACTTTTATCTTTTTTCTTTTTTTCTTTTTGCGTAATGTAACGTAGGATTTTAAAAATGTTTCTTAGCATAATGATCATTACTCGAGGGCGAAATATCATGAAAAAATTATACTACTTTCTGAAAAGGAAAAAAAAAACAACAACAACCGTAAGAGCTGTAACTAAAGCACAAAATTATGAAAATCGTTTTTTCTTTTTTAGCTATACATAGTCATACAATGTTTTGTATTTAAATACGTTTCATTTCTTTTTTTAAACGTATTCGAATACATAATTCATCATATTTTTACCATACATTTGTTTAAATACAAACATATAAATGCCCATCTAATTACTTTGGCATTCTCTCGACATAATAATAAAAAAAAACTATCACTAGAGCGAGATGAAACTCGAAAAGAAAAACCAACAGCAAAATATTCCAACGCACCGGCAATACGCTTACTTAGTCACGAATTTATCCTTTTTTTTATTATTTCTCTCCCTTTTTTTATGTATATTTATGAACGCGTATTAAGCTTTGTAATTTGTAAATACTAGATTTCTAATCGTTTTTTCTTTTTTTAAATATTTTTTTTTTTTTTTCATTTTTTTTCGATTTATGAAAGAAAAGCAAAAAAAATAAACCAACGAACAAACTATTAATTTTTTTTTATTATATATTATACGATGGTACTTTGTACGATATGGGTACAATTGAGAGATTTCATCCTCATCCACGAGACAAGGGCTTTGCACGTATATGCACAACCCCCAAGTTCAAGTGCAATATGAGAAAAAGAAAATAATAATAATAGTCACTTGCAGTGAAATACGTATGAGCCCTGTCGTGTATGTACATACTAGAAAGTTTAAATAAATGTATAAATGCATTTTTCAAAAAAACATAAATTTTTTTTAATGTTTATTCATTTTCCTTTTATCTCTAATTGATGCTTTTGAATATTTATATAAACAAAATTTTTCAATAGGTGTGTTTTTAAAATTATTTAAAAGAAAAACAATGTTGATAAATAAAAATTGAAACGAACGATTTTATGATGAATCAAAAAAAAACAAACATTTTTTTTAATTTGGAAATTTGACAAAAAATTTGAATGTTTTAAAAATTTAAAAGTGTATAAAGTGATCATGAGATTTTTGAATATAATAACTGATCAGCAGCAGTAAGTATATATGATTTTTGACACCAATCCAAAACACTTTCACACACACACACATAAGAATAAGAACGACGATATAATGAAATATTTATAAATTATTTTTAAAGTATTTTCAAAATAACATAATATGAACTCTTACTTAACATTCTTAAATTAAATACATTATAACGTAAGATACGAAAAACTAAATTGATATAGCGAACATGAGAGCGAGATCTTTCGCTTTATATAAAGCCGAACCCCCTACCCCGGCACTATACTAAACATACCTCCTCACCGCCCCGACGCTACACAACAAATTTCTTAACTCTGAGATGATTCAACAACATTTCTATACATATATTGATAAATTAATTTTATTCTTTTTATATTTTGAATTATATTCTTTTTCTTTCAATCAATCTAGTGTTAGTTTTAGTTATTATAGTTTTCTTTTTTTGACAACGACTAGTGTTTGGTTTTTATAGTTTTCCTTTTATTTTTGAATCATAATTCGTGGATGATAGTTTTGTTTATTACTGTTTTGAAGATACATTAATTGGGTACCCACGGCATAAACGATACCGATCTAGTGGAACAACACGCACACGACGCCCCGCGCGCCGGAACCCGGCCGAAAAAGGCCAGCACTTATCTAATGTACTATTATATAACGATCAATATTAGAATGATTCCGGGTCGTCAAAAAGGTAATACTATCTAACTGGTATATGTAAGTCGCTCTCTATCGCTCGCTCGAGAGAAGTTAAAACTCGCGTATATATTGATGACGCAATGTTTTTATATCTCTCTCTGTCTCTTTTAAACGAAAGTTTTATATTGCTCTCTCATAGAGCGCACGCTGGAGTTTTAAGACTGGCTAAAGAATCGCAAACTTCTGATACTTTCATCTTCCACTGGGGTATATACTATATGTATATGTGCACATAAGTGTAATATAGCTAGAAGGTAGCCTAGGAGTGCCACTCCTTTTCCTCTCCTTATACACTTTTTTTTTACTGCAAAAATACTCTTGTCTATCGCGAACGTCCTTGACTGGAAAGGTAAGTTTCTGCTTTTTTTTCATCTCTCTCTTATTACTTCTCTCTCTCCCTCTCTTTCTCTTCTTAACATCGAGAAGTTAAACTTTTTTAGACTCGTATCAAAATCAGCGTTACAATTATTTTGCTCAATTTTTTCATTTTTAAATATTGCTTGCATATTGTACCGATCTATCAACTGTCGATGAGTTATAAGATATATTAGGGAATAAAGAAAGAAAAAAATTCGAAGCTATAATAAAACTGCATAATACTGTTTTACTCAAGTGAGGAGAATATACACCGAGCCAAAAGACTTATTATCTCTCTCTCGAGTACATAAGAAAACGTATCATTAACTTTGCTATGTATATGTATAATATATAATCCGGCAACACGAGTATCGAGAGATACTTTTTTAAATTACCTGTATATACATATAATGTAGACCATTTACAAATGAACATTTTCCAATATAGCATAGCGTTTCGACTATGGTAAATTTAGTTGGTTGCTTTTTTTTTGTATTAAAAATTTTGATATAATGTATCCTGTATATGATTGTTGGCAAGAAAATTTTAGCAAAGATTTTCAAACGACTTTAGTTGGAATAGACCCGGTAATTACTTCCTAATAAAACGCCAATTTCGGATTGTTTTATGACTTTTAACTTCTCGTTCATTACGGCATTTTATTATCTTTGTCTCGATAATGTTGTTGGAAAAAAAAAATTATTGACGTCAAGTTGTAGTTGAGGTTTTCTTTTATTTTCTTTTCTTTTTGTTGACGTTGAGGTAATTTTACACCTAGTTTAGAAATTGTTTCATTAATTATCTGTTATTTTATGTTATACATGTAAATTTCTAATTTGATCATAATAATTACTCTTATTACATGATTAAAATATTAATAAATTTTGTTTAATAAAAGAAAAATGATTTAGTTAATTAATATAAGGAAATAATTAGGATAATAAAATGAAATGAAAAAAGATTTTCTTTGGGTATTGGTATCTAATTAGAAATAAATAAGACGTGTATTATCATTACATTTTCAATTATTTATTTTATTAACAAGTGTATTTTCCACTTTCTTCTTATGGCATAATTGGTATGCGCTCTCGGCACGTCATAGAAACGGCTACTGGCATACGCATTATCTTGCTTTATTGTTTTTTTTTCTCTATATTATAAAAGAAAAACTTGAGTATCGCAATACATTGGTATAAAAAGAAATGAAGAAAAAAAGGAATTATTTACAAAAAGTCTTTGTTATGTAGAAAAAGAAAATTTATTCGACATACGAGCGTTAAATACGTGTTCGCATTATATATCATGTGTATATCAACTGATTCGGAAGATTATTGACTGTTGATTTTATGTATTGATCCAATTATAATTGATTTATAATTGGATCGCGTAGCCACTATATGTTAATGGATTCTGTCAGTGTTTTACAGAGTGACTAGAAGAAAAGAAACATAATAAAAGAAATATTTTTTTTTTTTTTAAGAATTCGATATTTTTGCCGGCCTTGCCAATTTCAATTTCACTACGTGACAAAGAGATATATAAGGCGTAAACAATCAATATATAGCTCAGAATGAGATTACGCGATAAATTTATAAGGCCTTTTTTATATAAATAGCGTTTTCATTATAAATTTGTTATTTTTTTTTTATTTCAACGATCACGTGGCTAATAATTTGATGAAAGGTTTTTTTACCTTAAAAGCTAAATATACAAATACTTGCCGTGCGGGTCGACAACTTGTTCCATACATACATTATGCATTAAAGTATAAAATATACGCTATATATCTTGCGATAATGCAAAAATTAAGTCATTCTTTTTATTTATTTTATTTTAAATCTTATCATCGAAAAATCTCGTTTGCTTAATACACGACGTGTGTTCGAATTTTTTTTTTAAACTATTCAACCCGTTTTCTTTTTTTTTCTCTCCGTTTTACATTATAAAAAATCGCTCGTTCTTTTCGTCAAAACTTTGAATCTTTTTTCTTCAGTGGTTGCTTCATTATTTTGTCTTTATATTGTATAAAAATTATGTTTTTTCTTATCAATCATTGATTATGTATAGATCGTTAAGTGATATCTATATAAATAGTTATGATACGTTAGATTGTATTGATTATATTGTTATTGGTTCGGATATGAACGGCAGTGCACGCAAGCATGGGGGTGGGTGGGAAAAGTCCTGCATCATATATGTATTCGTATATATAATTGTGTGCGCGTATCTGTTTAAAATCCTACAAAGTTTTATCAGTCGTTTATGTATATATAAATATTTTATTTTTTTTTATGCACTTTGTTATGGCAGTGCACGGAAGCTCGTTTGAATTCTTTATATAGGGAAGAACTTGGTATTATAGAAGATATTTTATTTTGGCAAATGTTGCTTTTATTATCGATAAAAAAATTTTTGCTATTGCTTATTTCTTTTTTTTCAGTTTCAAAAAATAATTTTGACTAAAAGAACCGATATTTTCTTTGCTTTTTTTTTCTTTTAAAACACGCGCTTCCTTCTTTTTTTTTAATTCGCATAAGGGCTCGCGCGCATGTACAAACATACACATTTAAACGTTTACAAGCATACATTACACCCACTACCGTCGAGTCTTCTTTTTTTCTTTATAGGTATATAGGTATAAAGCTATATAATCAATGACTATGTGATGCCTTATTTTGCTAATGGACGCGATGAAATACTGTGACGGCAACGATCCGTACTTTATTTTTTTTTCAATTTGAAAGACTCGAAACTTTATGCACTTTTACAATTTTTTTTTAAAGAAAAATTTCACCATCAGAAAAAGAACGCATGCACATTATGTCTTTACATTATTTTTTTCTTTTTTCTTTTTTTTTCAATATCGACATACAGAGCGAACGAACGTCGCATTACAATAACATGCACACTACTGCACGCTGTCACAGCCTCTTCGCAAAACATATAAAAAGAAAATTATTAAATGGAGACATTAATTATATGTATGTATATATAGCGCTTCAAGGCCAAGGGTACGATATCTTACAACTTATTTCATAAAAAGGCTTTTAAAATTAACAAAGTGCTTTTCACGGCATTTCTTTGTAAGTATTGAAAAAAAAGGTAAATATTACCTTACTTCACTATTACATAGATTATTATGTAATTTAATGATACATGAATCAGAGAATTATATCTCATTGAGTATTTAAATATTTTTTAAATATTGAATTAATAAAACTAATTAAATATTTGAAAAGTAAAATAATTATTTATATATAACCTGGCCGATAAGTGCCAATTGTTGCTTTGTAATCTAAATGTTGGGATTCAATTATTTCGTACAAATTGGACGCTTGGATGTTGTAATATTAATTTGCTTCTTTTTTTTCATCAGTTTCCACAATCGCGCGCAATTATAAAGCGTGCACGGCAAATGCGGAAGGACAAAAAAGTTTAATATATAAATATCAGGAAAATGGAGCACAGTTTTAAGTCTACGGAGGCACGCTCATTCAATCTTGCGAGCAATCGTCAACGATTTCCTGAAGTTTGGCGACAATATCATCGAACGTCGGTCTGTCTCTTGGATCGTACGACCAGCATTGATTTTGTAGTTCTTGTAACGCCGGTGGCGCGGCTTTATGCGTTGTCCAAGTTAATGTTTGCTCTTTGAGTTGTTTCAATATTGAATCGTCGTTTAATTTTTTGAATGGTAATTCACCTTGGAAAAACATCTCCCAAAGGAGAACCGAATAAGAATAAACGTCGCTTTTTGTGGAGTATTCGTCTTCGAATACAGCTTCTTTTGGCATCCACCTTATAGGTATCACTTGATTTCTATGTTTGGTATATTCTTGTTGATGTGGCTCTTTTGTCATGCACGTTAATGATATCTTGATGGTCAGATTACTGGAGATCAAACAATTCCGCGCTGCTACATCTTTGTGTACTAATCTGTGATCCGATATATGTTTCAGTCCTCGAGCAGCCTAAAAATTAATTATTTTCAATATTTAAAATAATTATGCTAAAAATTTTAAAAAGCAAAGTTTCAATTTACAATAAAAAATGTTAAAAGAATAAAAATTAAAATTTTAATACCAAATTTGAAAAAAAATTTATTTTTACAATTTATTAATAATTATAAATATTTTACCTGATTAGCCAAAGAAAGAATTTGAGAAACAGTTAATTGCGGAGCGCGTGGTTTGGCACTATCGTTACTAGAGGCAGTTTCTTTTGATTTTGAAGCAAGTAAAAATTGTTTCAAATCACCCCAATCCGTATATTCAATAATCATATAATCAGGTTCTTCATCACGGCACAAACCAATAAGTTTCGATACATTTTCATGATTCAATTTATGCAAAAGATCAAGGTGGCGTTTAAATTCTTGCAATACATTTTCATCTTTAGTGTTACTCAAAGTCTTGACCAGTACAATATTTTCTTTAACGGATGATTCATCATTGCTAGTAGTCGGTCGATATTTCGTAGAAAAAATTTCGCCAAACTCACCACGGCCAAGAGGCTTTAGCTCTTGCAAATGTGCACGGCTTACCGCAAGTTTGTCATAGCTGGATTTAGATTTTCTAGAATGATTACTGTTTTGACTGTGAGCGGTGTCCGTACCGTCGCTTTTATGCGACTCACGATTCTCCTTTTTTTGCTACCTGAACTATTTGCTTTGACGTTAGTTTCTCGTAGTTCGCATTGTTCTTCTTGGACCTCGGCATTCTCTCCTTTTTCTGAAAACAAAAAAATTTAAAGTATTTTCAAAATTTGGTTTAAAGTTTAACTATGCCAAACTAAAAATTTCAAACGAATAAAAAAATTTTCAATGGATCACTTTTTTATTAAATTTTAAAATAATTTAAAATTAATTACTTTTTAAATATTATTATTAAAAGTAAACTTTTTTATCTAAACACTATTATAATATCAATATCAACACAACGTCTTCTTTGTATACCTTGTCCGTCAGTTTGTTCTTGAAGATATCTCTGCTTTCTCCTTCGCCGGCGATAACGACAATATAGCATCAATCCAACGACCAATACCATGTATGCAGCTGCAGCGCCTAATGTTATAATTACGGTCTTTGTCATCATCGGGCCCTCGTCGGCCGCATCGAGTTCCATATCTGCACGGTATCCGTCTGCATCGATGATAAAATAAAATATTTCAATTGGATAGAGTTGAATGGATTCATTCAAATTTTAAATAGAATAAATTAAAATTTCTAAACAGAATTTCGAACAATTTGAATTTCAATTAAAAATAAAAAAGTTAGGAGAAAAGATATTTTTAAAAGTCAAAGAAAAATAAGACATAATAAAAAAGTTTTTATAAAAAAAGTACAATAGAATAGAAATAAACAAGTTTCTATAAGAAAAGTACAATAGAACATATAGTATCTGAAAACTACATTGAAGTTATTGTGTTGAAAAAACATAATATGATGTGTATACCTCTAACAGCAAGAAAGACTTCCTCTCTTTTAAATCCGCCACTATTGCCTGCCGTACAGCCGTATTTACCCTCGTCACTCAGGTATACCTCCTTGATAAAAAGGCTACCATTAGCCATAACTACAAATCGATCATCTTTCCAGTTATTCATCTGTGAATCCTTATCCCATTGTAAAGTTGGCTTCGGATCGCCTTCAGCGGCGCAGACTAATAATACGGACTGGCCTTCGATAGCTGTTACATTTTCCGGCTTAACGGTAAACTTGGGTGAAACTATGCGTTAAAATGAAGAGAAAAAAAATAACAACGCAAAGTTAGTAAAGTATCAATACAGAGCGAAATTAAAAGAAGCGTGTACAAATTGATTGAATTACTTTTTTTTTAAAGAGAGCGGGATACTTAAAAAGAAACTTACTGACTACGTCGATCTTGATGGTATGGTTGATTTGTCCCTGACTATTGACAGCTACACATGTGTAATTGCCCTTATCCTCTTCGACAACACCGTTGAACTGTAGTGTTCCATTCATCTCCTGTACATGCTTGGGAAATTGATCGGAACCATTCTTGTACCATTTGAAAGTCGGAGGAGACGAACCTTGTGCTTTACATGATACCTATACCACCATTTAAATCATAGCTTTATTATTTTAAAGAGATTTTATCTTCTTTTGTGAAAAAAAGGTAATTTATTTTTTTATTTTAATTAGAAGAATAATTCAATGAAAATTAGTATAATTGCAAGTTGTTGAAAGATGTAATTGAAAAATTAAGAAAGATAAATAGCGTATATCAATTTTTCTAATCTACGTGATGCATAGAAAAAATTAATGAAATGTAGTTTAATTAGACGTAATTACCCTATATGTTGCTAAAACAAACAATAATGAATATAAAAGCGTTTTTGTTTTAAAACAAATAAATTGACACGAATATGAAAAAGAATTTTCGCACATTCTAAACAAATAATACGAAAGAAATGGGTAAAGTTAATTTTCAAGATTGATATCATTATATTCAACATTCCTCGAAACAATTATAAAGTCAGAATAAGAAAAAACTATATATATCTTATATTCTGTTATTATCTTAATAAACGAAAGCTACTTGGAAAAACCTCTTTGCAATTACCATTAGCCCGTTCTGCACAAAACAACAAAGAAGCTTCGCTCTTTGCGCTCTGAGCGAGGCAAATTCTCTTTCAAATTAAGTCAATGCACGTAAACCAATTAAGAAAAAGAAGAAAAAAATATATATACAGTGGAGGCTCGAAATGAAAGGAAAAGGAAAAAAGAAAAACAAAAAAAGAGAAGAAATGGAAAGAAAAGAGAAAAGAATTATGAAAGGAATAAAAGAAAAGGTTTTGGTATATATACCGGCATATTAGCAATTAAACCTCTCATACCTTTGCAGTGGAATTAAGCTCAAGGCGACGGTTAACTGGTTGTGGTGAAAATTTAAGCTTCTCTCTAATATTCAATGTCGCTGCTTTTGATTTTAACGATGGATATCCTTTGGTTATTATTTCGCAAACGTAACTACCGCGATCGCTCAATTGTACATTTTTGAAAACGAGACTCGAATTTCCTTGATGCTCGATGATGCGATATCTGGATGGACCACCGCCGGATGACGTGCTCGCGTCTTTTAATATTTCACCGTCTTTCAACCAGCGCGTTTGGGTTATCGGTGATTCCATTGCACGATAACCGCAGCTTAAACTCGCCGGCTCGTCCTCTAATACATTAACTGCTTGCGGTGATGCTCTCAACTCTGGTGGCCCTATACGATACATGTAAAGTACATTATTTATGCAAGTGTACATATGTGAGCAAATAGTACGTGAAAACATTTCTATGACTGTTAAAGGGAAGGATGATGGAATTTTTAACAGGACGTTATATGCCGTGTTTGTTATCAGAAAGGGTAGCTATGACTGTTTACCGCGTATATACGATATACACAAAAAAAAAAAAAAAAAGAAGAAAAAAAATTGTTTTCCTTTTTTTGTTGCTGAGTAAATAGCCTTTGAAAATGTCACGGATTTGAAAGGGTGGAAGAAGAAAATGCTTGCGGCCCAGAGAGATAAATAATTCAACAGCAGCTAGTACAATACTGTACCACTGCTATTTTTCTCTCTCTTTCTTTTTCTTCTTTTTTCATTGTATTTACTTTGTGTGAAATGTGAGACGAGTGGATATGTTTATTTTAATTGAAATGTCGCGTAGAGTTTTTTTTTTGTTAACAAACAAACTGTTCTTTAGGTAGTTTGGAAGAAATTTTTAAACGATAATTTATTGTTAAGTTGATTCTTTTGTGTATTTTTTTCCCGGAGACTATCAAAATAAACCGATAATAAATTTGTCATTTGCATTTCAGTTTTTCCAGCATCCTTTTAGATACGTCTCGAAAAACAATTTGCGATGTCTACAAGATATTTTTTAAAAAAGCATTTCAACGTTTATTTATTTAAACAAATTCATGTAAAACATATTCTTTTTAAACTTTTAAAAAAACATTTCAACATTTATTTATTTAAACAAATTCATGTAAAAAATATTCTTTTTAAACTTTTAAAATTCTTGCAACAATATTTTTATGATAAATCAAGGACTACTTCATATAAAAATGATGAATTTAAAGAGAAAAAATTCTTTAAATAATAACAATAATTACTCACACGAAACAACAACTCTGACATTCATTTCCGTAGTGCCAGCCATATTCTCAGCCACACAAGTATAATTGCCCTCGTCGTGTCCTTTTTTAGCTTTGGCTATAATAAGCGTATCATCCTGCACGCGCACATGTCCCGAATCGCTTACTATTCTACCTTGCGGATCACGCCAAAATAGTTTGGGAGTCGGTAATCCGCCTGGGGTCAAACAGCTCACTTGCAATTCTTGGCCTTCGCCAACAACAGCCAACTGATCGTTCAATGAAGGTTCGAACGATGCTATTGATAGATTTTTCAGGTCTGAAAGTAAAGAGGTTTGAGGATTTTTTCCATTAAATTGATTTAAATTGAAAAACTATAGTCTTCTTTTTATTCAATTAAAATTTCAAAGTGATTTGATGTTGATATTCCATGGTTAAAGAAAGCTTTAACTTGAAAAGTTAGGTATGTTTTTAGCGTAATGAAATGAGCGGAAATGAAAAAAAAGATATTGAAAAAGAAATAAACCTAGTCTTTCAACTAAGCTCGGTCTGACTGTAACTAAACCGCAAAGGGATTTCGAATGAATATAACTTATCTCTTTTAGAGATATTTTTTAAAAAGAGCTCTGAGAGCAAAGTGTTGAGTATGACTTTAAGAGAGGTAATCTCTTATATGAAATGTATCAAAATTTCATGAAAGCGAAAGAGATAAATTTCACGATGGGAAAGGTATTCAGATAAAATGCATTTTCATGATGAAACGCGAGGTTAATTTAGCGTTGGTAAAATTTTAAAATTTTACGTTTATTAATATTATATTCTCTTTGTGCTTATTTTTCGTATATGTTATTTTTTTCAATATTGTTTAACTTGTATAAATAACGTTCAAAATTGATATATTTTTAATCAATTTACTTTTTCGAATAAATACTGTACTGCTATTGCTTCAATATATATTTAGCCAATTAAATTCAATATGAAGTTAACAATGAAAGAAATAAAATTGGTTTGTATTTCGTTTTCGCTGATATAGCATTGCAAAATAATACATTTTTTTTTTATTTTCTTTCTCAAACCAATACTGCAGAAGCTCTATTTTATATTTATAATTAATTAGATTCGGTAAAATTAATAAAGAAAACATTAAAATGATTTTGTATTTCATTTTTAACGACAAGAATGTTGATAAGACAAAAAATAAATTTAAAAAACCTTATCAAAATAAAATGTTAAACTTGGAAATAAAAGAATAAAAATTCACGCCTACATTAATTACAAAAAATAAATATTTATGTGCCCGGTCGCTCAACTTGTAAGACAGATAAAATTGTAATTATATGTTTTTAAATGAATCATACAAAATTGATGTATCAACGTATCATTAACAAAGAGGATACAATGATGAAATTTACGCTATGAAAGACGTTTATGGACATTGAAAATTTATTTATATAGTGTACTGAATAAAAAATTGAACAAAAAAAAACTAAATAAATATACTACATCAAAGTAAATTTTAAATGACTATAACTGTAAAAAAGTTATAAATTGCATAGGTACGATCAAAAACAAAAATAAAAAATACAATTTAAACCATTTTTGATGATTTTATACAATAAGTCTATTTTTTTTTCTTTTATTTAACATCGCTATTACTACTTAGCGATAGAGGTCATCAGTGTGTTTGTGAACAAAGCACGTGTAACATACAGTGGTGCTTGTATAAATCAACCAAGAGCTGGATTCGATCCCGGGACCTCGAGATTACGAATAATCTAACTCTCTACCGAATGAGCCACCGACGAACTCTGACGAACTGACTTTATTAATCTCTACAAGTTATAAAAATCTGAAAATCTTTATTTATTATAATTACATTAATGTTTCGGAAGTCTTTCTCACTTTCCTCTTTATATTAAAAGCATTCACAAAATATTAAATAAAAACAAAAATCTAGTTTCAATAAACAGAACTTTATAAATATATTATTCACGTACAAAGCAAAACTCATTAGTTTAAATAAACATTGTTATGAAGATATTAATGAATTATATAAGTCTCTTTTCAGTTAAAATTTAAATAAACAAACGAAACATCGATGTAATTAATGTAAATAAAATTTTTTGGAATCATAACTCTAAAGTAGAGATCAATAAAATCATTTCACCTTAAATTGAAGAAAGAAAAACGAGCAGACGAGTCACTTTATATTATTAAAAAATTTACTAGTTTAACAATTTACTTTTATATATATTAAATCATCAATAAAAAAGTCTTATCTTGTAAACTAAAATAAATAATTAAAAACTTTAAATTTTCTCAAACTTACATGCAATCTGCAGTTCAGCCGCATAAATTTGCGCCGTATCGCCTTTAAATCCATGACACGAGTAAAAGCCTTTATCCTTATCCTGAATACGTAAAATAATCAGAGTACCATTATCCATAACAGTTCTCTCGTCATCGGTATCAATTGGCTCTCTTTCCTCGTAATACCATTGTATTTTATCGGCGTTGTCGAATACGCAGCTAAAGCTCGCCGAATCACCGCGTAATGCTATTACTTTTTCTGGTACTTTGCGTATTATCGCTGTTTCGTTAGTCGAGCTTGGCACTATTAATGGAAAACTAAGTCCGATCGGCGATGCTCCGGCGTTGTTACGTGCTAAACAACGATAAACACCGTTGTCCTCGGGGCTGGCTTCTTTGATTACCAATAAATTACGCTTCATTTCCAAACGCTCGTTTGCATGGACAGTTTTTGTATTTCTGAAAAATTATTATGTAAAGAAAAATTGATTTTTTTCACTTTTTTCTATAAGTATATTGGTTTAGAATTAATGTTTTTATTTTATATAAATACGGTTATAAAAATTCTACTGTTTAAAATGTAAATATATTAATTAATTATTGTGATTTAATGCTTTGAATACTCATTGTAAGATTTTTAAAAACTTTGTAAGCATTTTTCAAATTTAAGAAATTATATTTTAAACAATCGCACCCTATTTCCGATAAGAAAACAAAATAAAATCTTATTTATTTATCATTACAACAAAACTTTGTTGCGTAATTCTATTTTTTTTTAATACTTCTTTTTATTGCAGTTCTTTTAATACGACTTTATTTTAACGGATAAGGGGGATAATAAATAAAAAGTCCCTAACGCTATAGCTTTTCCAAGGGAAATAAAATTCCTTTCTTAGCAATAGGCCATAAAATGACATGAAACCGAGGCGGGGAGCCAGATGTTCTGAAAGGTCAATGTTTGAACGTGACTGTGTACGCTTAGAAATATTTTTTACTTTTCGTGCGTGTTGACTAAATAAATACAGAATACCGAAAAAACTACATTTTTTAGATTTTCATGAAATAATTATTAAACGAATAAGTATAAATATTATTTTTTTTTAAATCATTAAAATAATCAAAATTTTTATTATAATAATTTGTTTTGCAATATTCATACATATTCTCATAAATTAAATAAAGAAAAATAATGTCCTGTAGCGCGTTTAAAATCAGTTTATCTGAAAAATTAACATCGATTTGATTTTCTTCTTCATAGAATAAACACCTAATAACATATTATTTCCAGTCAATCGTTAGTTATGTTAGTTATGCAGTCTATAATTTTCTCTATAATATTTTTTGTAAACAAAAAGGCTGGTAAAATTACATATTATTTCGAATAAATTAAAATTAATTGTTTGCAATCGTGGAGAATTTTATTTTTAGTTGAAACGAACGGAATAAATATTTAAAATGTAAACATTTATGTAAAGTTCAATTTAATTCAATTATTAAAATTTAGTCTTTGAATATTATCAAAAGTTTTTTTTTTTACAAGAATTGTTTTTAAAAATAATAAAAACAGATTGTTAATATTTATTATAATCGAAAAACATATTTTTATTAATCTTCGACATAAAAAAGAAACACGGTCATCCCATATTTTAAAAAAAGCAATATCCAATAACTCTCCATTACATAATAAAACCCCTTAAAATCCTCAATTATCTCACTTCAATTTTTAAAGCTCGAAAAAAGGATCAGAAGAAAAAAAAAGCCAAACTTTTTTTTTAATACTCTTTTATTTTCTTACCTGAACCATTCATACTTAAGTTCACCCGAGCCATCAACATGACAACGTAGCTCGACCTTGCCTCCAGCGCGTATACGTGGCGCCGGTTTTGGTTCATGTAGCTGAACGTTTGCTTCACTGATCCCTGTAATCAAGTCAAAAAGAACAACCATTTCCTTTACATATTTCTTATTTCTTTTCATATATGCTTTTTTTTCTTATTCTCCTTTAGCTCTCTTATACATTTATTTTCTCCATTGCTGTTTGCCAATATATATACCCGTATTGGCTCCTCTCTAACGTTCTCTTTTCTTAACTCGCATAAAAAAGGTAACATAATTTACATTTTTATTTGAGAGGTTATATGGTGTATATACCCATGGATTGATTTGAATGGACATAAAAAGAGATGTGGAATTAAAGATGTTATTAAAGATTGAACAAAGATTCTTTTTAACGCGAAGTGTATGCGGAGAAATTTTGCGAACGTGTGTCATGTTCCTTTTTTTTCAGATAACCTTGAGTTCGGGTTGGTATTCGAAAAAGAATTGAATAAGAATTTCATAATTGCTTTATCCCTTACCTTTTTTTTAATGTCTTTTTCATTAATTACAGACTTTTGAGGTATAAATTACTTTTTTTAATGCACATTTTAAGAATACCATAAATATTAAAAAAGATCAAATCTTAATTACATTTTTCATTACCAAAGATATTTAAAAAAAAATATGATCATCGGGGATTACTTTTTGATCAACAATTCCTATAAAAATCTATTTAGTATCTATTACAAAAAAAAATAAAAAGTTTTATGAACCATCTTATATCTACTGCGCTAAATACCTAACGAACGATCGGGACGTGATCAGAAAATTGAAAACAACAATTTCACCGAAGAAAAAACTCGCCAAAGATAAAAGAAAAAGGAATGAAAAAGATTTTAATATATAAAAAAATTTATTCCTCTGGTATTTTCAATATCATATTATTATAATATAACCTCAAAACCTTTTGGGAATATCTTTCAGTGGTGTTATACACAGAAAACAAGAGAGACCTTTTTTCCCTTCTCGAATAAAAAAAAACAAGATAAAGATCTTAGCGTTTTAATAACGCTTGGTACTAAAAATTGCAACGCCAGATAAATCATAAGAAAAAAAAAGGAAAAAAAGAAAAAGAGTCGTTGACGATTGAAGATCAAAATCTCACCCTTTATGAATTTATGTTAAATCTTTGTAAAGATCTGTAATCTCTTATATATAGAAAGAAAGAATAAAAAGAAAAGAGAGAAATAAAACGTTCTTTATTTTTCATGCAAGAGTTACATCAGAGTTTTAACGCTTGTTAAGCGCTTTTTTTGTTCGCTTGATGTTAAATTAGTTAAAATACATCGGGAAAGAAGAGAGAGAGAGAGAGAGAGAGAGAGAGAGAGATAGGTAAAGAAAGGAATAAAAAAAGAGAAAGAGAGAGAGAAAGTTTTGTCGTAACTAATTAAAACTTCCGCATGGGTAACCTTATACGTTAGGGGATATTGATCGATTTTGTGTATATATATACGCATGCCTCTTTTCTCTTAGGAGGATATTGGCATATTGTTAAGAGGATTCAATAATACTGTTGCCTTACATTTGTTTTATTTTTTTTCCTTTTTTTATTCTTTTTTTTTTAAATGTCAAGGGTTGTCGAAGTATATATTGCTCTTCGAATGGCTGATTATTTGTTTTCATTGTTACGTTTTTATATATATACATATATATACTCGTGAGGGAATTGTTTGTTCTTTTGTAAGTGAGAATCGAGTTCTCGAGAGGATTTTAAATGCGAATAATCATGAATAATAAAGTTAATTTAGCTAATAACCAATATCAGACGAGTAATTTATTGTCCTGATATTCGAATTAAAAATAAACTTTCTTTTAAAAAAAAAGTTAAAATAGAATACGATTTTCAAAGTTTTATTGGATTTTATATAGATTAATGTTGAAACTTTTGCTGTATAGAATAAACATATTTTATAAAGTTTTTGCATTACATTGAATTTAACGGTGATTTAGTTTAAGAAATTATATACGTGTCATAGGTTAAAAAACATGGCATTACAAAAATTACATTTTCCATTCGAATAGACAATAATCCTTTGCTATGTCGGTATAAAGCTTCCTCGATTATCCAAATGGAAACAAATGTAAAATTTTATTCCTGCGGGGAAAAAGGTTGCTTGCTTCCTGAAAGGCCTAAAAACTCAGCCAAATGTTACGTGAACACATTAGTGTTAATGTTGGAAATTCTTTCATAACTTTTTTTTCTCTCGTGGCTACATGATTATTCTGACGTTATGTTATTTTTTTGCTTTTTTTGAGCTTGCAAAGCAGTTATGTGGAAAATTTTCATACTGATTTGAATATGTAGATATAATATGATTATGCAAGATAAAAATAGACGGAAACGATGTTTATTTTAAATATTTTGGTATATTAAATTTCATAATTTTGATTAAATAATTCATATGATTTTATAGTAATTTTAAGGCGTAACTCATTATTGTACCAAAAAATTTGTATCTTAATTATTTTACTATGAGAGGTTCAGATCTCTGGATCATGGATTTTGATTAACAGTGTTCAAGTGTCAAGATATGGATTCTTTTTTTTATTTTTTAACGTCGCTACATTTATGCTATCTTTGTGATGCTAATCAGCGACGGAGTTCGTAAGTGTGTTTGTGAAGAAAGCACATGTAACGTACAGTGGTGCTTGTGTCAATCGGCTGCCGAGAGCGGGATTCGAACTTAGAACCTCGAGATTACTAATCCAACGCTCTACTGAATGAGCCACTAACCGAATCATCAAAATATGGAGAAACCCAAAATTTTAAACTCTAACCCCTTAGAAATAAAATTATTGATTTTTTTATTTATTTATAAATATATTGTAATGTACATTATTTTTTAAATCATTTTTAAGCATAGAAAAAAATTTAGTGTACATTAGTAAGTATACATAAACATAAACTTGAAGAAACAAGCTTTCATTTGCTTTTTACAGAATTGAAGTCTTTTTTCTTAAAAAGTTATGAAACTTTAGATTTAGGCATCAAAAGAAGTATAAAATACGGGCAAAATTGAAGCTACAGATTCAATACATTTTCGATACATTTTCGTTGCTTAACTTTGAACTTTTATAACTTTTCAAAGGAATAAAATATTTTAATTCTGCAAAAACCAAATGTAAGCTTTTTCTTCAATCTTAATCTTACGTATTTACAAATGAACATAAGGTTTCTTTTTACGCCCAAAAACTGTTTGGAAAATAGAATTTATCTCAATTTAAAAAGAAGAAACTGAATCTCTGTTTCCTCCATATTTTAACACCAAAAATCTTTCCCTAAAATTTGAATAAAATTCATGATTTGGAGGTCTGGACTTCTCTTGGACAGGAAAGATTAATATACATAAAGTATTTAATATATTTATAAGTTTTGTGAACAATTTTTTATGAAATTTTCATGATTCAAGTACCCTTTTCTTAAAAAAAAAACTAATCTCCATCTTTATGACTTGAAATTTATAAGCATTGTTTAGTACACGAAAATATTCTTTTGAATATCGAGATGATCCATTGTCCAGTTATTCACAAAAACGTTTTCGAAACTAGCCATATTAAGCTGTTATCGATATCTTGGATGTCTTAATATATAAGAGCTTATAGAAAAATGGAATCACTTTTTTTAAGTTGGAAAGTTCTTTATATTAAGATAAGCAAGTGAACCTTTTTTCAAAATATAGTAAATTTTTATTATTTTTTTCTAAATAATTTCTCAATGTATGAATAGAACAATTTACGTCTAAACAATAATGAATATTTAAATATATTTAATAGTAAAATATAATAAATATTATATAATTCAGTACTTTGACTAAAAAATTAGCCAAAAAACAAAAGACATTCTGCACTCTAATACCATTTCTTTTTAACTTTTTAATGTATAACTTCATCTTCAACTTAAATTTCGCCATTTAAACGACACAATGACGAAAAAAGGCATTAGATGTCAAAAAATAAAAGACGCATCACTCATTCATTTACAAAAGGCATTTTATCGTTTCAAAGGCAAAAGTGTCCAACTGAAAAACCTCTGGCAAGTGCATAAACTCCTATATATATACACACGTAAATCCCTTACATACAAACCCACCTCAAAGAATCACGAATGTAACATTTTTCTCTTTTTCTTTTTTCTTTATCTCTTTTTTTTTAATTCTCCCCCTTGTTGTTTGCATCATCTTACAAGCTTGTTAATTCTTCTTCTTGGTGAAAGAAAAAAAAAAGTCGGCTTTCCAAAAAAGGAGCATTATTTTCACACCTTTTGGCATCTTCATATACTAGCACTTATTTGTTTTCATTGTTGTTCATTGCTTTGGGGAAGGCGCGAATTATAAAGTGTCGTCAAGGACTGGGTTAAATAAAAAAAAATGAAAGAAGAAAAAGAAAGAAAGCTTTTTATAAGGGTTTCTCTTATGTTATATGTGTTATGGGTCTTAATAACTTCAAAGTAGCGATATATATCAACTATATATGCAACGCATGCTTACTAACTTCCTTCTCTCTCTCTCTTTGTTGCTTTGAAAAAAAAGCTCGCGGCATACGCGTGGGCGCTTAAACTCACAAACGAAACGAAAGATCAAAGGCTTTTTTTTGCTGCTGCTACTACTGCTGTTACTCTCTTGCTTCAGTAAAAGTAGGTTGGGCTCTGAATCTCCTCTCCTTGTCTTGACAATTTTTTTTTTAACTCTATATCTCTTTCCTTGTATACTTGTCATCGTCATTGTTCTTATTATTCATACCTCATCATCGCCCTGTAAACGCGTTCGTACGTTCTTCATCTTCACTTTTTTTTTCTTCCTTTTTATTTCCCTCTGTCTTTTTCACGGATAATACGTACACGCGCGCGAGGCGCGGTTATATAGCTTGGCCATTTCTTTTTTTTTTTCGTGCCTCTTATGTAGCACGCATTATCTCACTCATCGTATAACTTTATATGGCACTATACACTTAGGTGGAGAAAGAGACCTAGATCTACGCCTTTATGTTATACAATTTCGTTTTAACTTTAGCCTGGGCAGAGAATGAGAATCACGGGTACTAATCTTAATTCATTTTACCTTAACGTATGGGTATACGTATACGTGTACGCGTACACAATATTACAGAGAGATATTTAACGTGGAATAGTAGGTAATAAAAACACATACACAGCTGGATTAATATACGTACAAGTCAAGTTCTATTATATGATTATACACACGAACTAGGGGAGTTATATATCCTTAGAATAGGTATATATATATATACGCTAAGTGCTTCGTCGCGTATCAAAAGGACCAGCCCACACGTTCATAAACTTCATGCGTTCATACACATATACCCTTTGGTAAGGGTGTACACGTAATATATAGATATGCAAAGGGTATTATCAATACGATGATCCCCCTTTAACGAAAGTTGAGGATGCCTATAAATCAATCAATTTTTTTAACTAAAACGAATCAGAGTTCTATTATATATAGAGGAGTGCATATATGTATGTACACGCATGTCTGGAAGCGTTTAACGCTATTTTTTTTTTTTTGTGTATGTATACATGTGCAAAGAGTGTCGTCAACTTATTATTGAGGGGAACGAGAAGAAGAAGAAGAAAAAGAAAAGATCTTACTCTTTCTCTCTTTTTTTTTCGTTACCCCATGACGAATCGTGCTGACGAGTCGAAAAATCAACCCCTCTTTGGGTGTATGTATGTATATACGAATAGACGTAAGGAAGAAAAGTCATCTTGACATTTTTATCATCGCGGTACTTTCTATCCTTCAGATGTAGTTATGGTTGATGAGTCGAGTTTGTATATCTATAAGTCTAATATCTATTTTTCTCATTCTATAGCTAGGATAGGAAGGAAATACTAGAACGGTTCTGTTACTGCTGTACTCGAAAGATGGAAAAAATCAAAAAGGCCAAGTAATATTACAAGAAGAGAGAGAAGGAGAGACTGGTTGTAAAACCGAGAAGGACAGAACTAGTATATGGTGTACGTATGCATATATAGTACTCTTGAAGCTGAAAGCTGAATCAGGAGGGGTAAAGCGCCTAGCGTTGCCATGGGAATGGAAAGGGCTGCGGGCAGCAGCAGCAGCAGCAGCAGTAACAGTAGTAGTAGTAATAGTAGTAGTAGCAATAGCATATATAGAGAGTACCCAGACTCGACGTCGGGACTTTATCTCTCTTTCTCTTTCTCTTTGTATATATACCAAAAGTACACACAGATATACATAGAAATGTATATATACATGTGTGTATGTGTATATACACGTATAAGTACGGTCGATGCAAACGCACCATAAACTTTTATGGCTCTCGGGGCTTATATTCTCTCTTTCTCTCTCTGTGCACCCTCTACACGTATATAGTTATGTGTATACGCATAGTATGAAAAAAGGAGAGAAAAAACTATAAAAACGAGAGAGATAGAGTAATGTAACCCTCCCTAAAAAAAAGGAGAAACTGGTCCCGTTAATCGAGTAATTGCATAGCTGGAAAAAAAAATTTCTACATGGGGAGCCTGATAGTAAAGCATGAAAAATAAAGAAAGAGGGACAGCTGTCTGCTAAACTTTTTAGTTTTAACTTTAATTCTGTCTCCTGTTATGCACGCGTTTATGTAATATTTATAATATAATAACATGCAGCGTCCGAAGTCTGTTTTCTCTCTTTTTTTGCTTCTCTCATCCTCCCCATAAACATATATACATATACCTTTTGGGAGGCCTTCTTTTCAAGTACACACACATAGTATACAGAAACCTCTCCGACGTGTCTGCAAGCGTATGTGTATATATATGTGTGTGTACGGTGTTCTCGCGCGAGCGACTTTTTTTTTTCTTCTTTTTCTTTTCTTTTAAAGGGGATGGTTTTGTCTTCTCTTACATGCCTAATGATCATCACGCGCCCACAATGACGAAAAACATGGCATTGAAAAAAAAAGGAAAAAAATTTTTTTTTTCTCTCTCCTTTCTCTCTTTTTTTACACGCAGACTCTTAGATTTACCATTATTGTTGTATATAGCGTATATATAAAGAAGGGTTGAAGGTTTTTTTTTAAGCATTTTCTTTTTTTTATGAGTATATAGCTTCAAGAGTAGGGTTACGTATGCTTCTCAAATCTTTACGCGCTTATGGATATATATACTATAATACTAATATATATAGCGTTGTACGGGTTTACGTATATAGATATAGTACGACGTGTACTTCAAAATAAGAGAGAGAGAGAGGAAAAAAGTTAAAAAAAAAAGAGTTAAAAAAAAAAGTGAAGCTTGCGTCTTTTCAGTGCACCGAACCGCTCAATTTCCCATCTCGCGCCTACGCACTCTCGGGCTCTTGAGTATATATACTCTCTCTCCTCTCTTGCACTGCAGAAAAAGTAGTATATAGCAACCCTCTCTTGCGCTAATGCCGAATTTTCGCGAGCATTTCTTCTTTTCTTTTTTTTTTATTTATACACTCCGCAAGCAGCCAACTTTTTTTCACTTCACAATATAAAATACACCAGAGAACGAGAAGAAAAGTCTATATACCTTGAATATGAGTGTATATAAGAAAAAAAAAGTATATTTCGACCCTCTTATTCTTCTTCTTCTTTTTTTTAAACGAGTACTTATTCGCGTTCAATAGCAAATACGTACACGGATGGTTTTATGCTTATTCGGAAGAAAATTTTTTTTTTCACTTTTTCAACGCTCTACGCTTTTTAATTTCAATACTCTGGGCTATGCATGCGGTATTTAAAAAAAGGAAAAACTTTATATCTGTAAGTTTTCTATAATAAGCTTTAATTAAGTAAACTGTGTCTAATTATAAGTTGGCTTACATGTGCGTCTATATATACATCGTAAAGTTGCAAAGTTTATTAGTACTTTTAATGACATAAATGTAATTTCTTTTTAAACAAGCCAATCGTATACGTTGCTTATTTTGAAGGAGAGTTTTTCGTTTTCGAAAATAAAAAAAGGAAGTTAAAGTTGTGGGAAATGCCAGAAAAAGCAGCGAGAGAAATAAGCAAACATTCAAAAGTGGGTACTGTTATTTTCGAGTCTGGAGTGGAGCTTGCAACAATTCCAAAAAAAAGTTGGATACACACCAAGAGAAAACAAAAAAAAATATTGTTGGATGTTATTGATTGTTGATGTCAATATTTGAGAAAGTGCAATTCAAATTTTCCGTGCATGGGCAATTTTAATTCTGGAAACGATTTTTTTTTTAATTGCTATCTGCATGTTAAAATGAGAAACCAAGTCAAAATAAATTGCTGGACTGAAATATTCAAAAAGGTGGAATACAAATGTTCGGTTGAATTTTACATGTTGAAACAGTTTTTTTGTAATAATTATACGAAAATACATTATTTATAAAATTCATAAAATTTTTAAAGTTTTCGAAAATGTTGCGTATTTTATTATGCGAGAGAAAATTTAAAACAAATATTTGCTATATAAATTCACGTTTACAAAGGCTTCAATATTATAAAACATTTCGAAACAAAATTAAACAAAAATACAAAAGGAAAATTTTAATTGAATTTTCCGAACTTTTCATAATTTTCAGTTTAATCAAACTTTTCCAGCGGGTCAATTAATAAAAAAATTTTTTTCCTCAATCACAATTTCCCATACTTTTTTAATCAACTTGTTAAAAAAGAAGAAGAAAAAATAAGCGGTAAATCTAATGAGAATTTAAAAAGCTTTTGAAATATTCATATAATGACTATGCAGACAGGCCAATAAAAATTAATAAAGACTGAAAACGGTCGTTAGATTGAAATCAATATCAGCTTGTTGCCGGTCTGTTATATCAAAGTCAAAACTGATTTTACCCTTAGTTGCTCACACACACAATCTCATCCATCCCATTTTTCTTTTCCCTCCTTTTTTTTGAGATATGATTAATGATTCTTCGTAATGTCTTACACGAAAACAGCACTCGAAAACTTAACAACTTTGTCCACATAACTATCAAGCCCCCCCGCCTACTACTCATGTTATAAGTTTCCTAATAACTAACTGCAATAGTGCGTTCACTTGAACTCGTTTGAAAACTTTAAAAATCACTGTTATTACAAAAGTTTTTAACAAATTTTCAAAGTTTGTTTTATCAAATGATAACGATCGTTAAAATTTTTTTAAAAATCAATATTTTAATGGTTTTTGCTATGAACTTTTGTAACAAAAAATAAATTTTTGCTAACGTATATTTGTGTATCACTTTGTGAAATCCCAAAAAATGAAGTTACCAATGTCAATCATAGCACGAAAAAGAAGTGCGAAAAAAGAAAAACAACAGTGTTGTGCAATGTTATGAAAAATCCAGTTATCTTATAATACGCTTATACGTTTGTTTGGATATTTCGTTTAATCGGCAAGAATATAGACATCCGATATCACAAACCCACCACAACCAACAGAAAAAAAACAAAACACAACAACAACACAAACACAAAGAAAAGAAAAGACTCCACCGCCAGCAACAACACAAAAAAAAACCCGAGATTATTAACACCAGGTTAGAGAAAAAAGAGAATCCTGAATTTTCCAGGCATAGACTGATCCGATTAAGGGTGATTCCTCCTCTCTCTCTCTTTATCTCTGTTACTCTTTTTATTCCTTTAATACACAGAGAGCTATAGTTGAATACACGTGGTTTTACTATAGGGGAGTAACCAGGCACTACAACCCACTGATTAAGGGTTTATTCCTGGTTGTTATCCCCAATTTGTGTGTCGGCTATATTCTATAGAATTCCATATATATTCAGTTGGGAAACTCTCGCTCATTTTCTCTTTCTCTGTCTATCTATCTTTCCTGCAGATCGAAAAGACAGGTTGATATTTAGTCTGCAATTAGTACTTTCAGTCGATTTGTAAATAGAGCTTTGTTTACTCGTATAAATATATTATTGATTTCATGCTCAAAGGCTAAAGCATGTTTAAATTCATTCTTTGTATAATAAATGATTTAATTTATTTACAAAATATTATAAATTATCTAAAATATTCAACATAATTTTTAATTAAACTTTAATTTATATAGTTTGAAAGTTAAAATTAAACGAAGAGAGATCACGTGGGTAAAATTACTATATTTTGTATTACTGTCAGACTTGATTTAATAATTAATATAATAATTACTGTATAGATGGTCAAAATTAATGTAAAAAATTTATTTTTTCTATATGAATATTTTTCGTATACATGGAGTAATTTTTATCACAAATGTAGTAATTTTTATACAAAATCAAGTCTATTCCGCAAACGACATGAAATTTAGTAATTTGACCCATAGAATTTGTCTCCAATTTAGTTATTTGGATTTCCTTAACAGTTTTTTACTTATTTATAAAATACACTTAAAAAATAAATTCAAAATTGAAATGAAACTGAACCTAATGTATGATAACGATAATTAAAAATTGTAAGAATTATAATTATAATGACCAAAACAGATATTTTTTAAGCTTCACGAACCACTTGATTTTAATGTATGTATATGTAAAAAGCATCCTCTTTACATATCGACATGAAAATACTTTTTTCAATACATTTCATCAAATATAGAAAGTCGCTTCACATTTTAAAGATTGAAAATAATATCCATTCAATCGTCGACTGCATCGCATATAATTACACTCAGAACTTAAAGAATCAACGTGATATAAAAAAATATATAAATCAAAGAATTCATCTTTGAATAATAAACTCTCTTTCTAATAATGAAGAAACCCCAGCGACTCGCCGATACACCGTCAGTGATTAAAAAAAAATTAAAAAAAGAGAGAAAAACGTTGCAAAGCTTGACTTACAAAAAAAAAACACATCTCTTTGAAGAACCATTATCAATAAAGTAATTAAAAAATAAAAAAGGAGAGAAGAAATAATTAATAAACGGAATAATATAAGTACGAAATTTTCTATATAAGTGACAAACTCGTTATTTCCCTTCAATCATGGTTAAAAGTTTTTAAAGTCTTTATCGCTCCCTTCCTTCATCTTTTTTTTTCCTCTATTCCTGCATACATTTGCATGGCAAAGTTGCGTTATATACTACCCACGCGATCGCGACAATTCGCGCGAGTAAAAAAAAGAAAAGAAGAAGAAGAGAGAAAAAAAAATCCGAGCATCGTCGCCCAGACGACTTTCATCAGAGCGCTCAATTCCACTCCACCCTCCTCGTCCTCCTCCTCTACGCGGCCGCGTGGCTTGTACTTTATAACACACATATACAAAACAGCCGTTGGAAAAATTCTCTCTCTCTCTCCAGTTAAAAATAAAGAAAAAAAATAAGAGAGAGAAAGAAATCCGTATTTGAATAATTTCTCTCTCTCCCTTCTCTCGCGAAATAATAATTCATCGAAAAATAAAATATAACACGGCTGTAGGGCGAAGGTGTGAAAAATCATTGAGTAAAAGAAGAGAAGAAGAAGAAAAAAAAACATATGCACGAGCGAGTTTATTGCAATTACGGCAAGAGAGAGAGAGAGAGAGAGAGAGAGACGCGTTAAAGCATTGAAGCTATAGCGTGTTATATTTATTTTATTTTTTACTTTTTTTATTTTGCTTAAAATGTAGCAAGCCCTGTGAAGTACTTGAACGGGAGCCGCATAAGTCGACGCTTCGTAATAATAATTATGCAGAACGATCCTAAACATATAATGATGAAGGTGACGCGAAGGACTTTAAAAAAATGTATATTATATAAATGCGCCCTGCTAACGAACCTCAGTATGTGATGTTTTTTATTTTATTTTTTTAAAATACGAAGGTGTGTAATCTGTGTATGTATATTGAAAATGATTCTCGAATAATTAATCGGTGCGCTTAATTAAAGTGCTGAGTACTGAACGACGAGGTTGATTTTTTTTTTTTTAACCAGAGGGTCGAGCTGTGAGGGTATTATATACGAGAGTCGTTATTACATATTCGTCTAATATGCTAAAATTTCGTTAATATAAATCACATAACAATAATCAACGATTATTTACTTGTTAGAAAAAAATGTATCGAAGGCATAATTATTATGTTACAGAATCAATATACACCATCGACGTTGACCAAAGGGTAATTAAAATGTCAAAACCACAAAAGTGTAAATAATGACTTTTTTGTATGCGTAATACGTTTGGTTGTATTGGAAGCCATTTAAATACAGAGTCTATTGATTTTTAAAGACAGTTCATTGATACCCTTGGTTAAATTTTAATTTAAGAAAAAGTATTCTGTACTTTGAAAAGTAACGAACAACTTTGATGACTCAACGTATATCTTCTTCGAAATGATATTCTACCGAGATGGAGATTGAATTTAAAAAGTGACATTGAAAATTTATTGGTACTAAACTATCTGCGCAATTCAATTAACATTATAATTATTAATTTAATTGATAAATATATTGAACAAAAATGTATCCTTTATTCAATTCTTTTCTCGATTAAACTTATACGTTTATTTTATCAACGCTCCAGTCAATTAAGTGGAGGATCAATTTTATCTAATTTAGGAATAAACCTATAATTAAAGTTACAAGATTTGCTGTAGACTTTCCCCTATACAAAAACAAATCATCGTAATAACAACTTTTCCGAAAACAACTTTATCTAATGTAATAGTTTCCCTGATAGCAATTTAATCAATCTCAGAATAAAATTGAATTATTGCAAATATTTGATAAACTCATAACTATAATATTAAATAAAAAAATAATGAACTTACATTGAATGTCAATTTTAGCAGGTGAGCTTTCGATGCTCGCACCGGTCATCTCGTGGGTAGCTTCGCAAACGAAGCTTCCACTATCCAAGATACGATTGACTCTCGTGATAACCAAATCACTGCCTTTCATGTGTCTTCTTGGACTCGGAGCTAATGGCTTGCCATCAATTTTCCACGAATGCGTAACGAAAGCATCGGGTTTAGCTTCGCAGCGTAATGTTACAGGCAAGCCTTCGACAACCGTATGATCTTCTGGACTAACGGAAAAATATAATTCACCATTTTGCTGCTGCTGTAACTGTTGTGCCTGTAATTCCTCGGAGCGGCAGCCTGTAAAGATAAAAAAGCAAAAAATATATATATATACGAAGATAAAGGACAAATGAAATGTAAAGGAGATAAAGTTTTAAAAGATGATAGAAATGTTAAACATCAAACGGAAAAGAAATTTCTTTTCTCTTTTTCATTTGAGAGTTAAAAAAAAAGAGAAAAAAAGAGATAGAAAGAGGAGTACGAACTTAAAATGACGAACGTATTTCCCTTGAGGGAGAGTAAAAATGTAGCGAAGAGAGAGAGAGAGAAACTCTTGGGTGCGGATTATAATCGACATTGAAGCTTCGTGTGCATCATAATGTTTTACGTATGTCTATACGTATATAAGTTTACGTGTATAGTTCGTTATATAGTAAAGTATAAGGATTTGGTGCACATTTCCTGGAGCAAGAGAAGAGAGGAGTTAGAGCCTTTATATGCAGTATAGGAGGAGTTTATACGGAAAAGCGTGTACAATGAAGAAATGCAATGTACTTCAATATTCATCCAGAAAAAAAGGCACCAGAGAGCGAGAGAGAGAGAGAGAGAAGAAAAAAAAGCCCAAGGGATTAACCTCATTTCTTTTATTTTTACTTTTCTCTTTCTTCTTCATCTATGTATATTATACATCCGTTGCTGTATAACCATTGCTCCTCTTGCTATAGCAGTTTCCGATGAATTTTTTTTTTCTTCTTCTCTTAACTCTTGGTGCATTTGGTTTATATATGACAAAAGAAGAGACTCGAGTGGTATAAGCTTCTCTCAACTCGTGTACTCAACATTATTTTCCATGCACTTGCATATACACAACTGTGTGCAAAAAATAAAAAATAAAAAAGAAGAAAAAAAAAGTGATCTTTCTCTTTCTCTCAATTTCTAAACAAGGATGTTTCTATTGTTCAACAATACACGTTCCAGTAGACAAACGAATCTGAATAGAACAAAAAAAGAAAAGGGAGCGCGACGATTAACGCTCTGTATTTAGTATTATCGATTTATCCAAACAAAAAAAAAAGAAGAAAAATAAAAAGAGTCGTACGTGTCGCAGCTATTAAAAGTTATCGCGAGTATAAAGGTGTATATAAACTATAGAAGAAAGAGAGAGGAAAAGTGATTATACAAGCGATAATATGATGTATCGGACGTATATAGAAGAACGACTCGGTTTAATTTATCGCGCGCACGTTTTTTTTTATTTTTCTTTTTCTCAATTAAATTCTCATTAAAAAAAACGACCAGCACGAAAGGCTGTATATATACACGCGTGTACGTACACATTTTGCAAAGAAAGATTCTTCTCTCTCTTAGCTCAGACTTTCTTGCACAGTTATTTCCTTCGTTCTTTTACTTTTCTCTCTTTCTATACTATATACTTCTATGCTTTTTTTTCGCTACTCTTCCTCCTCCTCCTCCGCCTCCTTCTTCTTCTTCTTTTCTTTTTATACTTGCTGCAGCAAGCCTGTTACCCCCCTACCTACATATATACATATACATATATATGCCTTTTTCATTCTTTCTTCCCTCGACACAGCGTCATCGTACCCGTCGTCTGGCCGTAATACCCCGTGTGTTATTTCCACCTTCTTCAGTGTTTTTTTTTTACTTTTTTTTTTTGACGACTTTTCACAATACACGATGTTAAAGCATAATTACGAGGCCGGCCGAGTTACTGCTGAATTTTTTAGATGTCATCTTTATTATTTCGAGGAGGATATATTTATGCAAATTGTGATTCAATTAGAATGGGGGGAAATGTTCTATTTGACTTATAAATTAAATTAATTTACTAAGAATCATTATTTATTGAAAAAGGGTTAAATATTAATGATCCAATTTATAATTGACAATTATAAATCAAATTAAAAATAAAAATTATTCTAATTAAAAATTGATATAAGGAATAAACTTAAAAATAAAATCACAAGTAAAATTACGATAAAAAAATTATCGTTCATATCATTATCTCTAAAGTAAATAATTTAAAAAAATAAAATGTAAAATTAGACTTTATCTGTTATTATAAGCAATCCTTTCGCGTTACTCTTTAATAATCATAATACAGTACATGCGAG
Source organism: Anastatus disparis (assembly GCA_017163975.1). Lineage (NCBI taxonomy): Eukaryota > Metazoa > Arthropoda > Insecta > Hymenoptera > Eupelmidae > Anastatus > Anastatus disparis. The sequence goes on from JAFFSR010000281.1 coordinate 1,414,617, forward strand.
AGAAATTCTATATCTTTTTTCACGTATACTGAGATAATACCAAGAGAGGTATAGAAAGAGAGAAAAGAATGAATATAATGGAACGGCGCAACGCGTCCTGAACTACTTGTATTGCATGTATACATGCATTTCTTCTTCTCCCCCTTTTACATATATATATATATATATATATATATATATATATATATATATATATATATATATACACGCATGTATAGTACGCGAGACGCGTAATTAGCAAAAGGAGAGAGGCATTCAACATCTCTTCACAATATAATACAAAAATCCTGTCTCAACGTGTTATTCAGAATAAACTACACACACATACGTAGCCTTAAACCAAATTATAATTTACTTTAATTTTTTATACTCAAGTTTAACTCACCAAAAATTGTAAGGTAGACGATTGTCAAGATAATGTGAATTTTGGAGTAACTCCAAGATCTACTGTGCAGCTCCATTCCTTGATCTTTAATTTCCTCCTTATTCTTTTAATTCTCAATCCTTAATACTCCGCGAGCGGCGTCTCTCTCCTCTTATTCTTTCATGTACACCACCAGACGAAGCCTCGCTGCTATATTACTAATAAAACTTCTACTGTATCACACTACTTCCATTTAAATGCATCCATTTAACTTAATTATACGTTAAAACTAAATTTTAACGTACTAAACGTTCGATTTTTCTTTTAAATTTTTTATCCATAGAAAACGTGCAAAAATAAAAAACACTACGATATATAATAGAAAAAAATGAAAACAAGGGGTTGAGCTAATGCTACAGACACACGAGCTGATCTCAGTTAAGAGCTCGAGCTGCTGCCTGTCCAAAGCAAGCTCCCTTATATATATATATATATGTAAAAAAATATCTCGGAAGAGAGAGGTATATAACCTTATAGCCTCTATAGGAGCTTCTTTACAACTGATCCTCTTATATGTTTTTAGTTTGTATATAGAGAACCCGGCAAAACGTTGGAGGCGAGCGAGCGCGTTATATGGGGGATTTGCCGGCCTGCGCGCGCGTCCCCCTTTAAAAAAAGAGAAGAAAACATTTATATAGACGCCTGGGATGCATGGGTATATGGTTCTTTTATATATCAAATTATATAGATTTACTATTTTATCTTATATCGGTAAGTTAGGTTACTATATTATTATCATATGTGCTGGAAATTATGTATATTATCTTCTTGTGGTAAGATTATATGAAAAAAAATTGATATTTTTTGTTAAGAATACCAACCGCTAGATTGGCCAAAAGTCGTTATATAAAGTGTTCGTATAAAAGAAAGAAAAAGACACGAGGAAAGAAAACTTGACCTGAAGACTATATAGCTATACATATACATATAAGAAAGAACGGTAGCTTTATGCTCAAGTAAAAGAATTGATATATGCTTGAAAAAAAAGAAATTATAAGAAGTCCCTGACAGATAAAAATATAAAAAAAGAATATTCAGAAGCCACTCAGGTATGCTGGCGGTCAAGAAAGAGAAAGAAATGAAGAAAAAAGGAGAAAGAAAAAGAGTGAGTATATAGCTATTCGAAATATTTTTAGCATCTTCCAAATCTTAATCACGTCACACCTTGGTGGAATACGGTAGCAGCATAACATTATCGCCACGGCCTATAAGAAGCAGTAAGAGAGAAAAGATATACCCTTTTATAAAAGCGCAAAAGATTATTTTATTTCTTGTTGTTTTGTTTCTTCTTTAAAAAAAAAAAAAAAAAGAAGAAGGAGCTATGAAATATTAAATTTTACCTGCAATATTTCAGGATCAGAGTCTTATCCTTTCGTGCATTTGGATCTCTTTGCAAAAACGTTTATATAGCGCTCTCTTGCTACTGGGTGCTCCGATATTAATAAAACGTTATACACCGAACGAATCTAAATGGAATTGTATAGGAAAATTATTGTAATGCGATATGGCTACCGGGCTGTTTTTGTAATTAAGAACAAAAAAAAGACTTCGGTCGTCTCTGTTTTTTTTGGCTTCTCTTTTTTTTTTCTTAATTTTGTATAGATAAAGATATTTTGTAGTTTTAAAATCTGCTTCGATATGGTTTTTTAGAATTCTAAGAATTTTTATACTTCTTTTACGTGCGTAGATTGAAGATATGTTATTCTATTAATCTTATTGATTTAATATATTAGAAAAAAATAAAATATAATATAAAGAAAATCTTTAAAATATTTATTTTTACATTTGATTTTATTCTTCTATTGGTAAAGAAAGAAATATAAATGAATATAAATTTTTGTTCTTGTGGTATGTTATTTTAAGATAACAAAATTTTTAATATTTTAACATTTAGATTAAAAAATATTTGTCAAAAAAAATAATATCTTCTTTGCTTTTTAGTAAATTTTTATGTGGCTTTAATACATATGTACAACCCATACCGAGAATCGAGAGTCCGTCGGATTCTGCATCAGCCTCATCAGATATCTTTATAGCTGAGGGTTTGAAATTGCCTTTAAATGTTGTAATTCTAATTTCGATCATTTTTTTAAATTGCGAATTAAAATTTTATAAAACGTTTCATAGAATGAATGTTTTGAAAAATGTTGATAGTATAAACAAATATATTATGTTCTATTAAAATGCCATACAAAATCTTATTAAAATACAGCATACAAAATCAGATATAAAATCTTCAAGTGTATAAGATAGCTCAAAAAATATATTTTGTGTTAAAAAATATTTTTTGTCTTAAAAATTTAAAGTGAATGTATAAATCACATAAAAAATTTTCCTATACCATGATAAAAAAGTAAATATTTTAGTATTTAACATAAAATTATGCCTCTTTTCAGAATATTAAATTTAACAGACTTAATAGATTTATAAGCTATGAAAACTATTTTTTTAAATTCTTTAACGTCGCTATATTTATGGAATTTTGTAATGCTAATCAGTGACGGAGCTCTAGAGTGTATTTGTGAACTTCAGCACATGTAACGTACAGTGGTGCTTGTATCAATCGGCTGCCGAGAGCGGGATTCGAACTCAGAGCCCCGAGATTACGAATCCATTGCTCTACCGACTGTATTTGTGATTTATTATTTCTGCAAACTTAATCTAACTTGTTAAGAGTTATAATATCCGTAAAAAGTATTTAAAAAATAAAATTATCAATTTTATCTAACATGATTAACAAGTATATTTCCATATTTAATTTTTTTAAAGTTTTGTTCAATCGTAATTTTTATTATTTGAAAATTATTAATTTTTTCATATGGGTCCAAAATGAAATATATTTAAAAATAGAAAAATCACGATACTATAGCTACAAACGACTAGAAACACAATGTACGATGACGCCATTTTGATATACCCGCCCAATTCATCCCTATAGGTATTTCTGTATTAGATTTTTGCTGAAATTCATACTTCAAAGATGGATGATGTTTGTACAAGATGCAAGAAAAATTTCTTATTATGGCTATCAATACAAAATTATTAAAAATAATAAACAAGAAATACTGATTTGTTGATTGATTATTTTTTATTATATTCTTTAAAAAAGTTAAAAAAATACGTTTTTATATACCTTTATGGTAAATACTTTGATTGTGTTGCTTTGATTTGTTTATTTTTATAATTGCATTTAATATTTTACTTATTTTCAAAAAGTTTACTAAACTTATAAAGTAACAAAAAAAATGAATAAATATGAATATTTACCCGTTACATACTGATTAAACGTTTAGAAATTTTCTATATGTATTGTGAATAACTTACATTTAAAAAGAAGAAATATTTCCAAAAGAACTGCTACTGTTTACTACTTTTAAAAATCAAGTTTTATTATGTGTGCTGGGTTCTCAGGAATACACAATAAAAAGTAGGCGGTCACGTCTTTAAAGCACATATATATACATTATAATCCCGGAAGAAGGATTTTAAATGAAAAAGTCTAGAAAATTTATGTTCACATTTCGACTTTTTTTCATTTTTTTTTCTTCAAAATTACTCAAACAATAAAAATAATTATTTATTTATGCTACAGTTATAAATAATTTATTTTAAACATTGTTTTAATTTTATAAATATACAATAAAAAAATATTTCATAAAAAACAATATTTATATGGAACAACTTTAGAAAATGATCTCAGGATTGTTTTGTTTATAACAATATTTATTTTTATAAAAACGTTTAATTTAAAGAATTTTTAGTATTTCAATAATTTAAAAAAAAATAATTTTCTAAATATATTTTTTTTCAACAATTGCATGTAATTTTGTAAATTTGTTAAAATGATAAAGTCTTCATATGTATTTTTTGGTAATTGAATGCTTCCATAAATATGTTCTTAAAAATCCAAACTCAAAATTGATAGTTTATCAAATTAAAAATTTCAAACAAATAAATAACAAAATATTTGATATATTATACGTAAATTAATAATATCGTTAAAAAAATCATATTTATTATGCTCCTTTGTCTTGAACTAAATTTAAACACAACTAAAAATTAAAGGAAAAGGAATAAAAAAAATAAAATGCCATCTCAATAAAGAGCATGACAAATATGCATAAGGATATATTTTCAGGATAAGCAGAATTTTATTCACAGAGTGACGTTTCATTTTTCATGATTTTTTTTTATACACAATTCAATTAATATTTCATATGTTTATTATGACACGTAATTCAATTCAGCATTGTTCATTCATTTTTTTTTTCATCTCGTTTAAATAATGCTCACTGATACTTCGTCTTTTTCGTTCTCTTCATTTTATTTTTTTATCTTTTTTTTAAATAACAATCTAAACAGTCACGTTACTTACACTTCTAAAATTCTTAATGCTGATAAAATCCATTGTATGTATAATTGTATTATTTATATATATAATCACTTTCTCTCTTATTATATGCACATAATTTTCAATTATTTTTATATCTCCCTCGCTCGCACGCATACTAATACTCATTGAAACATTACAAAGTGCTCTTGAGAGCTATTATTAATACCCCTGTAACGCTCACAAAAATTTTTTCACCCACTTTTATTTACTTTTGTTTTTATGCACACACGGCATTAAAATTTCTCGCACTGTAATATTTAATATAAAGGGACAGAAAGAAAAATAAAGAAATAATATCAGGACATGAGCGGGCAGTATAGTTGCACATATTTAAGTTATTGAAACTCAATTTGCTTACGTATACGTGTAACCTATACTTATAAAACGGAAAATTTAATCGTTCATTCTTTTTTTTGCTTACTTTATTGAATTTTTTTCTTAATTTCTTTCTTTATTTATTTTTTCATACATGCGTACACATACATACAAGACATACGTCGATCGATAAATCATTTGCACGCTTGCCATTATAACAAACGATTCAACAGGATATGCATGTAAATTTTATATTTATATATAATATATATACGTATTTTGTTTTCACTTTTTTTTGCCTATACATCGTCAAATTCATTTTATTCTATTTATATATAGCATGTTCTCTTGATACGTTCCTTACTTTTTTTTGGCTGAAAAAATTTTGATAACAAGCACGCGACAATGCCCGAGATTCGATTGCCAATTAAGAAATTTTTTCCTTTTTTTTGATATGTAAATCGAGAGATATCAAGTATTACCTCAAATAAACAGAAGATTAAAGTTATATCGTTCGAATGTCATCGACGTTTACTATATTTTATTATTTAATTATGTACAAATTTGTTTATTCGATGTTTTCTTTTATTTTCCATTGCGATGATAATTATAATTATAATTATAATACCGTTTTTTTCTTCAATTGTATTTTATTTTCATTTATTTCTATATTAATTTAATTGTTGTTTTTTGTTTATTTACACGAAATACATCTGTTCCTCCTCCTCCTAACGCCTTAAGCTTGTATTACTAACTTAATTAAATAATGTTTATCGTTACATTAGCGATTTATCATATAATATTTACACACGATCCTTCTTAATTCTTCTGACAAGTCGTATATTGACGGGCTTTTATTATTGGCATAAACATACATGTGTGTACTAATTTTAGTAAATATCGTCTCTTTAGTTTTGCCGTTTATTAAGCCATTGATCAATTGATCTTTTAATTTAATGATCGATAATCCCAGAGAGCTCATCGATATGCTAATCCTCGATGTTAATGTATTGATGAAGACCCAATAAAGCTAGATTTATATACACATAAGAGATTTTTGGCTTTGTTCGATCTAAAATCTTAACACAATTCATTTCTTATTGAATCTTTATTTTTTTCTCTTATTTATTGCGTTATGATTGTTTTGTTAAATCTAGCTTTATCAGACATAACAACAAATGATTAACTTTATCTAAAAATAATATAAACACAATAAACAAAGTATATAAACTCAAAATATACAGACGTTTACTAACGTATTGCGATAGATTTGTAAAAATTGCCTTTCTTATATTCCCGTCGATACGCGCGATATGACTAGTCGCAAAACAGCTGTAAAGCTCCGCTGTGTATTGCCAAAAAACATATTAGAATTTTTTTAAGTAATAAAATTGTAATTTTTTATATTTAATTTTACGTCGAATTAGTTCTTTTATTGAAAAAAAGGTTGTTTTAACTCTTCTTCTCTCACTTCCTTTCGCCCCAACCAGCGCTGTTGTAAAACCACGACGAAGCGCTTTCGTCTCTCGTTCTCGGCCATGCGTTGTCTAAACCATTAGCACCGCCGCTTTCCTGTTATTGTTTTTGGTTCGTTATTTGTTCGTCCATGCAATTTGTGACAAAAGAATAGATTATTGTAATTACCAAATACTTGGGCTACATTGATTATTTAAATACTAGGCATGATTGCACTCTACATTCTGGGTTATAATTGATGATTTATTCTTTTTAAAATGGATTTAGAACAAATATGATTAAATGCAATAAATTTTTAATATTGGAATCAATATTATATACAAAATATTTACCATTTAATGTTCAATCTAGCACACTTGCTATTATACATTTACAAACTCCAAAAAAAGTTTAAAAATTCTAATTAAACAATTTCAAAGTTTCCAAATGAGAGGGTCAATAAAATGGTTAAAAATCTAAATTAATAATCATATATCAAAGTTATCGCTTACTCAGAAAGAAATTTCTTCTTTAAAAATCAACTTCCTCTGACTGCATTATTTACCTTTTTAATTTAACCCAATTTAATCTAAAGAAGCTTATAAGAATACAATGTTCTTCAGATCATAACCACAATGAATAGATATCTTGAATCACAACATATAATATTTATAATGTAAACGCAATGATCCTCTTAGTGATGCACAAGTTCATTATATTTTAAAAAGTAATGTAATTTAAACACCGTTTACATGCATTAATATCAAATTATATATTCGTTGAAATTAAAATTTAATAGAAGGATTCATTCATCTTGAGTGCAAACATACTGCTAGTTGAGCATAAAAAGAAAAACTTATATTTGATTAGAAGCGTTTTTAAAGAGAAAAGGATCTATGGAAGGATTGAGTTTGATTAAGAGGTATCATGAATTTAACCCATTCTCCAAAGTTTCTTTTAAGTAGTTATTAATATTTACCAGTTATATAAAGATGAAACGTTTAGAGACTATATAATATCTACATTTATAGAAATTAAAATTTTTATTTTAAAGAGTTTCAATTTTCAGAACAGCTTTTCGTATTAAATTTAAGTATAAATAATTTTATATATTTAATAAACATTATTTTTATAAAATTTAATATTTAAATTTTTAAATTTACAGAAAATTATTAATATTATCATAATCTTAATTGATATTTTTCAATACGACATAAACTCAAAGTATCACAATTTAAAGACTTTTGTAGAAATTTTTAACTCTTTCAGGTGCGAGCTTTTACAAACAAAAAACTTTCTTCAGCTTTATTTTATAAATTATATTTAATTCAAATGATATTGCTTAATATTTCTTTTTATATTATAGTTTTCAAATCATTGAAAAACGTACTAAAACTTTCTAATCAATCTGATAGATGGAAAAATTGTTCTTAAAATTTATTATTAATGTTTATTTTGATTGGGAATAATTTATATTATTCAGACGCATGAAAGAGTTAAAAAGTAAATATCTAAATATTCTGAAAAATTCTTGAAAATACCTCGTAAAATAAAGGATTGAATAAGGATCGAAAAAGGTTAGACGAAGACGGAGGATGCAGGAGGCATCTACGGTACTTGCCAATAAATCGCTAGTATACGTGCGTGTACCGACCACGACGTTGAGTTGATGACTCGTTGGCGACAGATAATCCATGTTGCTATAATACGAGCTATAATTTTGATAACACTGCTGCTGGCTACTCGTTGTCGACCATAATCTTTGATGCTCTTGAAAACCACCGGGCACATTATTACCAGCTGAACTTTCCGTAACCGCTGGACTCCAAATGCTACTGCTACTACCGCCGCTACTGTATACCGTACCACCCAGCTGCGTATGATATGTAAAAAAAAAAGTAAAAAAAAATAAAATAAAAAAATACATATAACGATGCGAATCTAATTCGTATTGCATACAATGCGCTAATGTTTACTTTGGAACACCTATTTCAATGCGACCACTGATGAGAATATATTACAAACTCCGAGGTATACGTGTATGCTACGAATATAGGGCTTCCCTTTTTTTTACACATGCATGAGCGCCTTTTGTGTGTATATATACATACGTGTAAGCTTTTATCTCGCTTTTACTTTAGGGAAGATTTTGTTTGTCTCTCTCTTTCTCTGTATGTTTGGATATGTATGTGACGAAAGTGAGAAATCGAAGTTGAAAAAAAAGGGATTCAGACTTCTGCTTTATGCACGGTTTAATTTTAAAAGAAAAATCACGTTCACGGAGGTTTGAATGATTTTAAATTTCTTTTTTTTTCCTTTCATCTTTATGAATTGTTTAAGAAGTGTATTTTAAACGTAAAGAATAATAGTAAGTGTTTTATGATATTAATATTTTGTTATCTCATGTAGATTTATAAATTTTCTTGTTACAGCAACATCAATTTATAAACAATTCTAAAATGTTTACTGCAAAGTAAACTTTATTGATTTTGTATTAAACATACTTAAGAAACTGAGAATAGCTATAAGAAGTCTAAAACAATCTCTAGGAACGCTCAATTGACCTGACTGAAAATGGTCTAGGATAAAACACATTTAATTATATATGAAGGGTTATATATGATTATATATGACTTAAGAATCTACATAATTATCTGTAATTATGTATAATTATTATACAAACAATATCGGATCAAAACTAATGGATAGAATAATACTATATAAAGATTGTTTAATTTTAAAAGATGTATATTTTATAAGTTTAATGACCTATATATTTGATATTTATATATTTTTCAATAAGTATTAAGAATTCTATGAATCTTTCATGAAATATGTACGGTTTCTGTAAATTGCATATAATTGTTTATAACTCAAAAAAATAAATATTTTATTTTTCATATATTAAAATATTTATGATTTTTCACGATTGGACTTTAAAAAACAAAAGTGTATGAAAATGTATATAATTATTGTTTATTATTAATTGGTTTTGTAATAGTGATACAAAAGTAGCGAATAAAATAGTACATTATGCAACAAGGGAATAAAGTTGCATATTTCTCCCGAGGGGAGTGAATTCCTGAGGGAGAAATAGGCTTTATTTCTGAATTGTTTAATGGGCTTTGTTTTAACCTCAACAGTTATTGAGGAAAATTGAAATTGAAAAATATTTCGATTTTTAATTTCATTAGTTTCTAATTTAGCGGGAATAAAGTACTTTATTCCCAATTTTACGAGTCAGCTATATCTTACTTTCAGCCCGTTTTTCGGGTTAATAAAGTGGCAATTATTGTTGAGGCAAAAATAAATATAATATAGTTTTTTAAAAATTGCATAAAAAATGACATTACAATAATTTAAACTCAAAAATTCTGTATAAGTAAATCATTTTATACGTATCATCACAAATAAAAATACGCATCAATATTTAGTTAGAGTAATAATAATGTTAGTTGCTGATGGGTCAATGTCAATGGATCATACATAAATGTGTACAGTTATGCATAATCGTACCTAATAATTGTAATGAGATTGTAACTAAATATTTCTGAGTTTTTAAGGTTAAATATAATTATACATAGCTGTGCAAACTCTTAAATCATCTTTCATTAAATAAATATGATTATATATAGGAATCATATTTTCACAAATATGATAAGAATAATATTGTAACTTATTTGATAAAACATATTATTTCATATGATTATTTTCAAATACAAACTATAAATTTTAACTTAGATTTGTAATCTTACAAACTTCTAAATGATTTTTAATAAACTACGTCAAAATATGATTATACTTTTTACGAAACATATGAATTTATTTTTAATATCATATCGAAATATCTTTGAGATGTGTGTAAAAAACTACAAACTCTGCAATAATTTTTAATTTCAAAGTTTTACATAATATGATAAAAGTAATGATGATTTTCGTAATTATATAAAAATTTCTTGAAATTTATATTGGTATTTGGATAAAAATAGTATCTCTTGGGTTACTTCTAATATTGCTTGTAATAATTTTAACTTTTTTTTCTCAAATCAGCATAATTTTGTAATTTTAACTGTATCCAGACAAATTGATGTAGGTAAAGGCGCCACGAGCTTGGGTATATAAATTTAAAAATTCCTTTGCGTAATATGGTAGCAAAAAATATACGTTTAAGAGATGAATTATAATTCTCTGATAAATTTATTAATTTAAAACGAGTCAAAAAAAATGTAATGAAATACGCGATTATTCTTTCTTACGCAGGCTACGGAATAATTGTCTATCACAATTAACATAATAAAAAATTTTTTATGAAACCTGGTGATGACCTAAGATTGTATTCATCTAATCAAGAGGCCAAGTAAATATTAAGAAGAGGAAGAAGAAGAAGAAAAAATTTTTTTGTAAATATCAGAATGTTATATAGCAAGAATTCATTAAAAAATTTATATTTAAAGAGGTGAATTTATTAGAATTATCATTAAAAAATATGCGGTACAAATAGCAAAAGGGGCAAAACCTAAAAATTAATTTAAGTTACTATAAATAACGAGTTTCAGGAATTGAATTTTTGATCAATAAAAATTCTCACTCAGTGTCGGTTCATAAAAAAAGACTATAAAATTAGTTATGTATATAAACATATAAATAATACTTACACTAGGTGGTGTAGTGCTAGCAGCAAGTAATAAGCTACTGGTCGCCGTAGCACTGCCAGTTGTTGGTTTATATTGTGGCGAATCACGTAGTAATGCTGGTGAGCTTGCTGCCGAGCCTGCGGTACCACCACTCCTGTTGTTTAACAAAAAAGAAAAAATTTCTACAACGTGTAGAAGAAGAGAAAAAAAATAAAGAATAAAAATAACTAGAAAAACGAAAGAAAAGAGATTTCAGACTTGTGCTTCATTGATTTCGTACAATATGAGAATTATATTGGTATATTCAGGAGAAATGAAGAATAAAAGGGCGAAATGGTATTTTTTTTTCACCAAATATATATATACACTGTTATGGGGGTGGCTTATTTTGGTTAAATGCTTGCTTTCACTTGTTCACAGACAGGGGGTAAATGTCTGTTTGATTTTATTTTGTCGTTGATGGTTTTAGTTTGGGATATATGCGGTTTTTCTTTTTCTCGGCTGATGATTCAATGTTATACTTTAATTGATTTTATATATATTCATTTTCTTTGTTTCATTTTTGAAATTTTCCTATGAAGTTTTAAAAAAGTTTGTAATAGTTTGATAAAAATAATAATCCTTTTAATCGTTAAGCCATTTTCATATAGAAAAGTACTTTATTATATTTAAATCTTGACAAATTTTATAAATTATTGAACATAAATTTTTATCTATGACTCATATACATTCAGAACTTGTCAACTTTTTCTTAACTACTCTCTTTAATTTGTTAATATTTAAAAAAAGAAATAAGAAATAAGAAAAGCCTTTTAAATGGCAAAAACATTGACACGTTGCAAATACATTTTCATGTTAATAATCTGATCGAATTATGCCAACATAAAGTGTTAACTTTACAAAGATTGACATATAAAATATAATAACTTTAACGTAAAAATTTTTTCTTTTCTTTTTGGTTAACCCCGGAGTAAAGATTTATTTAGACAGTAATAGAGCATAAACTTGGAAGTTTAAAAGCTTGCTTTTAATATTGGCAAACTTGTTAGCCGATAATCGAGACAACACCAACTTTTATTTCTCTTTTTCTCGCCTTCCCTCGTTCTTTTTTACGTTTTTTTTTTTTCTCTTTTTTCTACTCGGGCCGGTTTTGGCTTGATAATACGTTTTAAGTGCGAACGAACATTTAACAGGCTCGCGCGACACATTCCAATCTTTCCTCGCGAAATTTACAAATAAATATAAATAAAAAAAGAAGGAGAGAGAGAAAAAGATAAATTTTTTACGACTTATATCTCGTTAAGATATGAATATTTATATTATTATAACGTAACTAGGAAGGCCACCCATGGAATTATATCATTTCGACGAAATTTACGAATAGATATTTTAAAATTAATTTTTCATTTTAAATCTTTTAATTTTGAATGACAAATTTTATTTAGAAGAGAGTAAAAATAAATTTTAATTAATAATGAAAAATGTTTTGTTTATATAGAATTTAAAAAAAAACAATTTTTTATTATTGAAAAATTTGTATGTATGTATATATCGATTGATAGTACTAGTAAAGTTTATATTTAAGCTTCGAAATAACAGTTATTGTTTTTGGAATATTTCAATAATAATTCTATGTATTATCTGTATCCAAAAAAGTAAATATTAATATAATTATTTTTAAATTGTACTTTAAACCTTTAAAAATAGTATAAATAATGATTAATTTTGAATGTATTATTTTTTGCTTTTAATAATTATTTTTTTATACTCAGAGTAATATTTTCTTATGGATTTTTTATTGAAGATTTCATATTTCGAGAAAATATTTTCAAAACTTGTTCATTTAGAACAATTTTCTGTTTGACAAGTACTAAAATATTTTATTTAAAAGTTTTCTATAATTTAACACAAGAATCTTATAAAATTAATATACTAAAAAATTACTTTTTTACTTTTCTATTCTTTTATTCTTGTTATGAAAATAAAAAAAATTATAATCTTCTGAAAGTTTTATAATAAAGGAAGAATAAAAAAATCACTTAAAGTTGGTAAAGTGAAACAAATAGAAAACCATAATAATACTAAAATTTACAAAATGCAATATAAAGCTATGATGGAACTTTATTAAACAAAATATAAAGTATTTTTGCAAGCGTAATTAATTAAACTTAAAATAAATTATTTAATATCTCTACATAATTTCAAAAATAACCGATCAAAAAGAATCTTTGAGGTCGTCAATGGCTCAGTCGATAGAGCGATGGATTCATAATCTCGAGGACTCGAGTTCGAATCCATTTTTCGGTGGCCGATTGATACAAGCATGCATCACTGTATACGATACATATGCTGAAGTTCACAAACGCCTTGAAAACCTCCGTCGCTAATTAATATCGTAATGATAGGTGAAATACAGCGACGTTAAATAAAATTATGAAAATAAAAAATATTTTATTACAACTTTTCCGCTTCTATTTAATAATGATGATTTGTATTTAAAAAAATGAATTTTTCTTAAAATTTTGTACATTGATTAAAGTTTTTTTTATTAATGAAAATTCTTTTCTCTTTATTCGAAGTTTGAAGTTTTAATCACACAAAACATTTCGTTTAGGATTTTATACATTTAAATTTGGAAATATAATCGCTTCATACGTTCTTTAATTTTTTGATTGCATTTTTATTAACAAAGATATAACAGGTTGAAATATTATATGAAGTTACAATTGTACTTTAAAGTATATATTAAACAATTCTAATGAAACTTGATATTTCAACCTGCTTTACCTTAATTGATTAAGATTTAGTTAAAAAGAAAGAATTAAATAAATGTCAATAATTTTTTCATATTATATCTTAAGAATCTGATATTTTTCTAAGCAAAATCTTAGTTTTACTAAATTTAAATTTATCATAGGATATTTAATAGTAGAATAAAAAAATCGCATAAAAAAGGGGTTTAGATCATTGAGTATATATAAATATATAGTATACCAAATGTGATTTTTCGAGGTTAAATAGCAATTTTTCTAAATACTTAAGGATAAAGTAAAATCAATTTCTTTTTTCTAATTAAAATTGGAATCCTAAAGAAATAAGTAAGTAAAAAAATCAAATAGTATATAAAAATCTAGTAACATTTATAAAAAAAAATTGAAATTTAATTTTTTATTTTCATTATAAAAATTAAAAAAAAAATAAAAATTTTTTTTCCGGAAAGTGAGTTTGAACTTAAAAGCTACATTTAGCTGTAACATTTCATCTTCATTTTAAACAAACTTTTCGTGGATACGTGTCACAAAGCATTTTGTTTTTGCAATTTAGTTCTTTTTTCTTCGGTTTTTTTTTATTTGAAATTTATTATTAAAAAATAGTTTATAAAATATTTTTTTCAAAAATAAAAAAAATAATTGAAAAAATTCATTTAAAAGCATTATAAATTCTCTCCAAATTAAATTATTTTCCATTAAGAAGGAAAAAAATCAGAGCTTAAGAAAATGCCTTTCTACCGACAAAAAAATCTGACTCTTCTAGACCCCTTCTATTTTTTTTCTTTTTTCAACATCCAAGCCACCCTAAAAGGTCTGAGGGTTAAAAGCTCTCCTTTTACATACACATACACTTAGACATACATATATAAATTACTTATATATATATATATATATATATATATATATATATATATAAAGTTAAACTTACAATGGCGTAGTGGCTGGTACAGCAGCAGCAGTAGCCACAGCCGTCGGTGTAGTTGCAATTGAAGGACTTTTACCAGGTGGTGGATTTCCGCTAACCGTTGCATTACCGCTACTACTGGAATTTAATTTTTTACTCCTCGGTGATTTGTCCTGTTGTTGTTGCTGTTGTTGCTGCTGTTGCTGTTGTTTCTGTTGCTGTCGGCATTTCGCTCTTCGATTTTTAAACCATACCTTTTGTTTTCATACGAAGAAACGTATCCATAAACAACAACAAAAAAATAAATGGTCAATCATTGATTATTTTTTTTTTTTTTTTTAAGCGAGGACGTTAGTATATAAGCAAGTAACGAAGAACAAAAAAAAAAGAAAGAAAGAAAAAAAAATGTGTAAGAGAAGCAAGAGAAGAAGCCCTTCGCGATCCCAATGTTAGCTAGCCCCGATATATATATTTGCAGCGTAAGCTTAGGTTTCTCTCTCCTAAGGATTTTCTAGGGAATACGTCGCAAATGTTAACATACGATACCTATATACAAATACGAACACCTCGCGTTCTTTCACTCTCTTCACCTTTCTCAATTTCTCGTGTTTCAACAATCTATAAAACGCGACTTTAATTTTTCTTTTACATACACATGCATATATACGTACGTATGTGACATGCAATGTATTTATATAAGGTGTTCTGTAGCCTAACCTTTTCTCTTACAGTTAACTTTGATGACCTTTTTCTTTTTCTTTTTTTTTAAATTTCGTTTGTGACTTTGTTAAAAGAGAAAATGGATAGGAACGTGCTGAAGACTATAGGTGCAATCGAGCAACGTATATACACACCCCAGGTGTCTTTTCATTTTTTTCTCTCTTTTAACCAATTTTTTTTTCCTTGATTATGAGACTAAAAATATGCTAAGGCACGAGCTTATTGACTTTTTGGTGAAGGCGGTGTATACAGGCGCTCGCTTGGTAGTAGCTAGCTCGCTCGCGCGTGCGTGATTTTAATGTAAGGGCGGTCTTTTTTTTTTAATGTTATGTCTCTTCTCTTGATGGAAATGAAAAAGTTATGTATATAGGTAGAAGTTACCCTTGGGCGGAAGATGACACAGGAAGAAAATGAATAGAGCTTGGAAATTTAAATGAGACAAAAGGAACAATAGAATTGCGGTGTGTTCCGGAATTTTTAAAGAGAGTACGAGACGACATTTTTAAAAAACCACGTACGAAAGTTTTTTTTTCGTCAAATTATTCCAAGTCAAAAAAATAATGTTTCCTGTTTATTGAAAAAATGAAAATTTATTATTTTGTATTTTATTTTTGCTTGATTGAATCAAATCTGTGAAAATTTATTTTAATAAAGAAAAAACTTAATACCATTTGGTGTTTTAAAATTTAATAAATTGTAGATAGTGATAAAAAAAAGCACACAAAAAAATATTTTGTAAATACAGACTGCAGTGTAATTACACGTACAACTAATAGATAAAGAAATTAGTAGAACAGCAATAATCCCGGAGTAAGCCTCTTAAAGCACGACTATATTGATAGTTAAATTAACAGATCTAAATCTGTAAAATTTTTCATTAAAAAAAATCACAGATTAATGATATATACAACTAAAGTATACAGTATGAAAATTAATTAACGTTAAACAATCCTTAATTGAATTAACATTCATATAAAAATGTACGTTTTCAATGTCACAAAGACAACGTTAAAACTATTAAATTTTAAAACTATCAAAAGAATGAAAAAAAAAAGGAAAATCCTTAAAAATTTGTCTCCCTTCAAGGTAAAAGTAACAACGTCGTCGTGTCGCATTATAAAGAAAAGGGCTGTACAGGAGAGTTAAAGAAGAGAGCTATAGCTTAAAAGGATCTAACGAAATAAACAGCACTCTAAATTCCAATGGATGGAATAGAGGGAAGAAGGAGAAAAAAAAGAAACGAAGTAAAAGGAAAAGAGAGATTTGTGTGACTTTAAGAGTGTCAAAATACAACCACCAAAGTTAGACTATAGATAAGATCATTGGTTAGTATATATACCTTCCCTATCTCACAGTCGTAACTATAAGATGACGAATAGAGTGAAAAGTCATATATAGAGCAGATATAGAGCTTTTTTTTCTTTTTCTTTTTTTTAAAGACTATATAAGTTATTAAGTAGTTTTATGGAGTCGAATGAAAGAATATCAAATTAAATTAATCCTCTATCGGATACTTATTATCATAGGTATGTTGAGTCTCGTGTTGAGTAGTTTGATGGTTATCAAAATTTTTAAACGATGATTTGTTACAATATTCAAAAATTTTGAATTAGTTATAAGTTACAGGAATTCTGTTTACATTTTTTTAGTGCAATTTAGGTATGTTTGGAGTTGATCATATAATTTTTAATCATATTCACTGACATTGTTAGGTAATTAGTTAAAATTTTAAACTATAAATTTCTTGTATAAAATCTTAGAGTTTACAAAGTATCAATAATTCATAATTTTTATAGTTTTAAATTTTAAAGGTTAAAACAATTTCCAATTATTTTATTTATAAAAATCACTAAAGAGCCAATCGTATAAAAAAATTGGATAAATTTTTAAAGTTTATAAAACGAAAATTTCTTTAAAAAAGTAAATATTTAATTCGTTTGTAATTGTCGGTGAATATTTGATTGATGCAGAAATATTTATTTAATACGATTGTCTGGGTAGTATTTGAGTAAATATTTAAATACGCGAAAACACACCAGCTTATCGAGAAGAGCTTAATATTAAACGCTATATACAAAAGTCATTTAAAAAAAGTATTCAACTAGTGTCTCGAAATGGTCTTTGGATACATTTATGTAAACGTTGATTTCTTTATAAGTTATTAAATTGAAGATGAGCCGATAACGAGATCTGAACTCATTCTCATGCCGTATAACCCAATAATAAGAAGAAAAATAAAGCCAAAGCCAACAATACAATTATATTACGACAGCGTATAATTTATCATATATCTCTCATCCTATTGAATTGAAAGAAAAAAAAGAAGAAGAAAAAAGTTTTAACGTCGATAATCTCAATCGTTAAACGCCTCCGCTTACAAAGCAAGAAAGAAAAAAGCCTTTAAAATCCGTCATTGTTGACATAGTAAAGTCAAAGGAAACAAATCATAAAGGGTGTAGAAAAAAAACAGCTGACTCTTTCTTCTCTTTTTTTCGCGCTTTGGTTTTAATTACCGTACACATATGTAACGGAATGCAACACGTATCGTTTTTCGTCCACAGACTAATTCGTTTAAGGCGTTTACACATCCGTACATGTACACACAAATAGATAGTGAAGAAAAAAAACAAGTACGCATATATATGGGGGTGAAGCAGAAGAAGAAGAAGAATATAAGGAAGAAACAAGGGGGTGACTCAATGACGTGAAAATCAATGCCTTTAGCAATCCGCAAAAGGTATGCAGACTATACATATAATATCCCTTGGAGAATAGTCTTGCTTTTTTTTTGTTGGTTAGTCTTTCCACTATACGCCCTGTTAAATCCCACACTCCCTTGTGTTATTTGCTCTCAAGATTTTATCGCGCCACGTACTATGTACATCCGATGCTTCTTTTTCTATTCTAAACGTATATGTATATATATATATATATATATATATATCCTTCCTTGCACACGCTGTCGTTCGCTGACAAATTGAAGCCCCTAACAAGCATCTAATTCGTCGATCCACGCGTGCCGCTAGCGCGCGGGTAATAGAAATAAATGAAAAGCCCCTACTTCGCATATAAGGTTTCGCTCCTCTTTCTTTCTTTCTCGCTCGCTCTCTTTCAATATTTTTTTTTTTCTCTTCTTCATTTGCTTTAAATATATGTATATGCAGAAGTTCGTAATAAATATATGCTTACCTGTACACGAGACTCGGGTAGATTAATCTTCAAGGCCACTTCTTCGCGCATGAAGATATCTGGATACCTCGTCTTCGAGAATAAACCCTCGAGTACATCGAGCTGAGCACGGGTAAATGTCGTGCGTTCACGACGCTGCTTACGCGGGTTACCTATAACAAAATTATTTTTTTTTCTTTTACATATTTCTTTGGATCTTTATTCTCTATTCTTTCTCTTTCTTACTCTTCTTCCTTATTATTCTATGTGTATATATACAGTAGTACTGCTCGTTAGCCGGATTAGCCAAAACAATCCGGCTGTAAGTCGTAGCTACCTTTTCGAACAATCCACAAAACTGTTTTCTCTCTCTCTCTCTCTTTCTTCTCTTTTGGCTATTACTTAGAGTTTTTCGTTACACTAACCTGTATGATCCTCGTTTCTCGATAAATAGGGATATTCCCCCCTATAGGGATATTACCTTGTCTGTATATATATACAGCTAAATGAAGAAAGAAGAAGCTATTTGGTCAGTGAAAAATGTTTAGTACGTGTCTCTTAAAGACATTTGTCGGCCTTTATATAGTAGCTTTTCTTTTTTTCCTTCATTGTTTTTCAGGTTCAAACTTTTAGCATAAGCTTATAATATTTGTTATAACCCTCTATAGGTGGGATATTACAGATTATGAAGAGAAAAATTTTTAAACTATGAAAGGGGAATACCGAGAAAACCAAAGTCTAGAAGGCTAAAGGGCTTTTAAGTTCGTTTTTTTGAAGATTTTTACAAATTATTGAAATTTGGGTATTTAGGTCAAACTTTAATTAAATTTTTACTAATTTATGACAACTTTTTTTTTAATTGCTATACAATTTTAGTATTTATTCTTCTATAATTTAGTTTCAAATTAACAAGTTTAAAATTGTTATATTTTAGTTAATTAAACACATTAGAAATAACAATACTAAATATTACTTATTATTTAATTTTAATATGCAATTATTTTGAAAAAATTAGAAATATATGACTATTAATAACTTAATATGCAAAAATTACCAAACTTTTTTATTCAATATGTTTTCATAATCGATATATAATAGTATGAAATCATTCAAAGAGCAATTAAGTAATTTACAAATATTCAATCAATCTAAAACCAAAATAATGTACGATAATTCAAATAATTTAATGATATTAAACAATATAATACTTTTGTTAAGATGTGGTTTCTATCGCTATTTCCACCCTCCCCCAAAAAGCCATTAATCTGACAAAATCAGGTATTAATTATTATTGTAATTACTGCAAAATTCGATAATTAGTACTGTTAACAGTTTAATTGATCAATGTATTTACAAGAATAGATCATAATAGGATTTTCGTAATAATAACAGATAATGAAGTGTTTATATGTGTTTATAGTATTAAAGGAAACATAATGAACTTTTTCTATTTGTATATGTAATATTTACATATTTGTTTTTAATTTTAATATTCAAATATTTTGTTTAAAAAAAATTTTTAATTTAAAAAATTTTAATTTAAAAATAATTAGTTAAGCAAAATGATAGCAAAACAATAGAAATAGAGAAAAAATAAAAAAAGAATTGATGAATTTGTCACTACTATTTTAATTAGAGATATGTGATACAGTTATTTCCAAATGGAAACTTTTAATATCCATAAAAATCTTTAACAAGGACTAAAGAAAAGTATCAACAGTAATCCTTGATAATCTACCTCAACTATTACTGAACTATAGAAATTCTTTTGTTCTTTTTATCACTGAAACTTTTATTTAAATTAGTATAAACCAAATAAATTTACTGTAAATCGGAGATCATAGTATTAGTTGAAGGTTAAACAAATTTTGCAAAGATAGTTCAAACCAACATGCAAAGATTATACGTATACAGATAATCAGTAATAAAACAAAAGTGACTTGTTGAATCTCTTTCAAAGAGATGTAAATTATAAATTAAATCAGCACGAGATTATTTATAATAAATTGATTTAAGATCATGTAGGATTAGTCGACTAAAGTTTATTTAGAAAATAGAAATTATTACTAGTATTATCTTAAAATTTTTAAAAAAAATTAACACAGTGTACTTTATAGCTATAAAAGTAGGATGAAGTTAGTTATTATTTCGAGGTAGCAAGTGCAACTAAAATTAATGAATTCAATCAATATATAATTTTGTCTCATTTTTATAAAAAAAACTTGAAAATAATCATTAATGTACTTAATTCACATCGATGCCCAATGATAAAACAATAACTTATTAAAGAATCAATGATTAGAAACTACTCGCTCGTAATATCGAATTTCATACTATTTTTTATTCTCCAATACCCAAGAGTCAAACCCTCGACACAACATTGTATATATTGTTTCTCCTCTTAAACCGCCAATGATTGTACCAACGTCATTTCAATAATCCTCGGGCACGCGATAGAGAGAGAGAGAGAGAGAGAAAGAAAAAAAAGTGAACAGCCTACAAGAACTCCAGAATTTCCAGTTGGCTACACCTAAATATTGCAAAAGCAATATAACCCCCCTTCAGTTTAAGCGGACATACTTGCAAATACGCGAATGCGTAATATAGTATAGAAGAGAAAATTTCATGTGTATATATGGTGGAGGAGGGGGGGTCGATTCACTTGACGCGCGGATTGTCTTTGTCGTTTGGCTTTAACATTCATTTCGGCTTATACAAAGTCGAGAGAGTGTATGTTGAGGGTGGATTGTTCGGTAAGGCATGAATTATCAAGTATCTAACTTTAAAGCTATTGCTATCGTTATACATAGATATTATATATGGTGTTCTATATCGATGAGTTAAGTTACTGATGAGTAGCATGTTTCATTTGTCTCGCAAATGCTTCCAGGTTTATATATTATTATGCATCTTTAAGAGCCTCTTACTGGCCACACAGATGAGCATTTAGTTTTCGATCATCGACAAGTGCAGTAATATGTGTTGCATTTTTCACGTTAATTGTTTTTTTTTTAGAGAGCTACTGTAACAAGTGCTATGGTTAAGTATAGTTTTGTAGTTATAAATAAATGCACCCCTGACGTCTGTCGACAAAAATCTTTATAATGTCAAAATTTGGCAATATTACAATAAAATTCTAAGATCAAGTACTTTCTTTCAATACTGGTTGATTCAACAATTCTTTGAATTTTTAAAATAAATTTTTATGATTTAAAAAAGAGATATTGATAAAATTAACAAAGCACCAAGTATTATTACATTTAATTTAATTTTATGAAAAGTGAACATTGAAATTAAATTTTCATAATATTATGAAATCAAGAGGCGCGATTATACCTCGACGGCAAGTAAATAGTTACAATGTATCGGTTTGACTAAAATCCCACAGCTTAATTCAGAAAAAAATTTACAAATCAAAGAAAATATTTTATCATAAATATTACAGTTGATGAAACAAAAAGTATTTTTTTAAATTATAAAAGTCTTAAAAAAACTATTCACTTATAACTTAAAGATCAATTTTTCAATTTTCATGGCATCAGTAATATCCGTACTAATGACATTTGCAAATAAAACATTCTACTTATCACAACTCATATTCTTAATTAAGCTTAATTTATATAATAATATAATAAAATAGAAACGTATAATTTGTCATCACTCACAGTAGTATGAATCACCGGCGGACGCACAACCAGGATAACCAATACTCGAATGTAATGCTTCAATGGGTGGCATGCCTAATGCACCAACATAAGGACCAGTTTTCAACGGTCCATATGGTCCAGTTGCAGCGGGTCCAAAACCAGCGGGTCCAAATAAATCTGTAGCCGTTGAACTTGATGCTGCTGCAGCCGCTGCAGCTAAACCACCAAGCTCGGTAGCCGCGGCCGCGGCGGCGGCACCGCCACAGCCACCGCCACCACCGAGGCTATTCGGCCACATCAGCTGCCCTCCTGCAGCTTAATCTACAAAATTTCATTAAAACATAAACGTATGATTAATACCATTCATTATTAAATTAATGGTAAGCACAAAATTTTAATTAAACCTTCGAAAACCAATGGTAAAAGGTTAAATATGAAATGGGGTGTTTTCTTATTTCACTTTAGATCACAGTATTCAATGACTTTTAAATAATAAAAGTTATTCTTTAATATTTTTTCTATATACAACTTTATAAACAATTTAAATAAATAAATTTATTTCTAAAATAATGTATTTTTAAAGATAAATATCGTGTTTCGGACGACGAAACTTAAAAAGTCTTGGAAGAGGTCTCGGTTATCCTATTAGAATAATATAAACATTTTTCGGTGAATCTTTATAAACAGATGATCAATTACACTTTTAAATAATTATTTATTTCAAAGCGTCATGTTTTAAAGTTTAAGATAAATAAATTAAACAAACAATTGGTTAAAAGACCAATCTACATTAATTTTGCGGTTAAATTTAAAATCTACTTTTGGTTTGCTTCAAATTTAAATAGTTCAACAAATATTGTAAACAATAAATTTTGATTAAAAATATTTGTGATATCTTTTTAAACTTAATATTGTACCAATTAAGTTTTAAAGATGAATGAAAGAGCTTACAGCTTAACATTTAAAAATATAACTTTCAAACGAAAAATAAAAACATATTTACACCAATTGTTATACAAAACGATTAAATAATTAGAAACACTTTATTCTCAGTCAGTTTATAATCTTAAATTTTGTAAACAAACTGATATAGCTAAACTATCATCACAATATTTAACCCATACATCTTATAGTAATTCACTTTTTTCACCCTCTTTCCATCGACCAGATAACCGCGCAACAATATCCACCTACCCGTAACGTAATCTACCGAAACCATCTCGACAAATTACCCCAACCCTAATAAAAAAAAAGAGAAATCTTCCGAAAAGTTAAGTTTCCGCCAATCGTATTACAGCACCTGACCAATCCAAAATAAAAAAGAAAGGAAGAATTCATCCTTTAAATATCACGTTACTTCTCCATACACCAGAGTTGGTACCTTTTATCCTTTGGATATGAAGCTTCGTTGGCGGCGGATCAGTGTTGATGAGCCGGAAGTCATTGCCTCGCATCTCTCCTTATCGAATATCGCCTTACTATACATATATCGTACGCCATACATATATAGATATATAATATATATATACATATAGAATTGGTCTGTGGGGGCTTTTGGCTTGCGCACACATGTCGCGTCAAGGGAGTCGCGCAATATATAATATATAATACAAGCTTCAACGAAGCGCAAGAAGACTACATTGGTCCTTACAATATTGGTCGTCGTCTCTTAAAAAAAAAAGAAGTTAAAAGAACCCTAGAATGTTCGAGCTTGCGGAAACGTTGAAGAGAGCATTGCAAACACTTTGTGTGTGTGCCTGTTCTTTTTCTCCGTTTGTTAACCGCGAACCATTTTTTACCCTCCTCTAAGTCAAAGAAATATCTTTCTTTCTCATTTATCGTCTTTTTCTCCACCCCCATGGGCATTATATATTGCAAAAGGAATTCCATTTGCAACCGCGATGAAAAAAAAAAACAACAAGTGGTCTAAAGAGAGCATATATAGATAAAAAAAAAAGAAAGAAAGAAAAGTCTTTGGCTACGAATTGGGAGCGTACCAGAAGGTATTGTTTCCACCAAGTGTTTGCACTGCTACACTGCTCTCATTGTTCCTCAAGAGTAGCAGCAGCCCACTCGACTATTACGAAGAAAAAGATGAAAAAAAAAAAAAATGAGCGAACGACAAAATAAAAAAGCGCTCCTTCGATTTTTCCTTCTCTGGGTCTAGCTTTTGCGTTATAGCTTTTATGAACTTTCTTCTCTTCTCTTCAGGTATATAATGTATATATGATGTTTATGCGCGCGCGAGACCTAATACGTTCCTCTTCTCTTTTTTTTTCTCTTCTCTCTCGAAGAGAGATCAAGCTTTTACGCTTGAAAAGTTCTATACACACCTTATATATACCTCTGTGCTTCATCGAGCGTGATGCCTCCTCCTGCAACTTTTTTCGCCTGTCCGAACACTTTGTGTAAATCACTCTCTTTCATTTTTTTTTAATTTTTCTTATTTTGTTATTTTTTCTCTTTAAAGAACCTTACTCACCCAGAGTTCTGGAAGACACAGCTCCTCTTCTTGGTATCATGTGCTGCTTTGCAATTATTTTTTTTTTTTTTTTTTTTAAATAACCAGAACCAAACTTAAACTAATTTTTCACAATATGTCGAAACTAAACTTTTGTTTAAAAAATAAAAGGAAGTAAGTGGTGATATTTAAAGGAAGAAAAAATAGAGTTTTAAACGCGAGTAAAAGAAAACTAGTCGTTTTAGTTAAAAGGAGAGAAGAAGAAACCGCTCTCTTCCCGGTTTTTAGCAAGCGCAGCAGCAGCAGCAGCAGCGTTCGTTCTTTGCCGCGCCGCCGCGCAACACACAAGGGGCGCGCGCGCGCGCACGCGAGACACCCAAGCTCTCTCGTTCTCTCGTTGATGGAATAACCAAGAGAAACAAGGGAGAGAAACAGAGAGATAAGAATAACCAGAGGGAGAGAGAGAGAGAGAGAGAGAGAGAGAGAGAAAGAACAAACAGATAGAGAAAGAGAAGAAGAGGAGAAGAAGCATATAGGTTGCGCATGCGAGTAAAAGACAGAGAAAAGGGGGAGAGAAAGGTTTTGTATGTTATGAACCGAGCCAAGGTATATAACGCCAGCAGCTGCGCAAGCGAATCCGCGATACGGAAACAGGCGTTACTGGGAGCGGCTCTGTTCCTCAAATTTTAGAGTGGGGAACCAATAGAATTTAAGCGATGGCTCTCTTATATGAAGAGTCAAGCGCTAGCTCCAGCATATACAGTATATAAACTTCTATATATACATATATGCTATATATGTATATACATGAATATTATAGTATATAACAGAAACGGAGCGTCCCGGAAACAAAGGGAGTCGGCAAATTTATCAAAGCTCTTTCTTGCTTTTTTCAATATACACAAAAACATTCGCTATATACATGCATGCAATATATAACTTATATATGTATAGAGATATATTGATATAAATATATAGATATGTATATAATGAGATATTTAAGCGAGAGCTTGCGCGACATCTTTGTTTCCGGAGAAAATAGCGACGCCGGCGCTTGGAGAAGAGAAAAGGGTACATAATATGTATAGATATGTATATAATATAGACACGCGTGGCAGTGTGCGCTTGATGGTTGGTAAAGCGCCGCGGCGTCGTCGTCGTAGTCGTCGTCGTAGTCAACGTCGTCGTAGTCGTCGGTGCTTGTGCTCGGCGCAACATAGCAATTTAACTTGCTCACGTGCGAACAGCTAATGCTCTTACGGGATTCCAAAAAGATCAGCCAGCATTACTATGCTATTAGCCTGGCTAAAACCGGCTTGCTTCCATAAACCCACTAACGCGAGTATAGGCGCCAAACGCGAGCTTGCACATCCACTCTACGTTTCTGTATTATTATATATACATATATATATACGTGTCTACTTTATTCCCATTCATAAACTCTACTCACTTCTCTTGAGGGCCAATTTTCCTTCATTGATCGCTATGTAAAGATATAAACTTCTACAAACCTGACACAATAAACCTATCTATACGTATAGATATAAATATAAACGAACGATTCATTGATCATCCATTAACTTTGAATAGCAGCATATCGGGCCACAGCATATCAAATGTAATTAGAATATTGAAAATGAAATCAGTGGCCACAGGAAAACCCAAAATAATAATAATCATCATTATATCCTGATCAATCTCTAGCCGCAAGGGAATTTCGATATATGTTACAAATTTAAAGCTTCGTGTTAATCATAGCATAGAGTAACCATTATATTTACAGATATATACACATATATCCCCTCGATCAGAGAGAAATTCACATAACCGCGGGGCACTCTAGAAATATATATGTACATTTTATTATATAGATGGATGATCGATCACATTGCTAACCGCGATGCGGAGATACGTTATCGTTTGGAATTTTCGAAAACCCAAACTTTTGCAGTCTCATCATTGAAATGTCGCATCTATAACACAAAGCCTATATATACATGCATCTTCCTCGTTATCAAGTATAGCGCGTACATATAGGGATTAATAATTATTTGGAAACTCATTACGCAAGCTCAACTTTACTCGATGTAATCAACATATATCGTACACATTATCATATTGAAATTTGAACTATATTAAAAAAATATTTAATAAATACAATATAATTCCTGTCCTACTTGTCTTTTGCGGCAGAGCCATTGTTTGTTTGAAAAAGAAACTTTGACTACCCGCAGTGATTTTAGCATCAGAGATCCTATCTCGCTTAACCGATCCATATACTCAATTCAATTCTATTCCAATTTTTTGCCGTGTAATACACACGGGACTGAAGATCAGTACAAGATATTACGTATATACATCTATACTCGAACGCCTGATCATCCTTATACTACGAATTCTCTTTTGTGTATGCAAAAAAAAAAGAAAATAAAATGAAGGAAGAAAGTGTCTCTTGTCTAGGTTTTATAAAAAAAAAAAAAAGTTATCTTATCGTTGAGCTCCCACACGCAAGTCAAAACATTTTTCTCATCTTTGATATTATATATACTTCTTACCGGGTGTATTATATAAACTGTTTCTATTATTCACAAAAAAAGAACGTCCCTTGATCCCTAAACAGTTGATTCAAGAAGAATAATAAAAAAAATAAAAACCATGATGTCTCGGTGGTTTTTAGGATGTGATCCTTTTTTTCTTTTTTTCGTTTAAGGTATATACAGAGTCTTATTTTACTTCTATATTTTACCTGCGAGCATCGCAAAGTCTCCTTTGTGTCGCGCTGACGAGCGCTATTTTAATCGATCTGAATAGGCATAAGATGGAAAATGATGTCGCGTGTTTCTTCTTACCTTTTTTTTTTACTTACTTGACTCTCTCAAGAGTAAGATTCCTTTTATTTCTTTTTTTCATGGCTGGATAGAGAGTAAGAGAGAGAGGAAAAAAAGTTAACTCTTTTTTTGGCTTTTGCGTAACAAATGGGGTAACGTGGGCTCAAATTCTGTACTTTAGAATGGGATGCGATGCGGCCATGATGAACCATCTTTATGCAGCGAGTTATGAAATTGGATTCTTATTTAATCCTCGCTCGTAGATAAAATTTCAGCTTCTTTTCTTTTAATGCATGTGTCTGCTGCGTAGCATTAAATTTAAAATAAAAAAAAGGAAAATAAAATGTTTACCGCACACGTTTGCAACTGTTTTTCTGTATTTAGCTCTTTCTGTACGTTCTTCTGTGCTGAATAAACCAAAGAAAAAATTTTAAGTTTTTTAAAGAACTACTTTTTGGACAAATAAAAAAAATCACTATAGTTTGATAAAACAATTTTTAATTTTTTCATTGTTACTAGAATAATAAATAAAAAATATAAATTCGTCGTTATGAAGTTTTTAAAATACACATACATAACAAACAAAAAATCGAACGTTTATAAAATTTATAAGTTTTTTTTTATAATACCGAAAATGTAAACACAATAGGTTTTAAATATAAAGTAGAGTCAAAATTTAAAAAGCAATCCAACATGCAATGCACTCTATTTAAAAATTTTGCGTGTTCATATAAATCCTAGTTATTGAATTTTCCGTGATATAAACAAACTTTAATGTTAATTCTTTCCATTAAAAAATTTTTTTTTTTTCATTTTAAAATGCACAATATTGGTATTTATGTAATAAAAATAAACTTTTAAAACTATAAAAAAAATGGATTTCGTGCTTTCAATTTACTAAATTTCTTTGGGCTTATGTTTTACAGAATCCAGCACGCTAGCCATGTTTGCATTTTAAAAAAAGTACTATACAATAACCGTCCATTTAATTTATATTTTTAGATAAAAATTTTATTATGAAAATTTAATGAAAATTTGAAATGCAATATTTGTCTATTGCTTAAATTTTTTAGTTAAAAATACATGATTAATTTGGAGAGTTTAGTGACGTATAGCGAAAATCAAGATTACCGCATGTTAGATGATAAACCTCGAACTTTAACTACAAACTTTAACAACATTGTCACTGTAAAACAAGATTGCAAGAGAAATTAAATTGCTTATACTACTCACGATGAAAGAGAATTAACCTATTTACAAAATATTCATTAAATATTAAATTCATTAATTTTACGATTCCTTTATAGTACTTTAAATAACTTTACGTATCCATTAATAATTGCACTGCTATGTATTCTAATAATAAATAATATTAATTAACATTTTCTAAAGAAAAATAATTATACTTTTTATTAAACTTTTGTTTTTTATAAAAATCAAGTTTATGAATAATATAATTGTTTTTCTTTTAAATCTAATGAACCTAAAAATTTTAAATTAATATCGAAGCATTATATTACTTTTTCATAAAAATGACCTTTTGTTATTAATAGAAAAAAGGTTCCTTATATCAATCACAAATGGCCATAAAAATAGTACAATGTCCGAATAACATCAAAGAACTTGCCATTTAACAAATTAATTACAGAATTTAATATTTTTTTTACTTCATTCAGGATTATAATACATCTAAGGACCCCTAAATAACAATCTCGGCAGACTGCAATATTCTTTCATTTTTTTTTAGATGTCGAAAGAAGAAGAATAAAAAAAATGAAAGAACCTCTGGGACGATCTGTATAGCCCAAGTACAGTAGAGTCAGAGTAGCGAGATTCAACGTTAAAACGTATAGTACGAGGGTAATATTCCCCATAGCAATAATCCCTTCCTTTTACAGCTGGCCCTTTTTACTTGTTGTGTGTATAGATATACTGGCAGCCCTCAAAGGCGCGTCGACGCGAAACTTGTATACCTATAAGCCAAGTTGAAATAATCATTTAAAGTAATAAATTACGTAATCAAAATAATGACTATGGGTCTTAATCATTTGGAAAGTTTTTTTTAAGCTGCGAGAAGGTGAGATTTTAAAATATTCATTTGGAAAATGATTTTTCAAATTAAACCTGCAAGATAATGATAAAATATCTTATTTTAACCACATATGTGAAAGTATATGTTTTATTTATATATTTTATATTTTATAAATTTTTTAACAATTTTAAAAAATAATTAATTTTTCAATTTTTGAATTCATTATAATTTTAAATTATAATTAAGCATTTTAATATCAACAATCATGTTTCTCTTTTAAATATATGCAATTTTATCAAAATTTATGACAACAATTTATATGTATTATATATTTAAGGAAGTTTATATCGTGCTATTAATTTTTGTAACGTTTTTCAAAATATAAATAAATATTATGAAAATTAAATTAAGATGATATTACTGTTATTGTTGAACAATAACGTTATCTACATAAAATAATTTTTTTTAAATTGTCAACTTTAAAAATAATTTTAAGATGCATCGACTTATTTATTTGATATTTTTAACTTTTCACAATTCATGAATCATTGAAAGTTATAGAATACAGTAAGAAATAGCTTTTTCTTTCGATTGAATATTTTCTTGTGAAGAAAATACGATTTCACCTAAACTGTGAAGTTTGACCTGCGTCTAAAGTATTGATTTGCTTTTCTGTAAGAAAGCTATATAGTATCAGGGACTAGCATTCTATAAAAGCAAAATCTATCACTTTTCTTAACTTTTACTTTAAAATGTACAGAAGAAATGTTAAATTAAAGTGCATGATAAATAAATTGATGTGAAAATTTTTTAATATAACTTTCATTTTAATTGAAAATTTAAAATTTCAGTTAACGTGAAAATTAATTTTAATTAATAAATAAATCTTAACAAAATGAAAATTACAGAATGAATTTTCTTTTTAATATAGTAGAATTTGTTTGTATTAGATTATTTATTATTAGGTAGAAAATTAACCATGTTTCGGGTAGAATTTCTAACGTATGTTAAAATTACACTTATCTAGAAATTCTCGGAATTTTTAAATAAATGTCATTTTAACTTATGTCGACCAAAAATTCTGCCCAGAATATGGTCAATTTTTTACTAGGACCAATGTAATTTTTATTATAACTTTAAGATTTGTTATAATAAAAATTACAACTTTAAGATTTGAGGTCGTTAGTGGTTCAGTCGGTAGGAGCGATGGATTCATAATCTCGAGGTCCCGAGTTCGAATCCCGCTCTCGGCTACTTTCTACAAGCACTACTGTACGTTACATGTGCTGAAGTTCACAAACACTCTGACCATCTCCGTCGCTAATTAGTATCGCAATGATAGCTGAATACAGCGACGTTAAATAAAATAAAAAAATATGTTTTTCCAAGATGATTGTATTTAATGTTTTTTACAGATAGAAATAAGTGATTATTAATAAAACTATTAAGAAAAATATTAACAAAAATATTAAGCAACAACATAAGTTTGATATTGCAGTAATAAAATATTAGAAATAAAATCATAAACATTGATAATATTCTATTTTATCTATAATAATTTTTTACCAATTAAGAATAAAAATTATTACATTATTAATTATCCTTAATAACTCCTTTTATCGAACTGCCAATATTAATAAATTAAAATAGTATGATTCTTAAACTTTCGAATTTATCATTTCACTTTAACATGGACACATCATTGGCATTATTATAGATTTTCTATCTCAGATTTAAATATGCTTAACGTATTCTTTGATACTTTGTTGCTAATCACTAGTTATGTTCTCTGCAATAATATATCTTATTCGTTGAAGAAGAAAAAAAAAAGGAAAACAATATCTTCAAGGCGGTAAAAAATCTCATGGTTATATGTATACATCATTTTATAATCGGCGTTTAGCTTTGGTGTCCCATTATTTCATGATTTTTAATCCTCCGCGGGTTCTCATTATACTTTCGTTCTTAAATATTCATTCTTCTTTTTTTTTGTTTCTCTTTTCTTTATTCACATTAATATTACATCAGCATAAGATATACTTATAAACGAAAATGAACTTTTTCGAAAATTTTATTGCGTGAAATCCATAAATATACAGGCAACATAATTTTAAAGAAAAAAATAAACGTTTGTTATATCGAAATCCGTTAGACGCGTAATGCCGGTAGCTATGCGATACAAAAGAAACAAACAATTTTTTATCTTTCTTAATTTCACACACGGCGATAAATCGAAGAAGCTTAAAAAAAAAAGATACATGGAATATAATACCCATCTCTTTCTACAAATAAAAATCTATCGTTCCAATTTTTTTTTCCCTAAAAAAAGGAAAGAAAAGTGAAAAATAAAGAAGAAAAAGTACGCGTACCGGTTTTTCCTTTTTCTCACTACACGTATATATAGTACATAAAGAAGGAAACGGAAGGAAAAAAAAGAAGAAAATTTTCTCAGCCATTAGAGATATTATGATGATGCGCGTAGAGCAATCTTTCTTTTAGCCTCCTCCTTCTCTCCCTCGATATATATAATATAAAGATAAATAAAAAGGGCAAAAAGGCAGAAGAAAGAAAATAAAATAAAAAAAAAAGAAGGCGGAGAGGAAAGCAAGTGCAAGCGGGATCTCTTGATGATGACACCGTAAAGAAATCAAGCGTGTTATATAGAAAATACCGAAGGGTGTATATATATTCTTATAAAAAGAGGGAGACTATGACGACGACGTAGGTATATAATATAACATTAGTCCTCAATTTTGGCTTGAAAATAAACCGAGAGAAATCATTCCCCACGCTCATCTATCTCCAAAGTGTAGGTGTGTTATGAGAGCAGGTGAAAACGTTTACGTAATAATACACACACAGAGATACCCATAGAGTATACACGGTAGCCCCTTATAATACTAAAATGTGTCACTATGGTCCTTTAAACAGATTTATATCGATGAGAGTAGGAAGTTTGAAGAAGAATTTTTCTTTTATCTCAGTCAGTAGCTTCTCTCGTCTTCCCACATGAATTAAAAAGCCAGAAAAAAAAGACGACGAGGACGAAATAGAAGAAGGTAATATACCGCCCCCGAAATTAACGAGTTTTTGATCGTCCGACGATGCGTGTAAAGAGCGTATATATATACAGGTCATTCGTTTCTTTCTTTCGAGGCTCGTCTCTCTTTCTCCGTTACCTGCCTGCGCTTATACTTCCATTGTATGACCTTCCGGTGTGCCGGACGTGAGAGATTCTTAAGTCAAACCTGTATATATGGACAATACATATATATATATATAAGCAATTCAGTAGGGGCTACTCCTATTACTCTATACAATAATAAAGAAGAAAAACTTTATTCTATCTCTTTTATCTTGTTCAATACCATGCAACAAAAAGCTGTACACGCGTGTGGACATGAGCAAAAAGATTTCCCAAGAGAATCTTAGGCTATTAGTTTTGACGGCAAATAGGCTATTACGTAGCCATTAACGAAGCATACCATCTAAATTCTCTTTCTATCGCGTGCAAAAAAAAATAGAGAGAGAAAAAAAAAGAAGAAGAGAAATAAAGATAGAGAAGAGCGAAGAAGCCTACAAGCATTGCTTGTCGGTGTAGGGTTTCCGGAGAAGAAAGGGGGGAGGCGAGAGTTGAGTGAAAAAAAGAGTGGGTGGTTAGTGTACCCCCTTGAGAGACAGAGACCGGTAATCCGAGATTCACTTTGTTTGCCTGGAATATGAAGGGAAAAGCAAGAAGTAAAAACTGCATATTGTATATATATACGTGTGGTATATGACCATGAAATAAATGTTATGAAAGAGACCACCAAGAGAGATAAAGTTTGACTATAATAAAGAAGGCACTATATTACGCTTCAACTGACTATTACAGAAAAATTTTCTATCTTCTCTCTTTCCTTTTTTTTCTCTTTGCCGCAAAGCTGTGCGGCTGTACAGAGCTCTTTGTGGATTTTGATTAAACATATGATGAGGGTTATTGTTTGCAAATTTACGATGGCTCTAGTGGATAATGATTTATTGGCCTTTTAGGTTCACCTAATAATTTATTTTTTTATTAGGGGCTTTTCGTTGAATTTTTTATTTAGCAAGTGCCTATAATTAGATTAATGGAACTTAGTTAAATAAACATAGTTGCTACTACTTCACTTCTAGTTATATAAGGAATTCAAGGGTATTTTGAAGGTAAAAAAAGCAAATTGAAAATGTTTTTTTTTAAGTAGAAATAGTATTCTATGTATTTGATTGATTTTTGAAACTTGAGAGATTCAAGGAAATAAAAGTAGCAATTGTTCATTATAATAGTTTGAACAAAATATTTAATTTAGCTTTATAAACATTTACAACCAGACATAAATTCACATCAATTAAAAATATATCATACATATAAATATAATTTTGAGCCTTTAGGATTCCCCACGACTCATTAGCTATATCAAAGCCAAAACTTTAAAGAAGAAGTTTACCCATTTAACAATTAAAAAGCCTTTACAACATATACTTGCTAATAGTTTATTCCAATCAAAAGGTGAACGGTCTACTTTTCAACCCCCTTTTCAAAGAAAATACACTATATAAATGCATAAGCACCTTAACCATCATACCCTTTTTTTCAACTTTGATATTTTGATATATCTAAACTTGAAATCCACATACACAATATAATATATACTAATTGGCCCACGTGCGTAGCTCGTTAGCTAATCCAACATACGTACGTATATATACATCATATTCATACATTTACCTTTTAAATATCTGATAATTCTCGTAATGATTTGAAATAGTTGCGATAAGAGTTGTATAATGGTAATATATACACATACAATTTATCGTACCTACATCAATATATATACAAGTACACGTACAGAAGCTAGAAATACAGACTCATGTATACATACACACATATATACCTTTATCTTTTGAAAAAAAAAAAAAAAAAAAAAAGAAAAAAGACGAAGAAAGAGGTAGGAGGGAACCCTTGACTATATATCTGTACTGTTAGAATACTCTACTGACAAGAAATAGAAAGACGCGCAAAACCGGCGCCAAGGGAAGAAGAAGCAAGAAGATAGAGGGAGAGAAAGAGAGAAGGGGGGTGCGGAGGTATAAGCGGCTTACGACTACCGACGAGAGAAGAGCGTACGTATATATAGCATAGCGACTCCTCGCTAATTATTTATAGGACCCTCTCTTCTCTATCTTGCCTTTACTTTGCTATATACAGCTATACACGCTCACTTCTATATAACCCTCCCTCCTCCTCTCTTTAGTACATATATATACCTATTCTTCCATCCCTGGTAGCAAAGCATTTCTTTTTCTTTTGGTATATATCGTCTCTTTCTCTCTTTTTTTTTGCTACTTTTTTTTGTCTTGTTGAATCGATGCTAGTAGCAGTAAAGTCTTTTTCTTCTCCTTTCTTTTTATTTTTTATTTCTCGTTTCTTTTCCGCCGTACGCGCGGTTTTACAATTGAATTGAGAAAGAGAGAATAAGGGACGGAGGGCATGGAGATATACGAGAAATATATACGATTAGATTTCACGAGTCGTTCGGTTGTGACTTCCAGAGAAATAAATACAACCTTGTGTTGAAAATTCAATTCGCTTGATCAATCCTTTGATCATAAACCTGCATGTATATAGTCAATGTGAATGCGTAGATGAACAATATGTGGGGAAAAAAATTGGAAATTAACGTCAAAATAAAAAAGATAGTTTTAAGGGTGTAGAATATTAAGTATAGTATATATTATAAAATGTTGAATAATTGTCACTTTATAACCTATGGCCCGCTGACACACTGTTCCGCACACGCATGTATATATACATTGAAGCTTTAGTCTCTCTCTTTTACTCTCTCTCGCGCGCTCTGCCGAGTTGTTATAATGGGATCCGGCTAAACGCAAGCCGATTTTAACTCTTCGCCGACATTGCTGTCGTCTACTCTTCTCTATATATACATTGCATATATATATATATATATACACATATATAATATATAGTAGACATCTCGAGACTGTAAAGTGTCACTCGGTCAAGTTCAAGGGCCTCAAAGTCGTGGTGTATCGTGCGACTACAGTACCAATTAGTGTGTACGAGGTACACCTGTTTCTTTGAAAAGTATCATATATACCCACATAGGATCTTCCAGCGTATGTGCATTGTTAAGACTAAATCGAGCATCCTATTATTAACTTCCTTATTCGAGCTTTTGTTGTAATAGATCACATGCAGAGTATGTGTATAAAGCTTAAAGATCGGCGGGGGTGCATAGCTTGAATTCACGTGTAGGGGATCCTTGTCTCTTTTCTTTTATTTTTCAAACTATTCCTTTATAAAAGGGTACTGTTTTATTATAAAGTCATGTTAGTCAAACATTTTTACTCAACTTTAGTTATGCATGGGAGTAAAGAAGAAAAAAAGAAAGAAAAAGGACAAGTAAAATGTGGTGAGCAAGCAGTTAATATGACCTAAATCCGTTTAAGTTTAATCGCGTTCCTATGTATATATGGAGGAGCTATATAGCGGATATATAGATATTGTATAAAAGAAAAGCTGGGTTATATAGTATTAAGGATTGTTGGAGCTTTGGAAGATGGTTAAGTAGAAGAGATGACTTTATTGTTGCGATCAGATGAGAATTGATTGAGTGGATCTGTTACTGGATATACTTGAAGATGCTTGAAATTTCATCAGCTTGTTTAGATTGTATCATATGGAATTTTAAGGGCTGTTCATTTATTTTATGAAGTATAGGCTCTTGTCAGATATAATAATTATTTATGTATGCTATTTATATGAAATATAGTTGAATTAATAATAGCAATACACCTATTGTGTTATTATATTTGGAAAATTAAAACTAGAACTTTTATCATTCTTTTTGAATTCTTGCTAAATGTATTTTTTTACCAAAAAATACATTTATATTAAATAAATAGAAATTAAGAACAATTTTAATTAAAGTATCATGATTTTACTTAATTTTGATTTTAATTTTCATTCTTTTGGAACTTGTAATGAAATCATAAATTTTTTATTTCGCAAGAGAATTTTATTTAAATTTTAATTCAACAAATTACCTGAAAATATGCCCATTAGCAAGATAGATTTGTATTAATTGTAATTAAGTGTAATAATGAAAGTTTTAATTTAAAGATTAATCAGGACAGCTAATAATTTTAAATCTACTGAATGTCAATGCAGTACTGATTAGAAACTATTTTCTTTATAATGCAAAATAAATAAAATTGTGATGGAAAAATGAAAATTTATGATTTTTATCGATGTTGTTTTTATAAAATAGATTTTATTGAATTCATTCGCAATGATGTAAATTATAAGCTACAAAACTTATAAAATAAATGAAATTATAAAAACATAAAATGTTACATCATGCAACTAGTGTGCAAAGTAGGTTGTCGTCATCCAAGTTTAGAAGAGTAGCGCCAAGTTGGTAATTCTCGCTTCGCTCGAGTAATGATAGAGATGATGTTTTAAACACTTTGTTTTTTTAACCATACTTATGATAATATTTCTAAAAAATATTTTCATAAGAAAGAAAAATAGATATAATAATAAAATAATGTGCTAGAATTATAAAATAAATAACCATATTATTTCACGATATCAAATAAATATTGGGCATCGTTGGATGAAAATCAAATGTTTCACGACGAGAAATAGTTTCGTGTTAGCTCAGTGAAAACGAAATAGTATATTACGTTCCGAGGTACGGAACAGGCTCATTACATGCGCGTGTAAGTTTGCTTTGCGAGGCGTCAGCCGAGCAAAGCAAAACACGCGCATATGATGAGCCTTTTTCGTGCCGAGGAGCGTATACGATTTTCCTTCATGCCCGGCCGGAACTTCGCCATCCCAAAAAGATGAAAATTCATTTTTAAGTAAAAAAATACATCGAAAACGACTTCTAGTGAAAAGTCATTTGATGCTTTAGTTTGTTGTAGCGCGCATGCGCAAGCAACTATAGTATACGTTGAGAGCGTGAAAGAGAGAGAGAAAGAGAGAGAGAATCGCAAATAAAAGTCCTATAGCGGTTAACATAGGATAAACAATTCGTTTTATTTAACAATTCAAATAAATAAAACGTGTAAAGAAACAAAAAAAGAACATAAATATTCAATTATTTTATTGTATTTTTTATTTTTTAAGTGTCTAAAAGCGTGTTGTGAGTGTCGTGAAAAAACATCGCGAGTTAAAAAAAAATTGTGTATGCATGAAAGAAATGTGAAAAAACGGAACATGTGTATCTTATAGCTGATAACATAGGATATACAGTAAATATTCTAATGATAATTCATATAAAAAAAAGTGTGTAATTATCATGTGTGTGTGTGTGTATTTCATAATTTTAACAGTCATGTCTAACGATGTTTGATGTATAATAACAGAGGTTAGACATACTGAGTATATACCCTACTAAAAAATCTCAGGTGAGAAATCACCTGATTTCTCAGGTGATTAATCATGCCAAAATCTCATGTGACGATTTTTTGTTTTTACAAAGCATACTTAGTCAATTGCGAACTATTTTTGAAAATTTTTCAAAAATTTGAACTTAGAAAATTTTTTAAAAATTTGGTCTTAGAAAAAATTTTGACTCATTTTACAAAAAATTTTCTAAGTTCAATTTTTTTAAAATTTTCAAAATTAGTTCGCAATTGACTAAGTATGCTTTGAAACGTGTAAAAACCAAAAAAATCGTCACATGAGATTTTGGCATGATTAATCACCTGAGAAATCAGGTGATTTCTCACCTGAGATTTTTTAGTAGGGTATAGATATAGTCGGAACATGCAGCAGTCAGTGAAGCGACCGAAACTGTTGTAGTATGAAGGTGCGCAGTGGCTTCTGAGCATGTGACTGTAAAGAAAATCACAAATGTAATTTGCCCGTTCCCTGCCGCACGAGAGGCACTTTTAGGCGAAGTTCCGGCACGGGTATGAAGGAAAATTGATTTTCACATTTCGAAGTTCTGAAAATTTTATTTAAAAAAAACATAGACGCTTGTGAAGCAGCAGATGCAATTTCAACAATGTTTTATAAAAAATATTATATTGGTAAGACTGAGAGAAGTTACATCGTGTACAAGAGTTCTTTATAGAAAGTTTGTTTAAAAAAACAAAATAACATCTTATCATCCAACCGCATGTATAAAAGAAACGAAGTAATCTATACACTGTTAGAAAAAACATGAAATTTAATGCAAATTTAATGCAAAACTGGAAGCTTGCTTCAAGCGTGTACATGAAAATTAATAATTTTACCGTAATTTTAATGTAAATTTGCATGAAATTTAAAGTTAAAATAGAAATTTCATAAATGTACTGGAAGCAAAATTCAATTTTTTTTAACAGTGTAGGATAAAGTTAAGAATTTAGAAAAAAGTATTTTGTTTCTTCAGTGTATTTGAGTAGATTTCTATTTATAACTTTGGCGTAGTAACGTCTCAAGAAAGTGGTTTACAAAAAAAATAAATAAAAATCTTTTTTTTAGTATTGTGAATTTTATTCTATAGACTTTTACTTTATATCTCAGAATGAATTATAATGTAAAAATTTTACGTTTAACAAAAAAATAACTGTTTAAAAAATTTAATTTTTTTTATTTAATATAGGATAAAAAATCACCAGGACGCATCGGATAAGATTTGTAAATTTAACAAATATATTACTATTTCATAAATTTTCACTTAAAAAATTTGTTTTATTCATGGAAACTAACTTTAAATAAATAATTTATAAAATTTTAAATTATAAAAGAATTATCTCATTAAACAAAACGTCTCTGACGTTAATTCAATAACTAACGGATTTACCCTATAACATAAAAGCTTGGTTAATTTCTTTGATTGATTACCAATTTTAACAGTTATACGTGTATTTAAAATCCTGGAGTTCTTCAACAAAATCATATGAGCACGAAAGCTTATATTTCTAAATACTTACCAAAAATTAATTTCTGAAAACAAAATGAAAATTCAACATTTAAAGTCAAAGTCCTTACTAATAACTCAGTCTAAAATACAAAAATAAAATCTTACAGTTTTGATGCAAAATATCATTTTATGACCAAACTTTTTAGTCACAGTCATATAATATTATAAAAGAAAAGATTAATATATTGTTTATTCATCGTATCAACATTTAATTTTAAAATATTCAATTGATATTCAATGAAATTAAAAAAAAAACTATTTTGTTCTCTTTCTAATTAAAGTTAAAAAAAATAAAAAAAACCGTATTCAAGACTTTTTCACTACCCGTAACGTTTTTACAAAGAATCAAATAACAATATTGCATTAAACATATATACTTTTAAAACACACTTAATTAAATGTTCTTTTTAGCAATGATAAATAATTAACAGATATAATTTAAAATGAATAAAATAATTATCGTATCTCTAAACACATAAAAAATAAAATTATTTTGATTTTATAAATAAATAAAAATTGTTATAATTTTTTAATAAAAAAAGAAAATTTTTAAAGTAACTAATTCCAAAATTATCTTTTGCATCTTAATAATAAATAATTTTAATTGAATTAAATAAAATAAAAATCCAATTATCCAATTAACCAAATGAATAATTATCACCGGAAGAAAGAATAAAGCAAACAATTTACACGCTATAAAGATATAAACGCTCGATTTAATCATAAATCATTTGGTAATCTTCCAAAGCTTTTGTTTTTAAGCCTAATCTTTTCACACCGAGATTCTTGATAACGAGCCTTGTATATTAAAGTTTGTACATATCTGGATAACGTGCTATTAATAAATTCAACTTACAGAAATAAAAAAGTTTTATTTAATAAAAGAGTATAAAATTAATGACATTTAAAAACTGTTTCTTTCTTTTGGTGAATAGCAAATTATTTTTTATTCTTTTAGATAAAAAATAGTATATAATTTGCATCAAAATTAATTAAAATTTTTGTATAACAGTGTATTATAATTATTTTTGTAACAATTCTTATAAATATATTCATTTATATATTTTTAAATTAAATAATAATTTTCAATTATTCAAACTTAAAAAGTATAAAAAAACTTTAAAATAAAAAAAGTTTGATAAATAATAAAGATAATGAAAAAATAAAAAATAAAATTTTTAAAGTAAATTAATTATTTTTTTTATTTAATTAAAATTCTTGATATTTGTTGAATAATACAGACTACATTTACGATCATCATAGTTCATTCAGCATTGAAATTCTATACCGTTAAAGTTAAAAAGAAAATGACCAACTCTATTAATCCATCAATAAAATATTCAAAAGCCAAAGCTTGCATCTATATACACACAGAGGAGTGCGCGTGGCGAGTCGAAACACCCGCAAGCATTAAAAATTTAAAAGGTTCTAATAGTGCGCGTTCGTCGGCACATATGATAGTGATTTGATGAGAAATAGGAATGAAGGGTGGTTTCCCTTTTCACTGCTTCTGTACTCGATCAATTTATATTTTTTTATTTTTTTTTGTTTGAGTGTAGAATGGGAAAAGGAAATAAAAGAATTTGGAGGTTGTGTGGAAAGCAATGATAAAAAGTAAGAACACAATAATATACAATATAATATACGATACTTTATTCTTAAGTAGGAAGATCTTTGTTCTCAATTACTTATTTTCATATTTTTCTTTTTCATTAGCGAAACAGTCATCTTCGAGGGGAAATATTTTACAAGTTTTTCTATATAACTATGTATATATTTATATATAATAGAATCCCATTACGTTTACGGCGCTCTCTCGGCAGGAAAGACAAAAGTATTATAATAATGATACAATAAAAAATAAAGTTAACTTGTATGGAATTGAGCTAAATCGCAATTTTTTTCTTTACTCATATTTTTTTAATTGTAATATTTACAAATAATCTTAATTACTTCGTTCAATTTATTAATTACAACTTTGTTTCTTTTATTTTACTTTTATTTACAAACGCTCGATTGCTTACAAATAATTAGTTTTTTTTTTTTTTATTACAAAGGATTACTAGGAGCACTATGCTATCCTAAAAATTGCGCGTCTAGCATTTTTTTTTCTTTTATAATTCATTTGATATGACTTAGCTTATACAGGCTTAACTTCCTATACAATGAAGACTTGTATAATTATTATTTTTTTTTTAACTTTTTTTTCTTTATTAAATTCTGTGCGTGTATTTCGTTTTTCTTTCATTATACATATGCTTATTAAATGTGTACATTATTTATACTTATTAATTTTGTCGGCGAGCGAATATCGTTGAGCTTCGAAACTTCAATTTTTTTAAAACTAAATCATAGCTAAGATTAGATTGAAATATTAGTCATTATTAAACGGCGCATTAATAATTCACTTTTTTAATTTCGATCTATCTAAACCTATGTTTGTTTTTTCTCTCTTTTTTTTATTGCACGAAGCCACAACGTATTATATACGACAATTTTTCAAAAATTTATGACGGCGGGAAGTTTCGCGTCGATATTCTTTTTTTTTTTTTGACTTATCTACGGGTCGGTTATTTATTATAGCACTATAATATTTATAACTCACTTTCTTTTCACGTCAATGTTTTTTTTTTTTTTATGGCAAATAATCAACGAGAATAAAACGAATCACAAAGGGAGCATCGCTGATTCGGTAATCAGTTGTTCGTATCATATGAATTCGCGTGCTATTCTCGTATTTTGACACATAAATCTCCCAAATATAAAAAATAATCTAAACAAAAAGAAAGAACTAAAAATCACTAAACGATTTTCACTAATCACTGTTTCTAAACACATTGCCTCGAGCGTTGAAGCTATGCCATCGCTTGGTATTTGTGTTCCGGTAATATATAGTCACTAGTTTCCTCGGTCAATCCGGATGCACCGCTGGGATTTAAATGATGATGCGAGACGCTCGATGCCAAACTCATATTATGATGATGATGGTGATATTGTCCGTGATGGTAATTAGCTGCCGCCTGTGAATGTACGTGCATTTGGCTTTGATAATAATCACCTGACGCATATGGATTTTGATAAGCGTTGTATGCTTGGCTTGGATAACATTGGCTGTTAACAGCAGCTGAACCAGGACTGGCTGACGGTGTCCATGCAAAATGTCCGTATTCAACTTGTGGTGTATGGTGATGATGTAGTTGTGCGTTGGCATAAGCGCCGGATGATGCAGCGGCGACGGCTGACGATGGTATATGGTTATTTGAACCTGGTGTCAATGGTGGCGATGGCGTTGTTAGCGCGCTGCTTGCATTGCTAACAGCACCTGGTGTTGCACCTAATCTTGGATATGTCGATTGATTATTGTTGTTACCGCTAATACTAGATACATTATTTGTCGTTGTTGTTGTTGTCGATACCAATGGCGAATGTGGTCCTGGTGCTTCTTTGCCACGCGGCGGTGAACACGGTGATGTTCTTCTATTAGCTGATAACGTATTATTACCACCAGTTGAACCGTTACTCATTTTATTATTATTTCCCGACGATGGATTTTGCGTTCGCGATTTTTGATCGTTCGAATTTTGTTGTAATTGTTGTTGTTGCTGTTGGTGCTGTTGC
Organism: Anastatus disparis; assembly: GCA_017163975.1. NCBI lineage: Eukaryota > Metazoa > Arthropoda > Insecta > Hymenoptera > Eupelmidae > Anastatus > Anastatus disparis. Next base: position 1,457,949 of record JAFFSR010000281.1, read on the forward strand.
TGCGCTTGCTGACGACATTTGGCACGTCGATTTTTAAACCACACCTGTAAACATACAATGCAAAAAAAAATTTTTCGATTTAGTTACATTTATACATTGCACAAGCAAAGATAGAAAGAAAAGAGAAATAATGCGATGGCTAATGATTAAGCAATGGGAAAGTAATCACAGAAGTATAAGGGCGTAACATTTCATTAAATCATGACAATAAATCGGTTATATATACAGGGCGGGCCATGGACTGTTGTAACGCGCGACGACAACAAACAACCCGAATGATGACGAGAAAAATAGAGGACACATTACAAAAAAAAAAAAAAAATAAAATAAAAGCATCCCCTTTGCGTAGTATGTACCCACCCTTACTTAATCCTTGGACAATGTGTATGTGGATTGTGATCCCGCCCGTAGCTCATTGTTAATGTTAGCGTCATTGTCGTTATTCTTATTATTATCTTTATTATCGTTTGGATGCATATACCAAAGCATCGTTTTTTTTTTATATATAATGTATATTTTCTTTTGATCAGGTATAGTTTTTCTTATTTTCTTGCGGCTTTGCGAGGTGTCAATGATACATCTGCAGACAGCTGCGCTAAATATTACACATATCCAGATATTTTTCTATATTATGACAATTCTAAAAATGAAGAGCAAAAAATATTTTTTCGCGCGTATATACCCCACACGACGTGTGCATATAATATATCCGCATAAGAGACATCGAGAAGCAAACTTTTGATAGAAAGAGAAGAGAGATAAAAAAGAGATATATACAGAGATATATGTAAGCGTACAGCCGCAAAAGAGAAAACGCAGCTGCGACTTTCTAGACGAGACAGAGAAAGAGAAAGAGAAAGACACGAGGGCTATAATCCAGGAACAAATCAACTATGTTGCATACAGAACTGTACGTATATACATGTATACACTTTTCTCTCTTTTTTTTTGCTCTTTAGAAAGAGAAGAGAAGCGAAGCGTTTTATTCATATATAATACGAGCAAAAGAGAGAAAGAGAGAGAAAGGCGCGTCTATATTCTGCCTTCCATAACCGCGTTACATATATAGAGGAGGCAAGCCAAAAAGAGAGAGAGAGAGAGAGAGAAACGGCGCTATAGAAGCAATGTGTACACTACACCCTTTTCTAGTTGCGCGCCTATTCACATCGGCTTAACTCGACGATACAGAAGAGAGAGAGAGAAAGAGAGTGAGTGAGCCCTCGGCTTGCAGTTGCTTGCCTATAGCGGTTGGCGCTCCCGGGAACAGATTTTCCTTGCTTTTGTCCTATTTTCACTGTGAGCGATTCTATAGCATAACCTTCTCTCTCTCTCTCTTCATATATTTCTTCTCTTTTTAACTGTACTCCTGGATTGAATAGTGGGCGCGATAGCTATAGGCCCACTTTATGTCTGAATTTTTGGGAAAGAAAAAAAGTTGTATATTTTTTTTTGGAGCTTTTGAGAATTGGCCTAGTAAGTTTCGTGTTTCGTGAGGGATCTCATTCTATGCCAATTTGCCATTGTTATAAATGACGACTATGACGACAAGCTCCAGGAGGGACTAAGTTTTCCAGCATTCGGAGCGTGAAAGAGGCGTTCAATAGAAAGACACATCAAAACAGAGAAAACTTGTCAAGGAATTTATATACGAAAAAGTAAATTCTTCTTTTGCAATGGATATTATATTATATATTGTCTGACCTTTCATCAAACACGACATGTCAGTGTATATAAGAATATTGTGAAATTCAAGGCAAGAACTACAAAAATGTTTTCTACAAGAATTTCTTTCTTTTTTTTTTCTTTTTCTTCAAGAACGAGACAGTTGTAGAATAAAAATGTAAATTTAAAGCCGAAAACTAAGATGGCGATCTATTAAAAGTTTATTTTTTTTACTAAGCCGGGATTGAGAGGTTGGCTTTAAAAGAATTCGGATGAACATTCCTATAGGACTATTTGGTTATTCTAATATCCAATGATTTAAAAGCCATCTAGATAAATATAAACAACTAATAATGTTTGATATTATTGTATATTTTTCAATATGTCTTCATGGAGAAATAGATTTTAGTAGAAATTATAATAGTTCAAAGCAAAACTATCATAAATAATAATTACAGAAAAAAATTTATATTTTTCGACTGAATTTTACCATAGGCTTACTAAATTTTTTTAAACACTAATTTTACTAAACACTATAGTAATTTTTTGCCATAATGCCAGTCTATAACAACTTTATTATAAATTATTGCAATTTTTACTAGAACATTTTTCACACGTAAAATTCAAATTATTTAAAAGTTTCATAAATAAAATTAGAAAAAGATAATATCTCAAGTTACTTAATCAAGTACAAAGTAAAAATTAGCCAAAGATAACTCGTTCTTTGACGAAGCATGACAAACAAGAGGCTTTATCATCATGAAATTCAGTGAAAGAATCAATTTCATATCAATGAAGGGACTGGAAAATAAAATTTAAAGGGTCGATGACGTGATAATATGTTGATGAGATACAATCGCCAAGAGAATATACACTGTAAGCAATTCTCCTATACATACATTGAAGAAAAAAAAATAGAATTATTGGGGGAGTCGTTATGAAAGATTAGCACAAACCTTACCACCCTTTACTTTTAAATCACGTCAATGTAGTTATATTTAAAAATAAAGAAATTTAATTTCAACATTCGTTAGAGCGAAAATTTTATGCAAATTATTAAGAACCTACGCGTTATAAATCAAAGATTGTTAAAAAAAAAACAGTCTACCCTTTTTTCAGTACCTTAAAAGAGGAAATTTTCACCTTAATCTTTAGAATTCTTTTAATATGTCTATTATTAACAAGCGCAAGATTTTTATCGAATGTTAATACTGGCTATAAATAACAGAATAATCATTCACCTTAGCCTTACATACATTATTAAAATTTTTAAAACGTATTAATCTAGGAAACTCAATTCATTGTTCGTTACTTATGCATGTGCATTTTATTCTCCTGAATATCTTATAATTCTAATTTAGCGCTGTTGAGATACAAATTTGCTAAGGAACGCGATAGATTAATGATTTTTTAATAACTTATTATCATTATAAGCTATTTATCAAGCATCAAATTGGAAATCAGCCGGTTTCATTAGAAACAATGTTGCTTTAATATTGTAAAAGGAATGAAGAATTCACACAAACATTGTATAATAAAATTTAATACATTAGTAAATACATTACTTGAAGTAATAAAAAAAATGTATGTAAAATTTTTGGAAACTTTGGAATTCAAAAAAATAAAAGAGTTCTTTTTTTGAATAACATAATAAGTATGTGACAAGTTGTTTGCGCGAAAATGTCTCAAAGAGGATTTTTATCCGTAATCTCATTTGTATCGTGCGAATAATATATACATATGCATATGAAAAATAAAAAGAATTTCATAATGATACGACTTTAACATTTTTGGCATTTTAAAAATGAAATGAAAAAAATATATATAACAGTTTTTTTTATCGGATGGAACGCTGGCGTTATAAAATTCTGAAAATATTCTGACGTTTTTAAGGCTTCGCGTGACATCCGACGGGAGACATTAATGTCCTAGTATCCTCAAAATATTCATAACTTTCGTTAAAAATTAAACGTATAAACTAACGTGGTATCTTGTTTTTGATAAAAATATCATGTGATTAAATCAAAATGTTAAATTTTTACTTAATAAAATGATTTTGTTGATTTCTAAAACTATAAAAATATTGATATACGAGACAGGGAACAAATGTAGGACGTTATATGTTTAATAACGTTGAAATTTTGTTTTTACAACTATTTTTACGCAAAATTAAACGATAAAAATTTTACTACTAAAGAATTAGTTTTTATGTTAATTGGTAAATTAAAAGTTTTAATTGGTTTTAAATTTAACATTTAACTTTTTTGTAATATGCACGCGATGTTTCATTAAAACTCCTCGTGATTATTATAACATTTTTAATCAAGTTTAATATATAGAAATTATATTTTTTGTAGAAATTTAGGTAAAATGTAACATAAATATAGTATAAATTCATAAAAAGATAAAACTGTACTAATATTTTTAAGCAACATTATTCGAAGATATTCAAACTTTAAAAATAAACGCGATAGAAGTTAATACGTTCATAGCAAAATAGGCGTTTCAAAAAACTTTCCTCCATATTAAAAAAAAAAATTAAAAATCCGCCCCTCTCGATATTTTCTGTCATCACCTAGACCATAATAATTCAAAAGTAAAAATCAAACTGTCAAAGATTCCAAAAGCAAAGCTAACAAGCCCTAGAACCACCCGTAATGCGCATACGCCTTCGGTTAACAATATCTATCCACATACATAAAAAAGAAAAGGAAAAAAGAAATATAATTTTTCCCCAAATCAAGATAAATGATTTTTCATCTCCCCCATTCTGGGCAAGTAAAAAAAAGAGAAAAGAAAAAATAAAAGCCCAAAAAACAGATCATAAAAATTCATTCAAAAGCTTTAATACCCTCGATATAATATAGGAAGTAGAGTAATCGTTAACAGTCCTATGGTCTTGCGCTCCGTCGCTTCTTTAACACCAGGATTGTTATTTCTTTCTCTCTTCTTTTTTTTAGCTCCCTCTATATATATATATACATATCTAAAAAGATTTGTGCAATGTGTACTGTTGGGGTGATGTGATGTTTACGGGGGTGAAAATTTCAATTGAACGCTTGTTCTTCGTGCGTAGTATACGCTGATGATGGAGCTGTTATAGTAAAAAGAGAGAGAGTGAGAGAGTAATAAAAGCAGTCATCGCTTGAGCGCATCTATCAATGTTCCGGCTGCTACATTCTATAGCCCCGGAACAATGGCGGATCCACTAAAAGAGAGAAGAAGAAGAAGAAGGGGAGGAGCTGCTTTTACTCTTGCTTTCTCTCTGTCTATCTATAAATATCGTAAATCCGGTGGCTAGTTGCGGGAGCACGTTAAGAGGTGCCTTATACTATACGGTATAGATATATGGCCTTATGTATATACTTTGCCGTTAAAATGACTTTGTGGTTGTTGGCACATTGTGACACCAAGGGTGCCAAAAATTGGGCAATCGCTATGTCATGTTGTTAGCCCGCAGGGAAAGTTATATATGTATATATTTAGAGGGGGCGAATTTGTCGCGTGTATAAATATTGATGGGTTGTTAGAAGGAAAATTGATAGAAAGAGATGAACGGTATATATGTGCTTTGGTTACTGCACGATAGGAGAGAAGAAAAAAAATTAAGTAAATTGTCATATTTGACTGATGCAATATGATACTATTAAAGCTTAGAATTTTTATGATTCAGTTATAAAAGTGTTTTACTGAAAATTTATATTCTTATTTAAGCAATGAAAATTCAATTAAAGAGTTTATTGGGTAAATTATTTTAGTTCATAAGTAGTTAATAATTGAATCATTGTACTTGGATGCACATGATATTCTGTTTCTTCTTTAAGACAAATTTTACTTGAAATTCTTATATTATATTGGAATGTAGAAATAAAATGTTGTTATAAACAATGTAATTTTTTCAAAATAAAGAAATTTTGTTAAACAAATAAAATATTGATCATTAACTAAAACTATATTTGATACCAGATGAGTGTAAGAAATTTGAGTTTCAGATTTCATGTTGACTTTGAGATACTTTTACATAAACGTGTCTTTTTTACATAAAATAGTAAAAAAGACACGTTTATTTAATGTTATATTAAATTTTTTTAATGTTAGATTTTTGTTTGAATTGAAAGAATATTTAGGTAAATTTTATTTTAAGAGATTTTAATTTTTTAACAATTTGTATTACAAGTTTTAACAAAAATGATATAATAACCGCGGTTGGAATAGCAATTCAAAAAGAATGTGTCTGTACAGTTTATTAAAAAATTCAAAGTATTACTTTTTTACATTTATTTACGTGATAAATTCAAAATTTCATAAAATAAACTAATTAATCAGATTAAAGAGTCTACTAAACATCTCAAAGTAAATTTTTAAATTACCCTACGTTTACTAAAAACGGCAAAAATTTGAAAAACTAGAACGTTTTATACAAGTAATCATAAATTGATCATAAATCATTCTTACACTGTTTCTCTGTGCAAGATTGATGTTCTTCCATAATTTTTGAAAAAAATTTATTTTCTTAAACACATTCTTTTTTTAAATGAAAATTTTAAGCTTGACTTTTAAATATGATTGTAAAAAATCTAAATTTATTCTCTTGAAATTTAAATATCGTTAAAGTAAATTTAAATTTTTTCAAAACATTTTTCATTTAGACGGGAATATATTCCAATGTTCAAACGAAAAATCGCAAACTCAAATCTTTACACTCTATTAGTTATTTTCAGAAAGAGCTTGTTCTTTTATAAAAAATTTTAATTTGGTTATAATTTTAACATCTTATTAAATTCACCATAGTTTATACTTAAAAACAATTTTCAACTTTGCATTTTCAACATAAAAATTTCAAAATTTTTGACACCGACACTTTAACTGATTTTTCCGTAAATCTCCATCTTTCTATCATCGCTTTTATCCTCTTTTACAATCTAACTTGAAATATAAAATAAAGTCGAAATAAAAGAAAGAAAAAGAAGGCAGAAATAAATTTGATGATCGATATTTACCTGTACCCTGGATTCTGGCAAGCTAATCTTTAAGGCAACCTCTTCTCTCATAAAAATGTCTGGATACCTCGTCTTGGAAAAGAGTCCTTCCAAAACGTCAAGTTGTGCTCTGGTAAACGTCGTTCTTTCTCGACGTTGTTTCCTCTGGTTCATACCTATATATCGTCGTTCAACGACAACAAACAGAAAAAAAATATATATACGATAAAAGTTATAAAGAGGCTGCTGCTGTTGTAAGCTTTTTTTTCAAAAAAATAAAATAAAAAATAAAAAGAAAAAAAAAAATTCTAGGAGAAAGAGAGAGACGTGGTATATACCGGTCGATCGAGTGGTTGGGTGCGAGTCCGCGATAGCGTAATTTTCAGTGAAAGAGACAGAGTAAAGGAGAGATAGAGAGAGAGAAAGATAGTATACTATAGCATTCGCGCGCAGTTGCCTCGTTTTCGGGGACCCACGTAATCCGCTTATACGAGGAAAAGGGGGGTAAAGGGAGAGAGAGAGAGAGAGAAAGAGAGACTGAAAATAGAGGAAGAGAAAGAGAGTGAGTACGTCCAGGCACACGATGTGAGAGAAGAGAGAAGAGAGAGAAAGAGAGGATGGTCTACGTAGTAGAGAGTTCAATCCCCAGCTGCCTCCTGCGGTATATCGAGCTGCCATCGTCAGGGGAGCTTATATACCTTGCTATCTTTCTCTCGTGTACGTCGAGAGCAAAAAATAAAATAAAATAAAATAGAAGCGAACGAACGCACAAACGTATATTATATATATATATATAGCTTTAAAAACTAGGAACGTAGAAAACTCGGTGCGATGAAAAATATCGGTGTGTTATACGCGTAGAGAGAGAGAGAGAGAGAGAGAGAGAGAGAGCCATAGCGAAGGGTAAAATTGATATCATTTGTCTTCTTGTCTGCGATGAAAGTAAAAGGTACTTTGATAGTTATTTTAGATGACTTTTATTTTAATTGAAAACTTCAAATTAAATACATAATAACAAAATTGATGAAATTGTAGAATTTATATTTCTATGCTTCAAATATCATCATTTGATTTTCTAAATTTTCAGAATTAAATATCATTTTACTAGAATTGGTATTTAACTCTAAACAACAAAGATCAAAGCAATAACTGTAGTAATTATAATCGAATAAGTGTATTAATGTACAATCTCAATAGACACATATTAGAAAATTTAAAAAATTTTGCGGTTACATCAATTTTAACTTTCGAACTAAAATCATCGCGGCTCGTTGATTAAAGAAAGTAACATTTAAATCAAATACTCTCATTCTCCCTATTGTCTCTCCTCTTAAATATCATATCTTCAAAGTCAAACAAGAATAAAAAAAATTTCGTACGAAATCCCCCTTTCTCTAATAATTCAAAGGCGTGCTAAAATAGATCTTTTACCATTAGTACCCCCTAATCGATTCACTTATTCACCCTCGCATAATATGGCAAAGAGAGAGCGAGAAAGAGCCAAGAAGACGTATCATTCGATTTATCACATATCTTTCAGCAGGCAATAAATGCCGGAAAGGATACTTCAACTATATCATATATATAATAAAAAGAAGAAAAAAAAGGGGGAGATGCTGCTATTAGGCAATGGCACACTTGATTTAGGTTCATTGGTCCGCAACAAGATCAGACATATAATAGTAAAAAGGGCCTACTTAATGGACAAAATTTAGTTATCGGCCTAAGTAATTGGATTGCTTACTATCTTTTTCTCTGCGTTTGTTCTATATACAGATATATAGAGGTTTGTATATATATATATATATATATATATATATATATATATGAAATCTGCCGAGTCAAATGTATATAAAAGCGAGGGAGTTTCTTAACGAAATTTCACGACTGCAAGTAGAAGATTTGGTAGGCGTTTATATGTATATATATCTAAAAAGCACGTGTGACTATTAGCCCAGTCATGGCGATAATCTTTACCGTCTCTACGTAACGGAATACTATAAGGACCAGCCTTTTTTTTCTTCTTCTTCTTCATCATCATCTTATAAGACATATCCGGCCCCGACGACTTAATCGGATGAGTTTCGTTTTTCCAAAGTCCTTCTTTTATATACCACACCTTGCGTACCGGCTCTAACAAGCCCCCTTCACGCCTTCCTTCTCACATTCCTCGAAGGCCAATCTTTCTCTCTCTCTTACAATACAATACAGAAAAAAAAAACTAACTTTTATATGCGTTGTTCATTTTTACAGAGGAACACAACACGTCTATATGTCAAATCCAAAGTTATTCTCGTTTCAAGTGTTTACCCTGCAATTAGGTTGACTACTACTTTAACTAACTACTACACCCTTAAAGGCACGCGTACAGCACGTGCGATATGTGCTTTCTTTCTCTCCCTCCCTCGCTTCCTTTTACTTTTTGCCACTTGCCAGTCTCTCGTTCAACATTCGAAGAGCCATGAATTCATTGCGCCTTGTTTGGAATCGATTCGAATTTAACACTACTCCTATATCTATATATAAGCATTGAGAGTTAAGTGTATAAGGCTAACGTGCACAAACTAACTAGGGTATTTCTTTTCTTCCCACACTCTCAACAAAAACATACAATCCACCCAGCCCTTATACTTACGGCGTTAAAGTTACTTGTCCCTTTTTTTTCTCTGTTTTTTTTTCTCTCTCTCCCTTAATAAAATAAACATTGACACGCGGCTCGTTACGTTTGGATAGTCTAGTATAGCCTCGAACGCGACACCGAAACAATCTCTTCTATAACTAAAAGGAAACTCCAACAAGTGCACTCGCGCGTTTTCTCTCGCGTTAGTGTATACGTGTTAAAGAGAAATATTGTATGTATAGATAGTCCAATGAACATTGGTATCCATGGTTACAAGGGAGAAGAGAGAGAGAGAGAGAGAGAGAGAGACATAGATGATAGAGAGAAAGAAAGAAAGATGAGGTTGCTGTTGCTGCTAGCAGCCTGATAAGCGGCTTATATACTCACTCTCTTTCTCTCTACCTCTCTCTCTTTCTCTTTCAGTCACTCAGTGTACCCTGGTATATAGAAGCCCTGGCAAGTCCTCACACTGTTTTGGCTTCTCGTCGATGTTATGTGCCTTCGATCGTTATATATCTTTTTTTTACTATCTTACTTTCTCTCTCTTTCTCTCTTTTCTTCCCCAACTATTGTTATACACGTAGTATGGAAATAAACTCACCTTGAGGAAATCCAACGAGGCCATGTGTATCAAGAGGATGTCCATGTGGATGACCATGTCCAGTTAAAAATGGTCCGGATAAACTAGGATGATGCGAGCCATGACCATGATGCGGATGACCAGTCATACCAGCTAATTGATGTGCCGCTGTTGGATGGCCATGATGATGATGACCAACCGTTTGATGATGATATTGCGAACCAACGACCGAGCTCGGGACACCGGCCGCAGCCGCCTTCAGGTAGCCCGCCATGTAGCCCGCGAGGCAAGCCAGCTCTCCCGCCACACTGATATATTTTTTATTTTAAAAATATATACACAAAGGCTTATTTTACCGATTTATTACGGCTAGCGCTCCGGTATTCTCCTTTGAACTTTCTAACTTTTCTTTCCGATTATTTTTTTTCGACGACGCTAAATATGGTATGTTTGGAGGATTTCGAAACCTGAAACAATAAGAACAATAAATCAAGGTTTATTACATTGATCAATGCAAATAATAAAAAGATTAATTATTTATGGTTGTAATTTAAACCCTCTGGTACTAGTTTTGGGGTTTACACTATTTCCCTGTCCCTCTCTACTTGTGGCAACTGTTTATGACTTTTTATAGTTCGTTTATTATTATTTCTTAATAGCTTGGTTGAGGATCTTTTTCAGTAGCATATAACCACCTTTTTATTACACCCATTATATACCAACAGTTCGTTCACATACATAAAATCATTTGGTCAGTTTTGAAACTTATCTAAAGACGAAGGATTAATAATGACTATATGACATGTTAAACAAAATTATCGTCCTTTGTATACATCCTGTTCCATAAAGTCAATCGTATCTTTTGTTTTTCTAATTTAAAACTCGTTTACGAAACCATGATAATACTGTTTTTACCTTTTAAATTTCTTTGAAAATAAAAGGTCCTTTATCACTGATTTCCTTTGCAACTTCCAGGTTGCAACGATGCTCATTAATTTTGTAAACAGCAATTTGAAACGTTTTGGCAATTCATCGTTATAATGATAACGTTCTTTATGCAGACACAAATATTATACGTATTTATTTACTAATTATTCAATCACAATTTGCATCAAATCAACAGATTGATAATTATAACCGTCAAAGGATTAACAAAACTATCATCGACAAGTGAAATTCACACACCAACACGTTAAAATAATAAAAGCACTCTATAACGTCGTCACAGTGAAAGTGTAATAATGATAATGACGCAGCAATTAAATAGGACAATATTATCTATTACTTCATTATTATTATTCTTGCTATACATCTATAAAGACGCACTTGTTTCCCGCGTGCATATATAACATTGACTGAGCATACAAAAGATTTGTTTTGATGTTTCAATGGGTTGGGCATCGGGCAAAGCTCCTACTTGTTATATCCCTCTTTTCAGAAAATCAATTTTCTCCATCTCTAACGTGGCGTGCAAAGCAGAGACAGGCCTTTGCCTTTAACAAACCTTGTGGGAAATTGATATTCCGAAGGAGGACACTGTACGCGTATACATACTTCATAGTCATCTTGTTACTGTGCGTCAAAATAAACTTCTACTCTGTTATTCTATTTGACATAGAGAATATTGCTTAGTCATTTTAAATTAGACTGTGCTTTGGAATTTTTAGATTTTTCTTTTCTATTATACTTTTTCTTTCGAGGTGTTGACATCGTCAACGAATTACTAAAAATATTCAATCAAAATGTAAACAAAATTAAATTTAAATACATAAGCAAGTTTAATAGAAATTTTATCAAAGCAAGTTCTATTTTAGATCTACCTAAAATAGCTGTAGTAATTTAGTTAAAGTAAGTACATAATGACTAGGGTCAATCCCAAAAACAGGTAGCTGCATTTACTTTTGTGAAGTTTACAGATGTTGTAAATTATAATACCAACGTAAATATTACGGGCTAATAAATAAATAATTAAAAAAATAAATTTTATGCAATTAACACATAATTTAAACAAGTGCTACCGTTTTTAAATGCTTAAAAAATGTAATACCCATATAATGTAAATCAGTAGGTAACATTGTAATAAACATTTTGAGGACTTCTAGATACCATGAATTTAAACCGAAAACATATATAAATACTTCATAACAATAATAAGTAGCTAAATAAACCCAAATAAATTTTATGAATTACAACGAGATCTGTAATCGCGTAATTAAAGGGAATTATCGAAAATACTTTAAACGTCAATTTTATTTTTTTTGAGAAACACGTATAATTCTACGTGAAATAGTTATAAAATATAAAAAAATTTAGCGTAAAGATGCACCCAAGCGGTAATGCGCATAAAAAAAAGTTTTAAAAAATTAATGTTTACACCGTTAATCCGATTTTAAAAATATTTAAAAATCTCTTTTTGAGCACTTTGAATAATTGACATCATGGAAATTATACATGGAAAATTAAGAATTGAAATGTTTACCAATCATATTTTTTGTTGTTGTAACAATACTTAAAGTGGATTAATCTGTTGAACAATGAATTGAATCGGATTAAATCGTCATTGTGCTTGGTTGTAATCTTTTAATAATCAACGATGTCTCAATTTTCATTAACACTAGTTTCATGATTATTATTTATTTTTATATAATGATAAGCAGGATTATTTGGTTATTTAACACAGCACAGATTTTTATTAATACGTCATAATTATTATTACATATTCTTATGATTTATTTCAAATAAATAAATGATAAATTTTATGGTGAAAGAATTTTAAAAATTCGAAGCTGCTTTTTTAATTATATGCTGTCTATGGTCAAACGATTTCATCAAAAATGTGAAAACTGACATTTGACATAAGGAGATTGTCAATCTTTTTTCGTATCTATAAAGGGGGTTCTTAGAATTTGTGTCAATTGTAAACTGAATCCTCATGGTAATTGGCCTGTTCCAGGTCAAAGAACGAACATATGGCTACTTTTAGTGTACATGCTACTGATGGTGTCAAAGAATTTGAAAAGGGGTAAACATTTTTTCCGGACATTTGGCATATTGTCCAAGTATGACAGTGTTTCGATATTCTTTACCTTTTGTTTTATTAATAAGGTTGATTGTTTTTTTTTCATTGAAAGAACATTTCGTTTGATTAACTTTTTTTATAAACGTTTATATTTTTAGAAATATAATGTCTTGTTAATATTTCTGATTAAAATTAACTAATTTTTATAAAATAGGAGCAAATGTATGTATACGATCGCATGAAATTTTTTATCTTAATTTTTTCAATTGATATTAAAGCAATTCAAATTACATATTATTTAATATTATTAGAAGACCGATTTGCGTAATTGATTAAAGCGTTGTGCCGTAATGACTAGCTGATGGATACAATTGTAATTCAAGGACCGTGGGTTTGAATCCCCGAAATATAGAATTTAGGAAAGCATTGTTTGCATTTAAGAATACATTGTTTATTCCGAATTTCCAGTGGTTGGAATCGAATTCACTGTGAACTGACCTGTACGTTCGTTTGAAAAAATTAAAATTGATGAATGAGCTTCTAGTCCGAGGAAGTCCAAATAAATAAATAAATTATTGTAAACTGTATTTTGCTACGATGCGAGTTAATTATAAGCGTTTCGTTACACATATCATCCTATAAATTCTAAAAATGAATTAAAACAATATTTTACGCATGAAATATTTTTGTTTTACTAAAAAAATAATATTTTCTTTTACTTTTTTTATCTATGACAATACTATTCTTAAAAAAATAATCAAGCAAATGTGTTAACACATATAGTCACTTAAAAACAACACGCATACACAGAAAACGTTTAATGTTCACACTTTTTTTTTCATCCCATTGATGAAATGAAGCTTTTGCTTTCCCCAACATTATTTGTACACCGAGAGTTTAAGTAAACAAAAAGCAATTCGTACGTGTGTAGATATACTAACGCACGTGCATAAACGCAAGGACTTTATTCATTTGATTCTATGATACGATTAAGGTCCTGAATAGTTCTTTTTTTTTATTTTCATTTCTTTTCTGCCAAAGTTTAACTTTTCTTTATACGAACTGAAAATCTTTGCATTAAAATATTTCTAAATAAACGTTAAATTTAACATATGTTAATCTATTTATAATAACTTTTCCTCTTACTTAACAAACAGTTTGAAGGAGGCGTAATATGCTTCCAAGTATAATAAAATGATTTATGAAAATTAATTGCCACAAATACAAAACTATCTCATAAATTCAAAGAAATTAATAAGAAAAATTTCTAGTAGCTATATAAAATAGGCTTTTTTTCTCTTCTTCTTCTACAGCTTTTTAAAAAAAAAATATTTTCGCTAAGATATCGCTTTTATACATATTAAAATTACGAATCATAATTTACGACCCACTAACTATAAAACAGACAGATTCTCACTGTCGGCTATTATACATATATATTTAGAATTTTTGCGCAAGCGATCCTCCGCAAAGACTATAAATTTTGCAACAAAAACTTTGACTTGAATCTATTTGGAAAAATATTTTTTTTTTCGAGTAAACAGCTTGAAAAAGTTAATGTATTTTCATTGTACTATCCGACGGTAGACAAAGTTGTATACGTAAAATTGAATTAAACTTTTTTCGCACGGAAAAAAAATGTTATAGAACTTACTTTTTACTATATTTTTGTTTCTACGTGGAAAATTTCTAAACACCATAAATCAGAAAGTTTAATTTTTGCTTCACACACGATTCAAAAGCTTTGATAAAAGCTCTGAAAATGCACTAAAATATAATGTCACATAAAAATTAAACGGACTTTGAAGATAACTTTTTCACAATTCTCACAGTATTACACTCGCGTTTACAACACAGGACTCACAAGCCAACTACCTGCGAGGCCTTCTAAAGCCACACTGACTAGTCCCTTGTATCCTTAGGTCCCTCAATACCTTTTTCATTCCCTTAAAATTCAGTAGTCTTCATAATGCGCACACACACACAATTTTCCCAAAATACAATATATAGTCCCCGAAATATTCGGAGCGGAGGTGGAGCCAATAATATACAATAGTGCACAATATTCTTTCTTTTTCTATTTTTACTCTTTCTTTTCCTATTGTCGTAAGAGGGAAAAAAAATTTTCCCAATAAGTAGCAAGCGCCTCTTTAATAATTACATATATATTAAGGATAACTCTTCTTACTCTCTAGGAGGTCTCATTATATACATGAGGGAAAACCCTGTAACCGTCGAGACGTGCCTTGAAAAATCTATAAAACGTCTAGGCTATGTACATATATATCCGTACATATGTATACATCCATATATACATATCTATATCTATATATACATATATATAACTTGCAAAGTCAGAGGGAAAGGCGTATGTGTATAAACTTTTTACCAAAGGTATATACGTATATTCGTGTATGTGTATGTACATATAATTTTATTATATATATATATATATATATATATATATATATATATATATATATATATATATATATATATATATATATATATATATATTCTCTTCCTTCCTTCCTCAATGCGCCAGCCTTCGCGCAAACGCGAAGCTCCGCCCTCTTTAACCTCTCTCTATCTTTCTCTATCTTATTCAGTCTTGTGTTTAAATCTCTTTGCGCGTGTGCAATAGGTACATGCACAGCATCCACTTCTTTTTTTTCTATACTTGATTTTCCTTAGCGATGTACGTAATGCCCTTGACTTCCCTCTTCAAGAAATCTCTTTCTTTTCATCTCTTCGATTTACTTCTTTTAGCTCTTCTTTTTTCTTCTTTTTAGTTTTTCGTTTTATTTTATTGTATCATATATATACCTTCTACTTCTATACTTTTTTCTTTTTCTTATTCTTCTTCTCCTTTTTTACGTATATATTTTATTTTTCTTATTTCTTTTTATTCTGGTCTTTATATATATACGGCTCGCGCTGCTGCTGCTGCTGCTGCTCTGGACGAATTTATAGAGGAGAAATTAGGAGGTTTATAGAAGCTGTGCGCGGTAGCAGGCCGTAGATCATCATTAGAGAGCACGCAAGCCGATGCTTTTGCTGCTTCTGCTGCTGTATAGCTGTGGCTATGTGGCTGCAACAGCAACAGCAGCCCAAGCCAGCCATCCAGTATCAGAAGCAAACTCTCTCAACTTCTGGCTAATAATATATGTGTGACCGCCGCTTACCGAACGCATATACGTATACATTTATATGCTTGTATTATATATAAGTGTGTATGTAAACGTGGGCCATATATTGACTTTCGAATGGCCGCGACTGAGAGAGAGCCCAGCCTTTTCCCAACAAAGACGACGATTGCTTCAACATTTCTCTCTTTCTCTACCTTTATCTTTTTTTTCTCTTCCTTCGTTTATATACACATATAAAACTATCCTCTTCTTCTTCCTCTTTAGATGCTGTCCTTGCTGCTGCTGCTGTTCTTTTGCTGTGATACGAAAAAGATTTAAAAAAAAGAAACGAGCTAAAGGCATCGACGACTACTCCCTCAAAATGACCAATAACAATAATCGCGTTTCCGAGCAAAACAACCTGCATAAATTATCGCCCTCCTCCCCTTTATATATATACATATATACCCGTAAACTTGTAGATATAAAAAAAGAGATTCCTTTCGGTCAAACGATCGTTTGGTAGTATAAAGAGTAAAAAGAGAGAGAGAGAGAGACTAACTAAAAAGGTACCGCGCTTCTTGCTTCTCTTTCTTTTTATATTATTTCTTTTTTCTCGCCTCACGAATCTTCTCTTTATATGTATATTTTTAGAGAGAGCTGCTACTATAACACAAGATGCAAACAGGAGCGAGTCCAAAAGGATTCCTGCAGTGCGTCAAACCTTTTGGAGAAAAGAAAAATAATATATATATATATATATATACACATTTATATATATATAAACTTTCTCTCTTCTATATTAAATATATACCATATATGTATATATACATTGCGCACATTTTTTTAATTCTTCAATGTTTTTACAGACAACAACACTGCTGATGAAGAAATAAAAAAAAAGTAAGACAAAAATATTGTAAATGTCGTTTTGTTTGACGAGTACCGTTATTCTGCCTTATATATAATCTAAATCATTCATAATGTGATGTGTCCCTATCCTTTGCACCTTTTTATACGTGTCAAAAAATATATTAATGTTATAATGTGCGGTTAAGAATTGCGCTTATTCGGTTCTTTTTTTTCGCTCGAATTGCTTTTTGTTACGCGTAAAAACCGGAGGTTCAAAACCACAAAATGTTGACTTTTTTCTTTGGTCGAGAGGATAAATTTTTAAAATATTTCTTGGATTATAAATTCAAAAGTTAAAGAGTTTTAATTATTTTTCTGATATTTCAATGTAACGCGATTGTACTCATGCGTCAATAATTAATGTTGACTTTATAATAATTAAATTTATTTAAATTTTAACGTTTCATTTCATATTTATACTTATTTATTTTCGTGTATTTTAAAGAAAAAAAGAAAAAAAACATTTTAATTCACACAATAAATCAGCAATGATTTGTTAACTAATTACGTAACAATGAAAATTTACAAAGAAAACAATGAAATAATGCTCAAGCGAAAGTTTCATTGAACTTGTAACTCTTTAAATTTAACATATATAAACGTGTTGTGTGTAATCAAAACAATGCGCTCAGGATTAAAACTGCATTATAATCATAATATAGGTTTTGAATATATATATATATATATAAAAAAAAATTAAGCTACTTATGCTTATTGACCTGAAACTTAAATTCCAATTAACAGTTATCTCTTCTTTAATACAATTGGTAATACATATTTAAAAAAAGGGTTTTAAAGACGTGCATCAAATAGTGCGTAATAATCTATGTAATTCGTTGCTTTGATATATACATTATTCAGTTGATTTATTCAATTAGCTGCAATAACGCATATATATACTCTTTATATTCATTTAAATTAAAACGATTAAATTTTATTTTTTTAATTAATTTTATAAAAAAATTCATTCTTTTCGAATATAAGTCTTAATAATTACAATAATTATTTTATTGGAATTCAATTCTTTTAGATAATATTTATAAGCTTTATTTTTGTAGAATAAATACTTTGTTCAATTTTTATGAACAAGCTTATGAAATATATTATTTTAGAAAATTTTTCGTTAGAGGGAAAAGTCGAGTAAAAATTATGATCCTTTTTGAAAAAATGACAATACTTTATCGTAAAGCTACCACAGACTGTTATCATGGTAAAAAATTACTATCCTTATAGTAAAATTTGCCAAAAACATAGTATTCATAATATTTATTTTAGCATGAAGTATGGTAGGAGAAGCAAGCCCATCTTTCCTATAATGAATAAATATAAACTCGATTCACACATTTCAAATAACATTAAACTTCATAATAATGAAAATTGTTTTGCTACAATAACAAAATATTAATAAACGCAACTATTTATATTTTGTGTTTAGTTAAACGTTTAGAAGAGATTTAGGATAAGTTTTTATCGGTTTAACAAACCACTAGTTTAACAAGAACAGAGTGGTTTAAACTCTGAAATTCTATTGGTTAAAATTGAATCAACAACAAATAAAACAATTTCTACTCAGATTAGCGTTGAAACTATTAAATTACAAATTTTCTTTATTCATATAATAAAATGTTTAAAAAAATCAAAATAAAATTTGTTTGTTTGTTTTTGTGTTTTTCAAAAAGTTTTAAAAAATAACTATTTAATTTTGGTAAGTTAATCTTAGGATTTTACTGGGAAAGAGTTAAGGATTTAGAATACATTTTCTTGTAAATTCGAGGTAAACTTTCTTGTGCAAAGTTACGAGAGAAAAACAAAACTCGTTAAACTGACTGCACAAATTTTGCAAATTTAAAACTAAATTTATGTAAAATTCAAGGCGTTTTTAACAAAAAATTTTTTTTTAATAATAAAGCAATGTATAATATTAATAATTTATGTTTTACAAAAATAATCCAAGTACGTTAACGGGAAATAAAGCTTGAGAAAAATCGACTCAATAAACATGACATTATTCAAGATTTTAATTATTTTTAAATTCACATAAAAGCTTTTTTTTTTGCAAAATTGGTGCAACATTTTATTTAAGCTCTAGTGATTTACACGTTTTTCGCTACACTGTTGAGAATTTTATGGTTTTTGTTATAATTTCAAGATTTAATTTGCAATAATTTTTCGTAATATTGTTATTTAAGCACTAATTAGGATCTTTATGGCAATTCTTATATTAATTTTATGAAATGTGATGAATTTTTATTATTAATAAAAGTTTAATGTTCATATTAAAAATAAATGGATAGAAAGGTTATTAATAATTCTAAGGGATATTAATTTTCTTATCCTGGTTGAAAATAACCAATAAAATGTAGTAAAAAATATTTTAATGATTTTAAGTAGGTTTTTCCAGTTACAATTGCATATAAAAATAATTAAAAAAATGTTTATTTGAATTTCTAAGTAATTTCTTACAACAAAGTTTCAAACTTTCATCTTATAAAATACTATTAATATCTATAAAATTGTTATAAGAAATCACTCAGAATACAAATAAATATATTTTATTTACTATTTTTTATATGCAATGGAGGATGCAAAAACCTACTTAAAGCTAATAAAATTTATTATTATTGTGTTTTATTAATCTTTCTTAACCAGAACATAATATCAAATATTTAAAATTAAATTGAAATGAACTAACGAAATAAAAAATTATAAAATAAAATAAGATTCTGATATTTTTATACACAGAAAAATATAACATTAAAAATTACAGTAGTTTATAGTAAGGTTGTCATAAACTGAAATCATAGCTAAAAATGAATAAAGTGTATGGCAAACTTCGCTAAAATTATCAGAAAAACTTCTGTATTTTCAACAAATTTATAACTATGGTAATTTTTAACCACAATTGGAGTCTAACAACATTGTTATAAACTATTGTAACTTTTTTATAACTTTTTTTCCATGTAAAAATAACTAGTTTTATATATTTTTATTTTTATTTGTAATTATATTTTAAAAACTTTATTTTTATTGAAATTTTAAAATTACATTTGTGATTGGAAATCACTTTGATACTTCAATAAATAAAAACAATACTTTAAAATTTATAATCACATTGAAATTGCGAAAATGTCTCTTTGGTAATAAATAAAAATTATGGGAATTTTTAAAAACGTAACACAACTCATTCGATAAACTTAATACAAAATGGTCAATTCTCATTAGACTTGAAAGACCCATTTAACCCGATTACATTCATAAATAGAAAAATGTAAAAACCGAAGGTGCCAGTACGTGCAACATTACCAGGCTGGAAAAACCAAACATTAAACATTTCCGAAAACCCATTAGTATTGAAAGTGCGCATTTAAAAGAAAAAAAAACGGGTAAATTTTCCAAATGCATTCCGAAAAGCTATTAGTCTAATTGTTCTCAAAAGCTTAAAATCTGTATATGTGATCTCGAAAAATTTGTTTATCGTGTACGCATCCACTTTTCTCTTAAGCGTGCGCAGGTAAAATCAGGCTAAAATAATCTTCTGTAACTATCGCTTGTTGAATGTGTCGTGGAAGTTTTAAAACTCGTTTTCTTAGCGTGATAAGTATTAGAAAAAAAAAGTACACAAGTTTTAACGCGAAATAAGGAAGAAGAAAAAAATATCGTGAAAACTGTAGTTACAACTTACAAGATAAAGAGTGACTTGAAAATACTTGGCACCTATGTTGAGCTTTATGATTTCTTATTATTTTTTTTTCCTTCTCTCTCGTCATTTTTTTTCCTTTAAGCTATCTTTACGTAAAGTCGTGATTAATTCGATAAACGCAATCAGAAACTTATATGCTCTGTCAAATGTGATCAATTTTAAATTGGAACAGTTGCCGATGTGGCGTTATAATGTTTTTTTTTCTTAAAATTTTACAACACTATCGCTTAGATGGTGTCTGATTGATTAGAATTATTTAAATTTTCCTATCAACTTACTTCCTTTTTCTTTCCATGTTTATAATATAATTTAACTTTTTTAACGGTATTAGATATACAATATTGCCAATAAGTGTTATACAAATCAAGAGAAAAAAAATAACTAAATGTAATCTTAGATTAAAATAAGACGAAAATTATTCACATTGTATATATTATGAACTTTGCTGCATTTTAGAATATTAGATAGCAATCCTGATTTTACTAAATTAACAATCGTAAACTATGTACTTTTCGAAAGTTTAATAAGTTTAACCCAACGCACATATGCATGTGAAAATCTTTCTAAAATTTTTAAAGTAAAAACTGAAAAAGCATATGAATTATATAATTATAACTTAAATCAAGGGTAAAAAAAACACCATATATTGAATTATTTTACCGATTTCAAAAAATGATTTTTCTATACAGGAATTTCCATGCATATATATTATAAATTATTTAAATTTATATGTAAATTCCTCTAACTCATTCAAGTTAAAAAGAGAGAGAGAGAGAGTTATATAGAGAAAAAAAAACATTTATCTTTTCTGGTAGCTCTTTATTTTTTTTTTATTCTCTTTCCTTCATCGAGAAGGCACGTGTGTGTGACGCCCCGTCGCACAACGCACCGCATATATAAACTGTATATAAAAACATATAAGATTGTGAGCGCGGTTTATATACGTTCCACGCACATGGTTTTGAATCATTCTCCGCTCTGTCTCTCTCTCACTCTCTTATATGAATTTAATTGATTAGGAAATTAGTCAAGTTACGCACATCCAGTAGCTGCATTAAAAATGAAAGTTACAAATTGTTTGCCGTTAATTTTGTTTGAGATTTTTTTGTTTTGTTGATGAGCAAAAAAATAACAATAAAGAAAAATGTAAATGTTTGTCGAATGTTTTTTTTTTTTTGCAGATTTGGAATTTAAATAATACAATAAACTTTTTTTATGACGCAGACTAGAATTATAAATATTATTTTTAAATCAATCATTTTATCCTAATATAATTTAGTTTTTATTACTATTATTATACAAAATTTTGATTAAAATCAGAAAATTTTTCACTCTGATTTATTTCGCAGAATTTTGAATATTAAAATAATTAATAACTAATAATAAAATAGTATATTATTCACCTAGGGAGTAAAAACGAAAAATGTCTTAAATCGTATGTTAAATGTCAAACATACGATTTAAGGGATTTTTCATTTACTCCCGTGGAGAATATACGATTTTTTTACACAGGCAGCGTACAGTGGGTACCTTACTTTTCTCTAGGAGGGAGTAAAGTACCCACTGTACGCGCCCTGTGTAAAAAATATTTTTAAAACAAAAAAAAAGTAAACAAAAACTTACTTTGTTATAATTTTAAACATATTATCAAAGAAGAAGTGAATATGATTTGTTTTTTATTAACTATACATTTTATTTTTAATTTATGAACCATAATTTATTTATTATTTAACATCTAAAGCTGAAAATTCACAGATTTTTGCTTTGGGAATATACATTTGGAACAAAAGTTCGTTGATTAAAAGAAAAACCTGAATAAATTAAGCTTGCGATTAATCATGAAATTCAGATATTTAAGAATTATTAAAAAAAATAATTTTGCAAAATACTTTTGTATACGCTCAATTTTTGTCAGCCATAATTCACGGGTTACTTGAAAAGCAAATCATTTCTTTGAAAATATATTTTATGACTTATGAATTAACGTTGATTATAATATAAAAACATCTATAAAAATTTACAAATATATATATAGAAAAAAAAGGAAAAGAAATTCATAAACTAAAAAGAATCTCATCGTTAAACGTTGTTACTCGATTCTAAACGCGCGTATACACATATAAAACATCGCGACCTTTTTGATTTTTCTAAAACGATGACATATGAAATATTGTAGCTCCTCGATCGCCTCTTACATACAAAAGATCTTGTATATGCGCGCGTGGATATTTTTGAAAAAAAAAATCACAAGCGGAGACAGGTTAAAGAAATAAAATGAAAAAAAAACCAAAGAAATAAATAAATAAGAAGAAAAAAAATGAAGAAAGAATCAAGAATGGAAAGAGAGAAGCGCAAGGATTAGCAAGAAAGAATCTTTACTCGCCAACTTTTTAGAAACGGATTAAAACACAAATCACTCAAATAAAATATTAACTATACGACCTTTATCACATTACTACCGAAGACTCCCAAACCTATCAGGTAGTAAAAGAATAAAGTAAAATCATTTTGTTCTAGTATTTCGACATGTTAGTTCTCTTTTTTTTTATCTTTTATTTTCTTCATTCGTAAGAATGTGTTAAAAGTGTGGCGTATATTTAAATAGCCACTTAAGGATTTCAACCTGACGTGTTAATTAAATTTTTCGTTTAATAATAAATATCAATTAATACTAATAAATTGTTATGGGATCAAATCGGAGTAATAAATAACGCGAGTTATTTTCACTAATACAGAGAATCGAAATACTTTTTATCAGAATAGAGTGAAAATTTTTATTTTTTTTTTCATGCGTTGCTCTCAAATTATTTTTTGATCAATTTTTTTTTTGTCATCGCGAAATTCAATTTGTTAGAAAGCTTAAGCAGCGATCGCGCGAAAATTAATATCTTTTTTTTTTATGTGTCATATTGTTTCGCGTTATAAATTTTATTTGTAACTTTTAAAATGAAACAATAAATCGACAAAATTGATGTGTCAATTAAATTTATTTTTCGTTGTAAAAATAAAAAATATAGAAAAAATAAATTCATCGAGATAAAATTTGTAAAAGAAAGCCATATATATTTTAAATGAATAAATTTTAGATTTTTATAAAAATAAGTTTTTCAACGTTAAAGTCATGTAATTATTTTTTTTTGTTGACTTTGTCATGTTGTTAAAAAGTGTGAAAAAGTTTAAATATTCTAAACATTTGAAAAACAGGTTCACACGATCGCCGATCGAACATGTACTGACAGTTTAATTAACTTTTCACATACATATTTAAAAAATAAGTAGCTTTGAAAAAAACTAATTGTCAATTGACATCGTGGCAAATAAAACTCATGAGCGTTTAATTAAAATTCAAATTTTTCTCACTTATCCACGGATGTAACATAATTTACAATTAATATAACCAACGCTCTCATTTTTTTAAAGATCTGTAACTACTTTGCAATTGTAATCTTCACATAAATTAATCAATAAAAAATACTTGTCTAATAACTTCCATCTTTAAGATACACTTAAACGCATAACTTTTCATAAAATTTTTCTTAAAAAAAAAAACAAAAAAAGTCAAATATTTCGAAAAATTCTTTAAACTCCGATAAATCATCTACGTTGCGATAAACGGAAAATGATTAAAAAGAGCTTTTAAAACTACATGACACGTAAAGACGAGTGGATTGCGATGTATTTATAAACGGCTTAGATATAAAATGATCCGACGGTAATATAGAAAAACCATGAAAAGCAAAAGATGTGAAATCCTTAAATGCAATCCGTCGGATCTTAAACATTATAAGACTCGTAAAGCAATTTGCTTTAACAAAATGGCATATATACCGTCGGATTGGTAATCACTTGGATTTTTAGTTTTCTCAAAAACTACCCCTATTTATTGACGGGGGGTCAATTGTTTCCTTTTGCGCCAGTTTATACGATTATGCACAGAAGACTAAAGGTGTATATACACAAAGATGATCACTTTATAACAATCGGAGAAAAATAACACAAGAAAGAATGAAAAAACAAAAGGGGATAGGGGGGTGGGGGTGTAACCATGAAAATGAGCCTTTTGTCTTTTATAAGTCGCGTGCGCATGTTGTAAAGGATAATGATGGAAACAGGTTGCACGCGTACATCTACCTGAAGAAACTATATGAACGAAGTACAAGAGACAGAGAGAGAAAGATAGAGAAAGAAGTGAGTTTTAACAGTTAAAACTTCTAACCCCGTAGCAAACACCATCAGTAGTGGTAGTAGTAGTATGTACGGTTTAAGCCTTGTACAAATCCCGACGGCTTAAAATCTTTTGGTCAGAAAAGCTTATGAATTAAATTGGTCGCAGAGAGACAGAGCAGCACACAGGCAAAGCAGCCGTCGCTTAACCTTCTTCTTATTCTTTTTTTTTTTGCAAAACGTTTAAAAACATTTTGACCTATAACACATTAAAGACACGTATAACGATTAGTGTTACATGTAGCATAATAAACCAGCCAAAAAAAATTTTTTTTCTTTATGTAATATTTGTTTGTTAATATATAAAAGAAAAATGAGTTTTTAGTGTAAACTTACACGATTTTCATCATGACTACACCGTTTATCATCATCAGTGTCGATCCTGAATAAACACAGGATGTACACTTACCGAAAATCTTCTATATATTATTTTTTCTCCTCTACATGAAAATCGAAGGAAAACTAAACGATCTATATAACGAAAAATTACATGCTTGCTATAAAAAAAGGTATATATAACCTATTTTGCCGATCTATAGATAATTTCGTCGCAGCTATATAAACACGTCAGCAGTATTGTATTGTATTGATTTTTCCAGTGTGACCGGCCCTCCTCTCTTTACTTTTTCTCTCTTCTTCTTTTTTTTTCTTTGTATTGTTATATATGCCGACTAGTATTTAGGGATATACTACTGACAGGAAAGAGGAAACGCACTGCATGCCTTTATGAGAAGAAGAAGAAAAAAGAAAAGGTATAAGAAATAAGACAAGTTTTTGGGAGGCGAGAAGCTGTGGACTTTTAGTATAAGGGGGGAAACCTTCTTCTTCTTTTCTATACTATATGATGAAATAATCGAAATGACGACGATGAAGGTGGAATATTTATTTTTTTTTCCTTCGTTTTCTTTGCTCTCGTGTGAGAATCTAAAAGGCGAGAGATGTGTCAAGTAAGTCCAGTCTTTCATCCGATTTCTTATAATATATATCCCTCCTAACCGAACGTCAAACTGTCCACATATGTAGCTTTTGCTCTGTATATATGTCTCTTATACCAATCTTAAATAAAAAAAAATTTCTCGCTTGAATATTAATATACACTTCCTTAACGACAACTCTAATATTAAGAATAAAGCAGAATAAAATCAAATTAAACATCTTTTCTTTTTTCTTTAAAAACAAAATCAAAATTTTTCCAACAGAGAAAAATATTTCTTAACATTGTGGAAAAAGTTTGAGGAGAAAGATGAAAATGTCCTCAAAAACTATACTAAGAAAGAAAAAGAAGAAAGTCCATAAGGATTTTCTAAAGAGGAGTAAAAAGGAAAAAACCTTGGGTGGGATTAAAAAAAAAAGGGGGCGCGATCAGTATCCATAAGAACGATCTTTTTCTTTCGTTATAAGGTCTTATAACAGTTGTGTCCTCCTTGACGCCTGCGGTGCCGTCTTGTTGACGCGCTTCGACGATTCTTTTCACGCTCTGTGGTATATGTATAATGTACATATATATATCCCTTATAAGCTTTTGTTAAATGCGAAGGCGAAAAAATAAAAGTAACTAAAACGAAAGATCGGTAAGCATTGATATTGCATTCGAAAATTGTACTTGCTAAGTGAAGCATATTACTATTTTTTGGAGCAACTATATAGAGAGTGAAAAATTAGTTATGCATCTACGCGTACATGTAGTACAATGTTGAAAAAATCAAATTTTTAAAATTTTATATTTCTTAAAATTTGAGGGTAGAATATTTCTGATTAGACATGTTGGTTTCTTGAAGGAAGAGTATATAATAAGTACGGCCGGTTATCGGCCTCACTTGATTTCACATCGATGAATGTGTGTACGTGTGCATATGTATATATATACATATTTATATATGTGTATATACACATTTGTGTATGTACGAAAGGAGGAGGAGGCGGTTTGGTATATAATAAGAGAGAGAAAATGACACATGGGTTGGAGTAGTTTGGCCGGTTCGTTGTATATACATATACATATATACCATATATATATATATATATATATATATATATATACGAGCATAAGCGAGAGAAACGCGAACCGAGCACAGTAGCGGCATACAGCCATAAATATAAAATATGTCCCTCCTTTTCAAGCCTCTTTTTTTCCAAGCGGAGATTCTCTCTCGCTGCTCACTGCTGCTGCTATTGCCGTGAAAAAAAAAAGAAATAGAAAGAGAAGAAACGTATGCATGTGTGTGTACATATATGTGTAAAAGTGTATAGCCTTTTGGATGCTCCGACTCCAGAGCCGAAGAAATATAACCAAGAGAGAGATACAGCTCAACACCTTTGTGCCTCTCGCGACACATTCCTTCGTATCTCCGCTTCTTCTCTCTTCTTTCTATCTCCTTTTTTTTTTTATAAAACGCGGCGAATATAGTAATATGCTTGGTTAGAGCTCAGCCAATTTCTGTAAATAAAAATAAGGACGCGTGAGTCGGAGACTCAAGCTCGAACAAACTCAAGCGGCTGATATTATACAGAAGCGAGAGAATAAGAAATAAAAAAATAAAACGTAATATAAGAGAGAAGAGAAGGCACATGAGAAGGCACGTTTCTTTTTTTTTATCTTTTTTCAACTCTTTTCTGAAGTGAAAAGAAAGAGAGAGAGAACCCGTTTTTTGGCTAACTCACCGACATATCCCTCAAAGAGAGAAAAAAAAACTTTATTATATTCTTTTTAAAGTATATTCATATTCTAGAATCAGGCATCCGTATTCGAATATGCAGCCCGCGCGCGCGCACGAGTGCAAGCTTTAGATATGTATATATATCGGGAGACGATGAGGAGCCGCAAATAATAAAAAAAAAAAAAACTAAAAAGATATAAAGATCACCCAGTGTGGATACGATACAATACATTGGAATGCTACTACTACCACATAGTAAATAAAGCTAAGTTTTTTCGCACAAAAACTGACGAAATAACAAGGAACCTACTTATTTTTGCTTCTATGCTCATAAAACTATGGACTACAAGTGACAAAAAAAGAAAGAAAGAAAGAGACAAGACGATGAATAAGAAAAAAGAGAGAGAGGAAAGCAGAATTTTAAAAAAGAGTAAAAGTACTAAAGGCACCCCATGGTGTGAGGTTTTCGCCGAAAGGAGCTGCTAATTGAGCCCTTGTCGACTATAAGTATAAGGTTCCTCTAAAGGTCCCTGTTTTCCCTCAAATAACAATAGACCCGATTATCGTTTCTACCCAGGGGGTCGGTACGTAGCTCGTCTTCTTCTCTTCTTTTTTCCCTTCTCTTAAAAAAAAAATGTCTCATCCTTTGTATACTGTGCTTATTTGCAAACTCTACTTCTTCACTATGTCTATATATGTATACAAGAGTATATATATATAACCAAAGTACACAGCTGCCACACAGTAGTAGTAGTAGTATACTTATATAAAAGCTTTCTTATAACGCTTAAAACACCCCCTCCTTTTGCGTTTGTTGGTATATATATGTCAAACTTTTCAACTAGGTAGTTAAGGTAGTTATATGCACTATGAAAAACAACTTTAAGTTAAAAAGAAAATTCATATTGGTATATTATAGACTAACCTTTTTTTTCTTTCCAACGAGAGGTTTGATGACAATATTAAAATCTGACAGATGTTGATGAATTGTTCTTTTTGATGATTGGCGATCGATTTTCCAAATACACTTACAGCTAATTATTCATCAATTATGAATTTCCAATTAATAGTCATTGCGCACAGTATCACTTGTTAGATTTTCTTTCCTTTTTTCTCGGAGTTGCACTCCAGTACATTAAAAATCTTTCAACTTATCATCTATTTTTTTATTCCCTTTTTCAATAGATATAAACAATAGATCGTATAACAAAAGGAAATCCATGTAAAATTATATAACCGGGATATATAAAATATATCTTATATATATATGTATATACACAACTCGAATTTTTGTCGAGATAAAACGGCTATATATTATTTAATGATAAAAAATGCACACACTAGTGGCCCCTTACTTACTCGTAGGATTGACGATCGACTACTGGTCGATCGAGGCCCCGGCCGTGTTTTAGCTCTCTCCCCGCGCTCTACGAAAATTTTTCGTCTTTCTCTCTCGCTCTTTCTCTCATATTCTCTCTCTTACCTCACATTACATATACATATATCTCTCTCTCTCTCTCTCTCTCTCTCTCTCTCTCTCTTTCTCTCACACTCGTTCGCTTCTCTCATATACATGCATATAGTTTTAGAATATAACATATACTGTTTCTTGGTAGCGCCGTAGAGTAGCGCTAGTGAACAAACTCTTTCACGTATACATATAAACATAAATATACGTGTATATATAGTGAAAACACTTAGTAAAAAAAAAACGAAGATATTTTTGTTATATCCATCTTTCTCTTGCACTCGGAGGCATAGGCGATCGAAAATTATTATATAGCAGACGCACGCAGCCTCCTCCCTTCTCTGATTATTGTCGAAATGGACCGCATATAGGAATCGTTGGAAAAGAGAGATGGCCGCCAAGCCGGAAGCTTATTGGTCCGTATGAGGTTGTCGCATTAAAAGCGGAAGCATCTTGAATGTTGCATTGTGGGCGTTAACGTTTAAAGTACACGCCCACATTTATCCCTTCCGTATAGCTTCTCTTTATCATTTCAAACACTTCACTATATATCTCCCCTCTTCTGTTTCTTCTTCTTCTTCCTTTTACACGAGCCATTAGCATTTTTTTTCCCTCTTTACTGTACGAGAAACGCTCGCTCGCCAAGCACAGGATTATAGAGAAAAAGAGACAGAGAATATGTACACACATAGATATATTTATATATGTGAGTATGTGTATATAAACACATACATACAATAAGAGCGAAAGAAAAAGAAAGAAAATGTATCTCGTTCTAAACTGTCACTCGACACCCAAAGAATGACAGAATCTAGACGAGAAGTGTCAAAAAGCTGTCAACCCCCCTTCGACTATATAAGGCCCCGTGTTATTTTTTTTCTTTTTCTTTTAAATCTTCGGGAGAGTTCTACTTTTTATTATTATATACATATATAAAGTGCAACAGGCGAGTTATGTATATGTATAGTTGACATATACCCATCCAGAATCCAAAAGATGTATATACAAACTTTGTAATGTAGGTGGCCCCCATCATCTTTTTTCCATCTCTTTTGTCTCCACTTTGAAAAACATTTGACACCTTTAAAGACAGTGGAGAAAGAAGAGGCCTAATATTTAAAAAAACGCATGTGTTTTATATATATATATATATATATATATATATCAAAGAATGCATATACAGAGGGATCAAAAGCCCCCTTCATCAGAGAACGAGATGCGACTTTTGCTTTCGATAAGCTATATAAATACATATATATATTCTTTTTTATTTTTGACTATATCTTTTCTTTCTACATTTTTTTGTTTTCATCTAAATCGGCACACAACACGACTAGTTCATTCCAGACTCTTTTTACCTTGCCCATATCTTTTTCTTTCTCTTCTTTAAAAAAAAAAGCAAAAAAAAAACTTACCCATTCTCTTTCGTCTTTCACGCCATTTTACCCATATACTCTTTTTTTCTCTTTCTCTCTCTTCTCCTCTGGTCAGGAACACAATAATGGCCGAACAAAAGCTTAAGCAAACCTACTGTTTAATATAGAGACTGTAGTTTAAGAAGTTGCATACGTTTTCATTTCTTTTATATTATTTTTTTTTCTTCGGTACATCATATCCCATAATGTTTTCCCTTTATTATTGCGTTGTCAAGTAAATTAAGCGCTTGTTATTACGCTCAATTACAACGAAGGCAAAAATCATATCCCATTAAAAGTCTACAATAATGGACCCATAATACAAAGATTTCAAGAGTCACATAGCCATCTATGGTTTTATTTATACATATACACATATATACATAAAATCCTCCTTTGGTTATACAAATATACGGCCTAAGAGGATTAGTTGCCCTCACGATACATATACAGAATAGAAAATATGCAAACAAGCGTCTTTCATAGATGATGTCTTGTTGATAAGATAAGACTAAAGAGAGAGTGAGAGAAGAGAAGTGTCAAACCTCACTCGAAGGTTTGCGAATTAAAAGAGCTTTTTCTTTTTAATCCTTTAATTTTTTTTTCTCTTTTATTTATTTTATTCGAGATAAAGTTAAATAATCATTTTGTACATACTTGTTGATTGCATTGAACTCTATGATTCTCTATTTTTAGCTATTAGAAATATTAAATTTAAGCACTAGAACTATTTAACGTTTGCTTTATTCATTTTATTTTTAATCTCATTAAGATAAATTCAAATCTTTACACAATTTTTTATCAAAGATAAATATCTAAGAGTAAAAGGTGTATATATTAAAAGAGATACAATTCAAAATTTTACATGTTGTTTGTTATACTTAATAAAATATATAAAGAAAGTAGTTTTTAAAGCTTTATGAAATTTATTTGTTTTCATTAGTCACATAAATTTATATTTACTTTAAAGAAATATATATTTCACGCATAGATTATAAATGTAACATATTTATCATAATCATGATCAAAATATTTACTTCATATCTTATTGAATAAAAAAATTAAAATAAAAAATTTTAGATTTCCATGTCTCATACTTTTGAAAATTGAAAATTAAAAATTGAAAGAAGAATGATAGATAAAACATTGATTAGTTCTACTAAACAATGATTTTAATTGCTTTGATAAATATCTTTAAACATAAAAAAGTTTAGCCTTGTATTTAGACTTTTTATATTAAAATATGTTTATTGAAACTAAAGTCAATAAATTGATAAAAAAAAATTAAAAAAATGAATTATGAAAATTTAACATCACTGGGCAGTGTTAATTTTACTTGACAAATCTCAGAAAGTACAAGAGGCAGAGATCTAAAATTTTTTAAATTTAACGTCGCTGTATGTATCAAACATTGCAATATTAATTAGCAACGGAGGTCGTTTCAGTGTATTTGTGAAGAAAGCACATGTAACATACAGTGGTGCTTGTATAAATCAGCCGAGAGCGGGATTTGAACCCGAAACCTCGAGATTACAAGTCTATTGCTCTACCGATTGAGTCACTGACGACCTCATATATATGTGATTTTGTTTTGATTAATAAAATACAAGGAAGATAGTTTTAAAGTTTTATGTAATATCTCCTTAACTATAATCACAAAGATTTATATTTATTTGATGCGTAAATTACAGAAATTTAATGCAAAGGATAAAATATTAAAATTATTGCTTAATTATTTCTATTGAGTCATTCCTTAATTAAATTACTTTTAATTTTTTTAAAATATGAAAAGATGTATTAAGCTGCCAAAAGAGTTAATTTTCTGATATTATAAATCAAACATTACATCAGATTTGTTAAATAGTAAAATTATGACTTATGGAAATTTCATTTCGATTCAATGTTTTTGCTTCTATTTCCTATATGTAAAGCTCTAATATTTTGCAAGTCATTTGGTTTTTTTTGAAAAGATATAAAAAAGATAATTCCAAGATTTAATGTAATTTATTTAAAAATGTTTATCAAAGATTTATTATTGCTATTGTAATTAAATAAATATATAAAAAAATATTGAAATTATTTCTTTGAAGATATGCTAATAAAATTTTTAAATGAAAGAACTAATTTTTAAAAAAGTATATTTTTACCAAGTTTGTGTATCAAAAGTAACTTATTTTAAAGCATTTTATAATATATTTTATTTTTCATTTTTAATCTTTCTTAACGCTATATGTTATTATTTTATTTATAATCTAAGCTGGCAAAGGTACTCAGATCAACTGAGTAATTTTCAACTAAATATTTTAGATTTTATTTATAAAATTTTCACTAATAAAAGTATTGAAATTAATTATAATCTTTTAAATTATTTCTCATAAATATGTTATTGCTGTTTTGATTTAAAAAAATATAAAAAAATATTACAAACAGAAATATAATTTACATGTTTCTGTTATTTATTTTTTATGATATTATATCATATCTGCTAACAAAGTTTTCCGCATTAATAGACCTGCCCTTTAATTTTCGAACCTTTCAGGTACTGTTAAAGTATTTGCAAAATCGTATTACTTTACACTTAATTATGTATGCTTGATGCCATTAAATTGTCTTTTTATTATCAATCACTTTCGAAAACAGTAAAATATAATAATTCTTACTCATGTAAAAAATTACTTGACGGGTCCGTAAATAAATATTTTTTTATACAATTGTAAATGTTAAAATTTTGTTCGTTAAAAATCGTTTTAAAAATATTACATGATATAAAGCGTTGTTCAAATGTTATTTAGGAATGAATTATACAAATAAACAATTCTAAACATATTTTCATTCAGATAATTGAAGAAAAATAAATAGCAAATAATTTACTATCATTTAGAATCATAGAATTTAGAATCATCAATTTTTTTGAAAATATGAGATATTTTGTTAGATAAAAATATGAAAGAAACTAGAATTATAGACTCTAACGCACAATAGATTTGCAGCTAAATGATATGTTAGCAATAATTTTGAAAAATTTAATAAAGAGTCATCTTTTTGGAAAACCTTACAAAATTTAGAGAAATCCTAAATTGAAAGACTTGGAAATATTTGAAAAACAGAACTTTAAAATTGAGGAAGTCTCAGAGACACATTGAAAAAAATAAAATGGGATAAAGTGAAACCCTTTAAATATTTCGTCTAAATTCTTATAAAATTTTTTGGAATTTTTGAGCTTTTTACAGTTACTTTCAGTTTTTTTTTCGTATATTTTCGAAATGATTTAAAATATTATTTCATTTTCTTTACTTTTAATTTCCACGTGTAAATTATAATTTGAATTTCAACTTAAGATTTCTATTAAACATACCAATATCTAATATTAATTCAAATTTTGTGAACATTTTTCCTGTCTCTTTCCGAAAAGATTTTAAAGAAGTATTCTGTAAAAATTGCCACTATTTAAAATTTATTTTAAAAAATGTTTAACTGCACAGGATTTTGAAAATATGAAATAAAAAGAATAAATAATTTTAGTAAAATAATTTTTATTTATCAACACATTCCATATAACAACCATTCTGTTAATTGTCTCAATTCGGCCTCACGCTCATAATCTGAACCATTGCTCAAAATCTTCTTTAGTAAATCTTTTTGATCTGTTTCCAATGACTCCATGGGATTTAGAGCAGTCACCACCATACTTGGAAGACTGACATCATAATACAAGAAAATCTAGTATAAACAAAATGATTTTATTAGAATTTAATATTACCAATAACATTATAAATACGATTTTTATATAAAAATTTAAACTATGTTTTAAAGGAATCTAAATAGTACTGTAATACTTGAGTTAAGTATTAAATTCATACAATTTAAGAATTTTATTGAAAAAATAAGTTTTTTTCATATCTGTAAAATATAGAATCAAAGAAATGTTTTTTAATAACATTGTAAATTTTCTAAATCAAATATAATTTTATCAATTATATAGCTATTATAATTTATTATTTTTTTCTTTTTTTTTTTTTTCTTTTAAATTCCTAACCCACCTACTAAATTTCTTTCTTCTTTTTTTTATTTTTTTTCATTTTTTTATTTTTTTACTTTTTTTTTCATTTACTTATCATTTTTTTTTTATTGTATAAAAATCGTTTGCAATTCCCTTCCTATAAAATTTTTTTTACTTACTGTTATATCTTTTTCTGTGGTTTAGAGTTCACCATAAACTGTTAAAAATCAAAATTTGAAATACAAGCAAATGACGAGAGACTTGTGGTTAAAAAGAATAATTGTTAATTTTCAATGTTTAAGCATTATTTTTTAAAAAATGGACAACATCTATTGAGGCCATTTTGGATATTTTAGTTCCACAAACTTATTTTACGCGATGGTACAGTTGATTTGCTGTTAATTTTATTTTGTATAAGAAATCTAATTAGGTTATTTTAATACGTTAATTGAAACTACGAACGCAATAAGACTACAAGTTGAAAATCTAAATATAATTTACCTTATTAAAAAAATTATTATACACGAGGCAGGGGCTAGTAGTTTGCGGCAAGACGCTATACATCCCAGCGCAAAAAGCTCTAACAGGTTCTTCAAATTGAAAACGTACACTGTTTCTTTGTTGATCAAGTATATAGGTTTGGCCATCCCATGTACATGCAATTATTTCATCTGCACCGTCACCAGTAACATCTAATGGACATATAGCCGATACATGGTGATCAACTTGCATTGACCTAAAATTTTCAAAAATATTCTTTTTTAGTTTTTATTTGAAACTTTGATTAGTTTCAAATCCGTGATCTTTGTAGCTAGTAATTTTTATATCATCTTTTTAATAAGCATTGAATGGATAAAAAAATGACATTTTCAAATGCTTTCGTTTAACTACCAAAATATTTGAAACTTTCACACTACGTTTTGGATTTTAACACGATATTATTTTATTACGAATTTTTCTGAAATTTTGAACAATTTTGGTTAAGATAACTTGAAGTTTAGTATCGTACCTAATCAAGGTTCAACAAGAGGAATTTTTTTTGGTTTTTCGTAAATAAATTTATGAAAAATGTTTACGAAGTTTATTCTATGTCTATAGAGATCTTCAGTGGCTCAGTCGGTAGAGCGATGGCTTCGTAATCTCGAGGTCCCGAGTTCGAATCCCGCTTGAAATCGGCAGTCGATTGATACAAGTACCACTGTATAACATACAAGTGCTTTTTTTACAAACACACTAAAAATCTCCGTCGCTAATTAGCATTGTAATGATAGCTTAAATACAACGACGAAAATAAAAAAATTACTCTATGTCAATTTAGACAATACTTCAATTTTTTAGATTAATTAATATTTTTATTTCAATAATTTAATTTTTGATTAATAAAAAATTATTTATTTATCATCAAATTATAAGTATAATTGCTATATTTATCTCATTAAATTTTATATTAAATTTTTAAATTTCTGTAATTAATTTCATTGTAATTTGGTCAATGATCTTTTTATAAAATATTGCCAAAGCCAACTTAGCTTGACGTTGTCCGAATTTTCAAGCATAATCATTTACAAATGAAATCATGGCTATATAATATGACTTTCTAGATCGCTATGATTATCACATACTAACAGTTTTCATAATTCATAAAGGCGAATACAATAAAATTTTTCCAACATCGTTGGCCGAAAGTCGAATATTAGTTTTAGAAAATAAAAAACGCTCTAGTTTCTATTTTAAATTTTGAGTAAAAAAGTTTGTATATTTTTTTATCATTTTCCGAGGAAAAAATAAGTAAATATTTCGGTATTTAAGATTTTCCAATATTTTTTAAGCTTTTCGAAAAATTTTTTCAGCTGGAAAATAGATTAATAATGGGTTAAAAACTTAAGGGGATCTAAAAGAGTATATGATTCATACATAGTTACCGTCATTGCAGTTTTCTAAACTTTCAATCTTTATTTGAAAATTTTCTAAAATATCTCTATATTAAGCTTTTTATTGATAAAAATGGAAGGATGTAATATAAAGATATATTTAAAACTTTTGGATAAAGAATCAAATATTTGGAAAACTGTAACGTCAGTATTTTATATTCTTTTAAGATTTAAATAAAATGGCCATAATTTTTCTATAACTTTGTATAAAAAATAATTATTTTCAATATGTATAAGATCGTCATATGTGAGTCCGGAAATAAAAAGGACACATAGCCCATTTAAATAAGATTGGCTATATATGCCTTTCTGGACCCTCATAGATGGTCAAAATATGTGAATTAGTCCTATATTTGTAAAAGAATGTTCATTTTATTTGATTATCTGATTACATGAAAAACATATGTATCAGTTATTTTGGACGTTATTTATAAAATTACTGAATTTTCAATAATGTCTATTTATTTAAATTTGTCAAGTTAATACTAAAAAACGATATTAAATTTAATTGTTAATAAATTCGTTTTTTATTTTTTTAAGTTTATTTATTTTGTATCGTTGTCATGATCAAATTTTAATTTTTGTAAATGCATTTACAACTTGAAAAAGAGCGCACTGAACGTGTCCGAAACATCGTTTTAATATTTTCAAGGGCACATTTTTTCTAAAAAAGTGAG
This sequence comes from Anastatus disparis, assembly GCA_017163975.1. Lineage (NCBI taxonomy): Eukaryota > Metazoa > Arthropoda > Insecta > Hymenoptera > Eupelmidae > Anastatus > Anastatus disparis. The sequence goes on from JAFFSR010000281.1 coordinate 1,494,921, forward strand.
TTTTGTGTTTAAATGTTTTATAAAAATTAATAAATAAATTTACAGATTTTGCTATACGAAACTTATAACTTATAATCTCAAGAGTTCAAAAGTACCCACACGTATTGGGAACTCAATTGAAAAATACATTCAAAATACAGAAAAAATTGAAAACAAAAACAACCATCTCTGAAAGGGTTAAATTTGCTTAATATATTAAAGGAAGTAGATGTTATCTTGTTCATAATATAAATAATCAAAATCTCTCAATATTTTCATAATTAGTAATGAAAATTTTACATAAAATTTTTCTTTGAAAACATTAAATTAATGGCAAAAAACTATATATTGCACGTTTCAATTCACCACCAATTAATTTAAAAATGAAATCGATTTTTATCTGAGTAATGATTTGAAAAAAATTTCTTTTCATAACTAATTACGAATTTGTTAATAATTTTTTAACATTCGCTTGAAAATTTTTATGAAGATTTTGACATTTTAAAATCTATTAGTATAAATTTAAAAATCTAAATTTAAAAAGCGCGTAATTTATATAACATGTAAAATTTTTGAAATGATATAAAAATATAAAAGACATTCAAATTATGTAAAAATAGTAAGATATATAATTTATTAACACAATTTTACAATATCATCCATTGTGTAAAATTAATGAAGATTATAACGATTTTAACTAGAAATAATTACATTAATTTTATTGACTCTCATAAGATTTATACATTCATAAAGATGTATAATTTAATGCAAATATAGTAAATGGATGAAGAATACTTCTAATTATTTATGAAATACAATATTTTATTAATGAAAAATTTTAATGTAAATTAATAATTAAATTCGAATTAATTTAAAAAAAAAATTTTTTTGAAATATAATTAAGTTTAATATTGGATATTTACCATAAAATTATTTCATCTTTGACTAACATTATGGTCCCATCAAGAGTAGCTAGAGCGTATGATTTAGAATTTGACCAAGTTTTGTTTTCGACTTCATCAGTTTCTAAATCAGATTGTTGCTGCTGATCAACTAACTTTTCATTCTTATCCTTTTGAGTAACATTATCATTTTTATTATTTGAACTTTTATTTGGAGGTTGAAAATAAATTTGATCTTTATTAGATTCAAATTCTCCATAGATAATATTCCCACCAATAAGGTTGCCATCAACTGAATCTTCTCCCGATAAAATATTTTTATTTGTTTCATCTAAAGTTGTAGATTCTTCTTGAGAATCTTTCAAAAAACTAGATTTATATACACCTTCATTTGCAGTTATTATTTTGGCATTATCATCAGTAGATAAGTTTGTCATTTTAGGCTTTAAATTTCCCAATATTTCAGTTGAAATATTTGGATTTCGCATTCTTGAAATTCCTAAAGTTTGATAATCAACGCAACTGGCAGCCGCTTCACTATTAGTATCATAACATTCATCTTCTAATTGACAATCATCTGCATTACATTTAATCCTCATAAAAGTACCACCTGGTTGAGCCACTAATAATGTTGGTGTACCATCAGTATCATCCTGTAAAGTTACTGTTCCAATTTGATTTGCACATTCCCATTTGTTTAATCCTATTAATTTGCCAGTACCCAAATCTGCATTACTAGACCACCTGTATGATCTAACAACTCTGTCAGTTAAACCAATTATCATTTCATTAGCACCATCTTTATCAACATCAGCTATCAAAACCACTTTTGTATTTGTAGGTATTCTTTGAACATGTACACATTCCATTTTTCCAACTGATTCATCAGAACGATTTAAATTAATCTTATGGTCTGTAGTAGTAGGTTCTGTTAAGTTTATTAAATTTGTAGTACCTACAATAAATTTAGAATTAATTAATTATTATTAGCACATTAATATAAATAAATTTAATCTCTTTTACAAATTTCTTAGAAAATATTTAATTATACCTGTTCTAGCTTTAGCAGCATTTTGTTCATTGTGTTCTCCATTATCAGAGCCACTTCCTTCAGAATGTAGGGTGCTGACACTTGGGCGGACTGATCGAGGACTATAATAAATGTGTACCCAACCATCTCCACAAATTACAATTAAGGCATTTCGGCCATAGTTAAATATATCACCTATAGCAACACTTGTTATCAGACCAAGACCTGTAATCTTCTGCCATAATTCCAAACCCTATACAAATATTAATATTAAAACATTACAATTTTTACATGTATGACATATTAAAATTTTCAATTACTTTAAAAATATACAAATCTCCCTCAGCAGTTCCAACTACTAACTCATTGTCTCCATCGTTATCAACATCACCAATGGTTAAACCATGCCTAAACAACGTTCCAGGCAGGTCCCATTGCAATCGTTTAACAAAGCATACAGCTCTCATTTTAATCAATTCCTTTTTATATAATTAAGCAGCTGATACAGTAAAATTAGTGATAGGTGTTCTTCTGTCAGGTACATAATTGTTTAAACTTTGCCATCTATGAGGAGGCCATACAATATGAGTGGCTTTGGCTGTAATAATATCAAGTGGGATTGGACCAAAAGTATTTGAGTCCAAAGAAACAGCAGCGTAATCACCTTCAACCCAACATTGTTTGTCTGGAATCTATGGTTTAATAAATATTATAAGATATACTTAAATTAATTTTAAAAATTGCTATTTAGATTATAAATAATTAACCTGGATAATTTCGTTTTGGTATCCTAGAGTATTTATCACATCACCAGATAATCCAATGACACGTTTGATAAATTTTCTATGTGGATATTTTGGTGATTTAAATGTAACTATATCACCTCTTTTAATATATTTCTCATTTGCAACTAAACGATTTAAAAAAACCCAATCATCTTGCTCTAAATCAGGATTTAATGCTGGTTGCATTGAATTTCCCTCAACACGAGCAAAAGAACCAACTTGTGTAACAAATAAATAACCAAGTGAACTACTTATAACAAAGACGGTACGAAGTTTAGAAAAGATTCCCATTAAATTAAAAAAAAATGTACACCTAAATAATATAATGAAATATATTCGAAATATTTAAATTTATGAAATTTTAATATGAAAACCTAACCTGGTTTAAAAGTCACGAAAAATTTTCTGATGATAATTTCTTCCTCTAGTGGCAAAAAATTGAAATTTGTCTAGCAGAACATCATCTGATCTGATTATATATATAGACTATAGATAATAAATATGGAAAAAAACGTTAACCTTACAAATTAGATTTTAACCTGCTCTTTTTTTATGTTTATAAATACCAGATACTTTAATTATTTTTGAAGACGCTAGAAAATATTTACAAATAGTTTATTATTTTAGATTTGGAAATTTGATACTTCCAAAGTATAGCTTAAGCGAGCTTTGGTTGAAATAAAAACCGGTATTATTATAAGCATGTAAGTAATGTAATCAAGAATTAAATCAAGAATTAAATAATACAAAAATATAGGAATATATAATATAATTTAATTATATGAAATATTTAAATGTATTTATAATTTTCAGTCTGTAAACTATTGTTTCGTACAATCTTATTTATTGCGCAAGTGTTAAAGGTGAATCTAACCTTACATTTGTAGAAATCTAGAGAATAAACATCGTTTTATAAAAATATGTAATTCTAAGGTAATAAATTTTAGTTCATATGAAATTCTTTAGTCAATTATTTCAATTAAAACAAGTTTTTTTTTCACAGATATGTATTTGACATAACGAAAATTTTGCTTGATTTTAAATAAGAAAACTGAGAAAAACAATTATAAAATGGCACATACTCTATTGAAAAAAATAAGTCAATTATCAATTGGTACTCACTTTGTAAGGTACAAACATACAAAACATTGGGATCCAAAATGGAAAAAATTAAGAAGAGAAAAAGTTATAGATATGAGGGAGGTATTACAAAATTATGAAAAACATGGTGAGATGGATGAGAGTGTTAGAATTAAAAGAATGAAGGAAATGGGAATTTACCCTCAAAGACCATGGCAAGAAAAGCCAATATATATTAGTTCCACATCAAATGTATTTGAGCCTTATGTGCCTCCTGAAGGCGATGGTAAATTTTCAATTCTATCTACAGAGGGTGCAAAACAAAAGTCAGAATTTTTGTACAAAAAATCAAAATCATATAATGCTGTCAGAAAAATTAGAAAATACGAAGAAGAATTTCATGTCGGTGAATTTGCAGAACAAGCTACAGACCTTTATATCAAAGCTCATGAGGCATTAGTAACAAAAGATGAACAAGAAATAACAAGATATGTAACAGAAACATTATATCCCGATATGGTTTTTAATATAGAAAATAAAGTTATAAGATGGAAATTCATAAAATCTCTTGAACCAGCCAAAGTTGTTCATGCAAGATGTACATCAATGATTACGGATAATAACATGTTTGCTCAAGTTACTGTACGTTTCCATACTCAACAAATGCTAGCTGTATATGATCGATTTGGAAGATTAATGCATGGTTCTGAAATTTTAGCGAAAGATGTTCTTGAATACATAGTCTTTGAGAAACACCTAAGTAACCAATATGGTTTGTGGCGTCTTCATTCAAAAATTACACCTACTTGGATGCCTCCACCTCAGGCTGTTACAAAAACTTATGTTATAGAGTAATGTATAATATGACAATAAATACGTCCTTTCTAATTATGAATATTGTTACATTAATTTTAATGTTTCTGTAAATGTTAATCAAACAGATTTTTGAACATTGATTACTTTATTAAATTTTATTTCTTCAAAAAATGAAAAAAAAAAGAAAATTTTAGTTGATATAATAAATTTATAAAATTCTAGTAAACTCATTTAATAATTAATAGTTTTTATAAATCCTAATTCTCCTTTTTTTTATCTAAAGTATTGTATTTGTTTTATTTTTTATTTTCATAAATTATAAAACTATTTCTTAAAAATGTATCAAATAGCAATTGAAAGTGAATAGAAGTGAAACGAATATAGTGGCCGCCAAAAAACGGAGCTACCTTTGAGAAATAAAGTTCTAACTTAAAAGTTTGGTATTTCAGAAAATAATACAGAATTGCACAAGAGTTCATTTAAAAGGCATTTTTAAGGTCTTTTCAAAGGTATGATGATAATTTAATTTCAAGGATTTACCTGCGAAATATCCTAACTTAAAAATTAAAAAACAAATATTTTTTTTCTCTTTGCTAAAAATTGAACCATTTTTAGAAAAATGATAGTAAAATTTTATACAGTTAGTTTTGAAGACATTTAATTAAACTTTAATTAAATAAAAATGAAAACAGATTTTAAAAAATTTAAATAAATATTAAATGAGCGAAGTGAATGTTTTGTTGGCATTGATCGAGCGGGCGCAGAATTTCAAAATATCCACGCTTTGACTACGGGTCTGTTTCGAAATTGCTGACAGTACTGGCCAGTAACACAAATGGCAACAGCACAATAAATTTTAGCGGTCTATTTAAATCAACGAATTTAATTAAAATATTTAAATCATAAAATTTAATTGCATTATCATATATTACGATTGATTACTTTAACAAATTTTCTTTAATTCGATCATCAACCCAGTAATCAGCTGATTTTTATTTGCATATGCTCTACTGATGTGATTCAACAAACTCTAAAATAAAAATGAAAAAATAATAAAGTAAAATAATAATAATTAATAATCTAATAAAACAAAATTTTTTTTACATAATTTTATTATAATAACATAATTAAATTTTATGAATTCAATTTGTTGATTCAAATAAACCGCTAAAATTTATTGCGCGTACTGTCAGCAATTTTGGAACACATCCTATAATGTCGCCACTATACCGAGTCTTCGCATACAATTTTATGAGATGAGATGTGTCAATGCGCTACTGTTGGCCTGTTGGGAATCTTCTATACCCAAATTGTTTTCCGTATATACTCATAAAGTAAAATTGTTGATTAAAAATCATAAAATAACTATTTAACGTGATAAGACAAATTTAAAAAAATTTTATTCATCCACACAATACTTTCTCTTATTTTATTAAAAAGCTTTATAATTAGTGAAGCTAATAAGAATCATTCTCAGTCTTAAAAATGTTTTAAATGCGGAGTCTGTGTGGCGCAATTAAATAATAATTTAAATATTTTCTTTTGTAAAATACTTTTCTATCTTTCTACATGACGAAAAACAAGCACACAACTGAACAAGAGCGTGAAATAGTGGTAGATTTATGGAAAAATGGTTCTTCTATGAACGAAATCGCAAAGAAACTGAAAGTATCGAGAAAACGAATACAGAATGCTATCAAGAAATTCAAACAAAGTCTTGAACAAAGTAAACCTCCAAAGGAGAAAAGAGGTAGACCTCGTAAAACTACTGTTCTTTTGGACAAACTAGTTGTCAAAGAAGTCAAAAAAGATCCATTAATGCCAGCTTCACGCGTAAAAGAAATAATATTTAATGAATCTAGTGTCGAGCTATCAAGATCGACGATCAAAAGAAGATTGCGCGATGCTAAAGGACGCATTGCTAAAAAGTCATGTACGAAAAAAAAGAACGTCAGGAAAAGATTAGTTCTTGTTATAAAGGATGAAAGAAATAATAATTAACTTAATTATTTTTATTATTTAAATTTTAATTATAGTATTACTTGGTAAAGAAAATTAAATGGTGAAATATTTCAAGAAAAAAAGAATGTTTTTCAATTTAATACTGTTTGATGTATAAAAATACAATAAAAATATAAAAAAATGAAAGTGCTTAAAAATTTTCTTTTAATCCAAGGATATTTCACATTTCAAAATAAACTTTTTTATTTGGCATTTTTCGTATCTCCCATCTCTTATAATTAAAAAGATATCAAAAAAATAAAAAAAAGTCTATTTTTTTTATAAAAACTGCCATGTTTCAGTTAATTTTTGACTAAGAAAAAATCCAAAAATTATTTTAAACTCCAATAAAATACTTTTAAAAGCGTGTAAAATTTTTTTATCATTTTTTTAGAAATGGTTAAAATTTTAGCGAAGGCGAAATTTTTTTTTTTTTTTCAATTTTTAAGTCAGGATATTTTTTATACAATTATTGCCTTTTCAAAATTAGCTGTCGTACAATTCTGTACGATCATTATTTGGTGAGGTATAAAACTTTTAACTTATAGTACTTCGTTTCTGAAGGATGTCTCCGTTTATCTTGTGGCCGCACATATGAATGAATATATACATTAGCTTTTCCAGAAGTAATAACTATCCCAAACATAATTATATAATAACTTAATATTTGTGTAATATATTAATGATAGAAATAGAACTTAACAGGTTTGAATAAAAAAGAAACAAAATTATTATTTTGATTTAATGCCTCTTTTTGGGACGTTTTATTGAATCACTTAATATGAAAATGCATGCATAAAAAATAAGTAGTATAAACTTGTATTGGTATACAAACAATATAAACAACTAATTTTTAACTTTCAATAAATGAAAATAGTAACTATTTTACTTAACTATGCGAAATCAACTTTTACAAAACGCTTACATTAATATTTTTAATTTAACCTTTAGAGGGCCAGAAAGTTATCGTAATAATTCGACTTTAGACATTATATAAAATAGCTTTTCTATTGAATAAATCTTCTTTGACCTAACAGGCACTTTTAAAGATATCACGTATGCCGGTACTCTAAAGGCCAAGTAAATATAAATAACAGTTTGTAAAAAATATATTAATATTTGTATTCTCAACTCAACTGTTTTAATTACTTTATTAATATGAAAAACGAAAATTTTTTTTCAATGAAACAAAACTACAAATAATTATTCATAGCTGATATTTATATCAAGAGCTAAAATATTCATAACAGTTGTTAAAAATTATTTTTTTGGTGTTGTTGAGTATAATAGCATGATAAAACGAAGCGAGGGCCGTGATTTTATTACTATGTTGCATATAATGCTTTGCTATCTCTTTAATCAAAGAAATTTTATTAACTTTAAAATAATAGTCATGCATGTAATTGCAGAAATCTCAATTGTTAGGAATGACGAACCACGATAAATATTTTCAAATAAATGATTTTTATACTAGAGATTTTCAGTGGTTTTAATTAGCGTTAAAGGTTTTTCGAAGTGTTTGCAAATGAAACACGTAACGTACAGTGGTGCTTGTATCAATCGGTCGAGATCGGGATTCAAACTCGGGCCCTTGAGTTATGAGTCCATCTCTCTTCAAATTTAAGTTTCATTATTAAATGAAAATCAAAAGTTTTCGCTTCTTTTTGAAAATTCCGCTTTTGAATAAAGTGACTACAGATGAGTCGAGAATAAAGTATCGTGTAACACGAGAATAACGTACTATATTAATTATAAAAATTTATAAATATAAAATTTTTATCACCATAAAATGCATCTCTTTAACTTGTCACTACCAAATCGTCGCTAACTGAATTCGACGAATTCAGTTAGCGACGATTTGGCAGTGACAAGTTAGTTCATTAAACAACAATTCATTTCATGGATATCTTACAATTATTATATATTTAATAAAATTTGACTAGTGTTTATAACGTAAGTATTTTATAGCCTGTTTTGAAGCGGCACATTTAGCTAATTTTTTAGTCGATCCAAAGCCATGGAAGAACTTCTTTTTTTTTTCATGTAATTGACCTACGTTAATTGACAATGTTACCATAATTGTTTTCGTGCCTTCTACGGTGACCGATTTGCTAAAAAATAAAAATAATATTTTTTACATTCATTTGTTTTTTTCTAAATATGCAAATAATTTTGTATAACAATATTGATTAAGTAATCAAAATGAAAAGAAAATTGACATACGCAAACTTTGGATTTGCTCCTTGTGTTTCATAGATTACTCGAATAGGCTGTTTGGGAACATTTTTGCTAAATAATTCTAAAAAATTTTATATATATTTGGTATTATTCAATTCAAATAAATTAAAATATAAAAAATTAATAATGTTTACCAATTTCTTTGTACATTAAACAATACACAATATTCCATACTGTTTGTAAATTTTTTCCTGAATCTAAATAGATGGCTCCAATTAAAGATTCAAAAATATCTCCCAATACTTTAGGAACGTCGACATGTTCAGCCATGTTACATTCTTCTTCTTCGAGTAAAACCCAAAGTAACTAAAATTTTCAAAAAAAGTTTTTATTTTCAATGCTAATATCAATTTACATCTTTAACAAATATCTACCTCATCGTTTATTTCATGGTTTCTGTCTTCTTGGAATCTTACAAATCTGTCTACAATATCAAATATTTTTGGTGCATAAGCCAAAAGAGCAGTGTGCAATCCATAACGTACAGATAAACAAGCAAAAGTTATGTTATTAACTAAAGCTGATCGTAGATCAGTTAATTCGCCGGGACTTAGGTCGCCGCAATTTTCATAAATGTATACAGTCAAAAGGAAATCTAAAAGTAGTATAAGCGTAAATAAATGTTAAACAAACTGACAAATATTTTTTTAATTATGATAAAAAAAAAGAATTACCAAGCACCGCATCTCCTAAGAATTCTAATCTTTGGTATGACGAAGTAATTCTATTTGACACAAAAGATGGGTGAGTAAATGCCTTAAAAATAAAAATATATTTTCATAATCAATACAATTTAAATATAAAATTACAATAGGATTGTTTAAATTGAAAAAATTTTTAAATTACTTGTAATAAAAATGCACGGTTCTGGAATTTGTAGCCAACTTTTTCTTCAATGCTACTTGCCCAAGGCATGTGCTCATTGACGTCTCCGGTCCCTAATTTCGGATCAGGTATTTCACTTTTCAAAAATTCATTAATATTTAAATCCTTTGGCAATATTTCAAACCACTTTAATATACAAATAGCGCCTTTGATACCTAAATGCTGTAACAATTTAGTTTTATTAATAATTTAACAAATCAATGTTACTAAATTTTTCAAAATATTCGTTTTTTACGTACAAGTAAATATGTCCCTATTAAGGCTTCAACACCATCTGATACAGTCTTATCGGATACCAATTGCACACCCAAAAAGGGTTCCATTCCAGTATGTATTACGCTAGTTGTCCAACTCAATACTTTCTCTTCTAAATGTTGTCTTGATGCATTATTTGCGATTCCTTTAAGTTTTTCTTCTTTGGACATATGAATTTCATAGACAATGTTTGCAGCAACCTTAAATAAATTAAGAAAATTTTTCAGTTTTAAAAAATTTTCTTTAAAAATTAATCTAATTTTTATTGAAATAAATTAAATAAATTTACTTCGAGCTCGACTAATATTTCCTGCAATGAACGGTCAACTGCATATGCTGGAGTTATAAAGTTAGATAAAGGAGAAAAATCTTCAACGTTCATTCTTCCTGGAATACTTTTTCGTTTTCCGCAGTAAAATAAATTTAAGTTCCCTACCAATTTGCCTTTTAAAAAGGTAAGCGGTCCTTCTCCAAAATCTTTAAAAGTTTGGAATAAGAATAGAGATATGGCAAACTTAAGAAAACAGTCTCCTAAAGTCTCTTCTCTTTCAAGGTTAAATACGTCGTTGCTCACTTTGGCTGTTAAACCCTAAAAGAATCAATAATAAATTAATATTATCAATTTTATTTATCTAGATATTACGAAATTTTTTTGTATTACAAAAACATATACCTTCATAACATCGATAAGACCTGGACCATAGAGACTAGTTTTATTCAATATTTTTAATGTTGGCACAGGAACTTTCGGTGCAGAAATAAAAAAACTTTTGAGCGCGTTTTGATATTTCTGTAAAATAAGGAAATAATATAAATAAATTAAATAACATATGCAATTTTGATTAATATAAACATACATTAAAAAATTTAATCTTACCAGATTTTTTTTATCCTCTGAAGTGACACCAGCCATGAACTGATAGTAGTATTCTATATCTATCAATTGTATCCGTTCTGCATTTCTTTCGAGATCGAAAGGCTCTTGCGCCTTTTTCCACGAGTACAAACTCTTTTCCTGGCTAAGTACTGTTTTTAACCCAAATCAAAAATTATTTTTATATTTTTAATGTCTTAAAAATGATTTATTTCTTTTTTAATATATTGAATTTAGATTTATAATAGACTAAAATTAAAGATTAGGCTAAAATAAAGATATTAGTATTTAAAACGCGGAAAAGTATTAACATATTTTATATATAAATTGTTTTTCTTCAATAAATATTAATGAACTATCGAGAAATTTTAAATTTTATTTCTAAATACTATAAACTAAATTTGCAAAAATCGTTCGTGTATTTTTCATGTTTTTGAGTGTTGACTCTCTTATTGCATCATGATTTTTAATTATAAAATTTTTAAAATCAAAATTTGATACCATAATTTTACACTGTTTAACATATATTTAAAAAAGTCTAAATTTATTGATATATTTAAAAAAAATCCTACCATCTACATCGAAAGAAATATCCTGAATTGGTACATTGTCAACTTCCATATCCTCATCCTCTAATGTAACATCTTCGTTGTCTTCATTGTCATTACTGGAAGAATCGCAATTCTGTTGAAATCCATCCTTTATTTCTAAAGGATCCCATACATGATTTGGTTCAATAGGTTTCAATTCAAGATCTATTTCTCGAGCAATTTTAACTCTTAAATCTTCGGCGACCAATAATTGTGAAACTCTGTGCAATATAGTCGGCAGAGTTGTAGCTTTTAACCAATATAATGATGGAAAGTCAAGTCTCTCACAAAGTTCCGGTACTAAATGCTCTTCGAAGTCTTCGGTAATGTTTGCTCTCTTACGTTTACTTATATTGGCTTTGATTCGCCTGTAAGATAAAATATTAAAAATTCACTTATAAAATTAACAAATAAATCATAATAAAAATAAAAAAATAATTAATAAAATTCTAACCTTGGTTTGATACAATTGATCTTTTTTGAAATTGGCTTAACTTCCAACAAAGGTTGAGATGCATTTTCAATAGCTAGTCCATGTCTACTTTTGAAATAATCTATATAAGAATCGAAATCCGACGTTGGAAAACATGATTCAGCTTTTAAGTATTCACATATTTCTGTTACAATGTAAACATTGGAAGCTCGGTACGTTGGAGTAATCAATGCAAACTCATAATCAGACTCTTTTACCACTACAGGTTTAGTAGGGACGATTGATTCGATAGTTTTGTAACGGTTCACAACGTCCCAATTAATTTCTTCGTTTTCGTTCACTGAAAAAAAAAGAATATAGTCATCCAATTATTTTTTGAAAACATTAGAAACACAAAGTATTGATTTTATATTTACCAGGCACAACTAAATAGCAATTATCCTTATTGTGGATATCGAAGACCACAAAATCTTTTATCACTTTCAATACATCGTCAAAAATCAAATTATGAAACGCTCTAAGGGAATCTATTTCTGTTTGCTTTAATGATTTCGTTGGTTTATTAACTTTAATGGATACTTGTAAATCTCCGACGTTCATAAATATTGGAAATATCGGCAAATTTGGCATTCTTTTTGATGATAATATACCGTAAGTTTTACGACTTGCTAATAAATTATAAAAAACTAAATGACGATTGTCATTTATTGGAAGAGCGTAATTTGGCTCCATTTCAATTATGTGTAAATATAATTCTTTATCTTTTTGTGGATATGCTGCTTCAAGAGCTTCTGGATGCTGAAAAATAATAGAAAAGTTTTTTCTGATTGTTTTTTTTTTAAATTTTTCTAATTAAAAGAGAAGCATAAATTTTAAAAAATTTATTAAAAAAACACCAAACTTAAGTGTAATTTTTTAGTTAAAACGATTTTTTTTATATGATAGAAAATCATAGTAGTCGTAAATAAAAAAAGCAAATCATTCATAGCAGCTGTCGCTCTCTATAATTGGACAACTGCTGCTCCGCACTTGGTCGCCGTTATCTTTAGCAGGTGTGAAATATTGTATAAACATTGAATATATTGTAATTGAGGTGACTGGGCAGCAGTTGTCTAGTGCCCAAAAAAAACGCTGTTTATCTAAATAGGCATAATTGACGTATTGTAGCTATGGAGACACTGCGCACTATCAACATAACTTTATAAAAAAATTTAGATTTTGTTCAAATTTATTCGAAAATGAATAAATTGATAAAATTAGCGAGCCGGGTGCATCAAAGGAATTAAGGGGTTCAAAAATTGAATAACTTATTATTCCGTAATGTCTATCTTTAATTTTAACGAAGTAAACGCATATTTTACGCATTAACACTCTCAATTATTAAAATTGTAGACATTAAAATTTTAATTTCAACAAAAACTAATAAAATAAAAACTGCTTTGATTAGATAGAAATTGTCACGTCTGCTGCTTAGTAATGATTAAGAGAAAAAACGCAATAGTGCAAGTTATAAAATATGCAGCAATAAAAGAAATAAAATTACATCAGTGGAAATGGCTCAACGTTTGAGCACTTGTCCATCGCGCTTATCCACGCAGCAAACAGTTTTTCTTGCCTTTTTTTTATAAATTAATAATATTTTTATTGATAATAAAACAAAATCGGTAACGAAACAAATAAAAATTAATTTCATAAATTATCATATCAGAAAATTATGATTTTCAGCATTTTTTAAATAAAAATAATATTTCTTAGAATTTTTTAATTAGATACAACAACGAGAACTACAAAGGATGGAGAAACTGATTCGATTATAATATTTATAATACCAATAATACAATACAAAAATAATACACTGTTTCATATTTACATTTTTTAAATGATGTACTTGAGATGAAGCATTGATCACGTACATTCTGAAAATTAAACATTTTAAATATTTTTGAACAATTTCTTTTGATCTTCAATTTTCAAAGTCACAAAAAACACAGAAAACCAAAAAAAAATTAAGAAAAATTCTATAGATACTATAAAAAATAATTTAGTTTTTACGATTAAAATATTTTTTTTTATAATTGATAAATCGTAGATCGATAATATAATATTTCTATAGCAAAATAAAATTATAATTTTAAATAATTTCTGATTACAGTTACTACACAATTCTAAAAATAAAGCTACATTCGCGATTAATGCAATGTTGACCTTACTAGCTATCAAGCGCATCTTAATTGTTATTCGATGAGAAAGCGTATAAGTAGGTAGTTTTTTCTTCAATAGAGAACATGATTTTGCGAATATCATTAACAGACTATTTTTATAAAAAAATTTAAAATGTTAGTTTAATAATTAAGGTAATGTAAAATATTAACATTACAGTTTTTCAAATTTTTTATTCTTAATCCAAAAGTTTTAAAAATATCTCTATATTATACACTTGTATTTTAACTAATAAAAACCATGACAGAGAGACATTTAAAAATTTTTTTGAATGATGATAAAAAATCCAGGAAACTAGCATCTCGTTAACTATGCATAAATCATATATGTTATTACATCACCTTAATTAATACATATAATATGTTAATTATTTTAAAATCCAACATATTTAGCGATTTAAAAATATAAGACGAGTTGTATGTAAAAAATTGAATTTGAGAGTAGAGCAGTAAAATGCAAAAATTGCGCTATCACGCTATAAAATGCTAAATTGCATATACGTAGACGTGTACGTTTGCAATTTTTTAAATTGTATTAAGAGTAAACATAAATTAAGACTATACTTTTTTATTACTTTTATTCTATTGATTATTATATTTTATTTTAGTAACAGCGGAGATATTGGCCGATATTTTTTATTAAGATAAATTTAACAAATTTTGTTTTTGAATTGTAAAAAAATCTTTTAATTTTTGAAAATTATTCTAAAATCTTGTGATAGCATTACGCATTATTGATATACAGACATGATAGAATTTTTATTTTTATTTTAAAATTTAAATTATAAACTTACCACGCGTGGGTGGAGTCGTTTTTTTGAATTTGTCCCTGGAATTGCACCTTCAATTTTTTCTTCTTTTTCCATACATGGAAATAAATAATCGGCGTTAATCAATGCATCTTCAACTTTTTTAGGTAGAAGATTGTCATCTAACTCTCCTATTTGGTGCAATTTTATTGCAGCTTTCATAGCTGCTGATCGTTTAGCAACGTCAATGGAGAGCATGGGATCTCCGATCATTGTATCTTTTAATAAAGACACTGGTGGTAAGGTCAAATGAACCTGAAATCGAATCGTATAAATATAATAAATTTCAAATGTTAATTAAGTACTTTTTTTGAGATTCTTGTTATAAAAGTTTTAATTTTTCTGTTCAATGAAATAATTTTTTATTTTATTGTGCCTGATAAAAGCGACTTGAAAATTTTTATTGGTGATGTTGTATGTAAAAATAATACAAGTATATTTCACAATCATTAAAATAAAATTCTTCACTGTACTTATTCATAGTGCTTATTTAAATTAAAAATTATTCATATTATATACAAATCATAGCTGTTTACTTACTCTATATAATACACCATTAATAGTTTGAATTTCTTCTTTTACCCAAGTAGGAGTTAACATTATAAATTTAGATTTTATCAAATTTGCACAATAAGTATTTATGATCACGATAGCAGATTGTTCTGTTATAACACTTTTTGTGCCATTGGGTAAATTAATCACATATGGTTTGATGTCATATGTGTATAAAAGATCTCTTACTTCTTCATTAGTTGGATTTCTTCGATCATCTGTTTCATTACATAATTCCTGGAAATGAAAGTTTCATCTACTATTTATCATATTTTCAATGTAATCAAATTCAATTCATAGAATATATTTCAAATTTTAATTAATTAATTAATTAGTTAAAACATACTGTTTTTAGATACCCTTCCGTTAATTGAAATGTTTTATATTTTGTCATATATTTATCTGAGCTTGATGCTAATGTTATAAAATGGCTAGTTGGATGTCTAGCTCGACCTTTACTTTGGATATAAGCTCTGAAATCTTGAGGTTCATAATATCTAATAACTAAGGTGCATGCGGGTATATCTACACCTTCATCTACAACATCTGTAGCAACAACACAATTTGATGAACCATTTCTAAATCTAAAAAGAATAGAATTATAGAATTTTAAAAATATATATATGGATTAAGTAATTAAATTCAAATTTTTTACTTGACTAAAACTTCTTTATTCCAACGAGTTAAACACAATTGTTCTCTCGCATTCCTATATGGATCATTATTATATCCTACCATGTATTCAGGTTTTAAAAATTTGAAATTCGGATCAAACGCACTTAATTTCTGTGTAACATTTTGATATATTTAAAATAGTAAATAAATATTTTATAAACTACAAATTAAACTAAAATTTATAAAACTTACTTTTAGTAAATGGTACAATACTTTTGCTGTAAATCGTCGTTTTACAAAAATTATACAACAAAATTTAACTTTTTCCTGCATATTGCTATGGAAGTGTTTTAAAACTTCAAGTAATTTCAAAACTTTTGGAGATGAATACCTAAAAAGGAAAATGTCATTAAATGGAGCAGACAAAAAAAAAATTAGTTATACTTATTAAAGAAATAATGTATAAAGATAATTATATTTATTCTTCTCCTATTCCTAGACTAAGACATTTATGGAAGTTTGAATAATTTAGTGAAATTCGATAGAAATTTTCAAAGTTTTAAGATATAATTTTCATATTTATGAAAATTCAAGAAGTTATTTTTAATTTAACTTGATTATTACTAAAAATATAGTTATTTTTTAAGAATTTATGTACTTTTTTACTTACATATTTTTTTTGTGAAAGGGTAGCAAGTTTGTTAGTTTTTTTTAGATAAGTAAATAATTATAAAAATACTTTAAAATCAAATGCTGCATCTATCCAATTTCATATTATTGTGTTTTTATAAATTAAATTAAGAGGCTCTCAATCTGTTGATTTTGTTTAACAAATAAATAATTATAAATATACCTTAAAACTGAATCCTCAGAATTTCCAATTTCATGACTTAACAGTTTTTGTATCTTCATGGATTGAGTTATTAAAAAATCCAAGACAGCAACAACCTCCTAAAAAATATTTCAATATAAAATATTTCAGGATAAATAAATAAATAAATTATTTTATAAATCATAAGAACCAATTCATCACAATTCTTCTTCAAATATTCTAACTGTATCATGTGCAATAACACAGCTTTACTTCCTCCATATAATCCCATTTCATTTAAATGCTCCTCTATATCTTGCACGATGCGTCTTAATTTTACAGTTTTTGAGGTAGATCTAAAAATTGCACTACTGTCAGGATTATCAGATTTATTTGGAAGATAGATGCAATCCAAAATTTTAATTGCATTCTCAATGATAGCTTGAATTTCATCCATGATACTAACATTATGCACAGAATCATAATATTCTATAAATTCCTTAGGATTTGTTGCATAATCTGTGACTGTAGATAAAGAGTCAACAGTAATAATTTTTGCATGGAATGTTATTTCTAATTCCTAAATATTAAAATTTTTAATAATTTTTGTAAAGTATTTTAAAAATATATTCAATAAGTATAAAATAAATACCCGTAAAGTAACTTGAATTTTTTCATATTTAACATTAGAGTTAAGCAGTGAAGCAGACATAGCTAAAACTCTTGGCTGCTGATCTAGAGGACAATCCTCAAATCTCTGCATGATTTGTCTCATCGGGTGGTCTTTCACAGCCCTATGACATTCATCAAATATAATTAAATTTACCTTGCTTAAAGGTAATACACCATGCGTTACTAAATTTAAAAATATTTGAGCAGTCATGACAAGAATCTGAAAAAAAATTTTGTCATGTATTAAAAAATTTTTGCTTACATAAATAAGTATACATATAAATAATACAAATATGGAATATCAATTTATTTAAAGAGAAGTTATTAAAAATTTGTTTATTAATATTAAATTATTAATTGAAAAAGTTAAATCTAAATTGTAATATTTGATTTATGCTTGCAAAAATTTAATTTACTTGATACAATAAATTAAAGACTGAGGAGCACAGAATCATTAAAATATTTTTTTTTAATGAAAATTATCCATTATAATAATATAATTTAAAATTATAATTAGCAAAAGAATTTCAAGATGTTAATTTTAAAATATTACTTGATTGGTTTCAATTTCTTCTCTCCATTGCTCGTCACTCCAAAAATCAACTTGCATGTCACCGCTGTAACCTTTACAAACTAGTCCAGTATGTCGACTTAAAAAAGCACATTGTTGCGAAACTAAAGGTACTGTATTTACAACAAAAATTGTTCGTTTGCCATCTAAGGTGAAAGGTCTAGAAGAAGAATTTTTTAAAAATTAATCTTAAATTGATAAATATTTATTAAAAGAAATTAAATAGTTCATTTATTACATACTTGTGCAAATCACCGCTTAATCTTTTAACTAATAATACAGCAATAAATGTTTTACCAGTTCCTGTAGGCAAATAAATTATACTATTTCCTTTTACAGCCTTTTCATATAAATAAATTTGATAAGGCCTAGGCAAAAATTCTTGCTCCAATATTTTTTCTTCCATGTTGAATAATTATTCATCAAGATTTCAATAAGGTGTCAATTGAAGTGTATATGAGTCAATCCTTTTTTTTTATTGCAAAAATGTCAGATATACAGTATGATGCAAGAACTGCTCTCAAACTGCACAAGATTTTTAAAACAAAAAAAAATTAAAAACAAATCACAATCGCAAACCGTTATTATTTAAAATATTTTATTACTATTTGATTGATAAGTTTAACTTTAATTATTTTAATAAATAATTTTATATGAAATAATAAACTTACTTAGTTTTGGTTAAATGCCTTGCAGACGTGCACTGCTTACTCCGAAAACTCCAATTGTCGACTGTGGATTCCCTCAACTCGCTGTATAAAATGCGATGCCAGTATGGACTTGAAATTTTAAAGCTTATACAGCGCTCTCTTCCAGTCGGCTTAAATAACAAAAACATATACAATTTCATCATGCCACAAGGAAAGAGACAGAAGAATTAAAGGATAACAACATATAAAAATATTACGTGCTTAAAGCTGATACGCGCAAACTCGCACCAGCGACTTTACTTCGCTGTGCACAATTTGAGTACTAAGATTTTAAATGTCGTTATATTTATATTTTATATTGATATAAAAATACAACGTATGAGTTATGTGTGTATATAGCCTTATCCTTACTTTTTATAAATATAAGGTATAATGTGCATGCAAGTGAATGTATGCGTAAGATGAAGACGGACGTATACAAACTTTATATACTTGATTATACAATAATGAAAGGCTACAAATATATCTTTATCTCTTAAGAACTTAAGTTTCACTGATAAAACATGTGACTCATATTTCATTGTGTGCAAACAATTTTTTTTTTTCATCATTTTTTTTTTGGTCAGTTTTGTTTTTTTATTATTAAACAATGTTTAGGAAATTAAAATTTTTTAATACACATTTTATTAAGTACTCAACTAGTGTACTTGCTCCAAAACCTTTAAACAGAGTAAAACAACTTTCATTTTTATTCTTTAACTTAATTTAATAATCAACTATCTTATAGTAAATATTTTTTTATTTTTTTCAGTTAGAACAGTTTAGAGAAAGATTAAAGCAAGATGCTGACTCTTCTATTCTTATTGATACTTTTGGTCGTTATCATAAATATCTTAGAATTTCTTTAACAGAACGTTGTAATTTAAGATGTAAATTGAGTATTATTAATTTGTTATTACTCGTTATATTTGATGTAGTTTTAATGATAAATTTATTATTGAAGGTACTTATTGTATGCCAGCAAATGGAGTTGTGCTTACAAAAAAAGAAAATATTTTGAAGACTAATGAAGTTATCAAGTTAGCTGACCTTTTTGTAAAAGAAGGAGTTACAAAAATCAGGTTGACAGGAGGAGAGCCAACAGTTAGAAAAGATCTTGTGGATATCATTGGTAATATAAATAAAAGATTTAATGAACATTGATATTTCTAAAACAAATAAAATAATTTATTATTTTTATTACTTAGCACAACTTAAAAGTCTTGAAGGCTTGGAAACTCTTGCCATGACATCAAATGGTATTGCACTAACACGTCAATTGCCATCACTTCAAAGAGCAGGCTTAGATTTATTAAATATTTCACTAGATACTTTGAAACCAGAACGTTTTGAAAAATTCACTCGTCGAAAAGGTTGGACAAAAGTTATGGCTTCCATTGATTTAGCAATACAGCTAGGATATAATCCTGTAAAGGTATTTTAAAAAGGAATATTTTAATATTTTGTCAATAAATATCACATATTATTATATCAAATTTTTTTTATCAGGTAAATACTGTGATAATGAGAGATTTTAACGATGATGAATTAACAGATTTTGTAGAATTAACAAGGAATAAACCAATAGATGTACGGTTTATTGAGTATATGCCTTTCTCAGGAAATGAGTGGAATACTAAAAAAATGGTACCTTTTACAGAAATGAAACAAATTGTAAGGAAAAAGTATCCAAACTTTCAGAAACTTGATGATAAACCCAATGATACTTCAAAGGTAAATTAAATTTTTTCTCTTGCGATCATTATTAGACAAAGTAAATTATGAAAATATTGACAAAACATTTTTTATCTTAAATTTTTTTTTAATTACAAATAGTCAAATTTTTTAGTCCATAACAAACATTTTTATATTTATTCTTAAAAGATAAATTTTATTATTACTGTTATTAAATTTAAAATTTTAAAATTATTCTTTAATATTTTATTAATACATTTTGTGAATCAATAAATAGGCTTATCATGTTCCTGGATTTATGGGTCAAGTGGGTTTCATCACATCTATGAGTGAAAACTTTTGTAGTTCTTGCAACCGTTTAAGAATAACTGCTGATGGAAATTTGAAAGTATGTTTATTTGAAGGTAAAGGTGAAATATCTTTGAGAGATGCTTTGAGAAATGACATTTGTACCAATGATTTAAAAAGTTTGATACACAAGGCAGTACTTAACAAGAAAAAACAGCATGCAGGTGTGTATACGTACAAACAAGGTGCACTGCATTTGAGTCTCGGATTTTCTTCCAACTTTGGTATATTTTTTCATACTTTGTAGTTGTGCCGTTTTTGAACTCGTTAATCTTGAAGATTTTTATTAATTACGTATCAGTTGAGATTAACATAAAGTTAAAAGAAATACAAAACCCAAATGCATATTATCAATATTATATCGTGTATAAATTGAAAAAAAATTTATTTTCAATTGAGATAATGAATATATGATTTATTTTTTTAAATAATAATGTTTCAGGAATGCTCAATCTTAGTCACATGGAAAATAGACCTATGATTCTTATTGGTGGTTAATAAGTAGCTAGATAAATTTTATTTTGCTAATACATATACACGATATATTATTAGATGACTTTGTTAATTATATATTGGTATGTAAAAAATATACTAAATGTATTAAATATATAATTAGTTCTACAAACAAAAATTTAATTTGATATTTTTAAATTTTTGTTACAGTTGAAAGTAAAATAAATATTACTTCAGTACCTGTATCTGGAAATGGAATTGCCCATAGCAAAATTTCAGCTAATTTATTAAATATTTTTGCACATAGCCGAAAAATACAAACGCATAATATTAGATTATATTCTTCATTAACACATATAGATGCTAATGGTAAGGCAACAATGGTAGATGTTGGGTCAAAGGATTCAAGTTGTCGCACTGCTGTAGCTAGAGGTTTTATTCATATAGGGCCAATAATAAGTAATTTAATAACAGAAAATAATATAAAAAAAGGTGACGTACTAACAGTAGCTCAATTAGCTGGAATAATGGCTGCTAAAAAAACTTCTGTATTAATACCTTTATGTCATCCTTTAATGATTAACTGTGTCAAAGTTGATTTAAAATTAAACCACACATTGCATAGGATTGAAATAATGGCAGAAGTAAGTTGCACAGGAAAAACTGGTGTTGAAATGGAAGCATTAACAGCTGTAAGTGTTGCGGCTCTTACTGTATACGATATGTGCAAATCGGCAGCTCCTTCTGATACAATGCATATATCTGGTATAGAATTAGTTTCAAAATTGGGAGGTACTCGTGGTGATTTTAAAAGAAAATGAAATTGTGATTTATGATTTCTACTTAATTATTATCTTTACTTAGAAATTCAAATATTTTAATTTACATTCTTAATTTTACATGATAAGTGCAATATTTTATCAAAAGTATTATAAAACTATTATACAATTTGTTATACATTATTGTTTATACATAAGTTAATTAAAAAATTAATTACAAAAATTGTGGTTACGTCAATTTTTTCCTTGAAGGTTCCTCATGTACTTTAACTGGTAAAACTGAACGAGGTCCACACCTCCAAATATTACCACTTTCATCAATTATATTTGCACTAGCTGTTACTTGATACTGTCCGCCGCTTCCTCCTCCTGTGCTACCAGGAATATTACCAGCACAAGGATTATTATTACTTTGGGAACTAAATGAAAGTAAAAATTCACAAGCGAAGAAATCGCGATGAGGAACTACAGTCTGTTCTAAATCACTTGCATTCGAGTCCTGAAAAAAAAACGATTTAATTGATATTTTTTTTCCATAAAAATTTTATTTATTTAAAATATTAAATTAAAAATTTTGATATACAAAGAATCGCATTCTAATTCTTAAAAAATTTTTTTAATTAAGAAAAATAAAAAATTATTTCAATATTTATAATTTCAAAATTTTTAATTTTTGTTTTTTAATCATAAGTTATAAAGTTTTGATTATAGTTTTGTAATAAGCTCTTACCTTTTTCTCGTTATTAGTCTTGGAAGGCGGAGAAATAGATATTGTGATTGATATAGCTGCAACTGATCTAAATAGTGAAGCCTTTTTGCCATGTCTCAGTACACCTTCAACTTTCAGAGCAAGCTGTGAACCTTGTGGTACAGAAACTGGTTCACCAAGTACTCTAGGTTGAGGCCATACTGACAATTTAACACTTGTTGTTTGTAAAGTTTGAAAGAAGTATCGTGGTATTGGTAAACGTAGTTTACTGCTTGCAAGTAATGTTACTTGTGATATAAGACTGCCAACACGTAAATGACTAACACCACTTGTTTTCCGGCTAGAAGTTTCATTGTCAGCATCGCCTGCAGGAGCCAGCTCCTGAATTTGAGTGCAACATTTGGCTAATTGTTGCATTTCCACTGTGTCACCAAAATGAAAATCTGTACCTGAAAAGTTCGTCGATATTGGTGGACCGCCACAAACTCGTTGAACGCTGTGGGCTAACAGGAGACATAATTCTTGCATACTGATTTTATGCATATATGCGTTAAGGAAATATTTAACGCGAATATAAATTTTTCATGCAGCAAAATATAAAATAATATAATAATTTATAATATTAGAATATTTATAATGAAATTAATTTGATATTGACTTCTTTAAAAAGGATACGCTTTAATATTAGTCAGAGAACCAGGATCAGCATCAAATGCAGACTGATATAATTTTTGGTAATTCTCAGCACACGTCCGTAATTCTAGAACCGATTTTCGTAGCTAAAAACAATTTTTTTTCTTCAATTTATAGAAACTCAATTAATAGCAATTAAAAAAAATATTATTTAAAAATTTATCTTACCTGACTTGTTACACGTCCATATCGTTGTAATTCGTCTTTTGCTGTATGCGCTTCATGAGCTGCAATGGCATAAGGTGGTGCAGTGCACAATGATCTACACGAATGTAATAGCTGTACCAAAGCTTGAAGAAATTCTCCTCTTAATTTAGTGTAATCACAAGCAAATTGTAAACTTCGTAGAGGCGTGCTAGCAGCTTTGAAAGAAGCACAAGCGCTTGCGTAACGTCCTATAGCTGCATTCAATTTTTTAACTGGATTGTTATCGCCATTACTATCATCTCTTTAACAAAAATACGAATGATTATCTTCAGTTATCTACTTAATATTAAATTTAAAAAATAGTTATTTCATAACTTACAATAAATAACTTTCTGCACTTGTCATTAATTCCAAACCTAATAACCAAAAATGTAATTGTTCAGAAGCTACAGCTTCTTTAAGTACTTTAAATAAATTACTGGCCACTTTATGATGGCCATATCTCGTCGCTCCTCGTGCTATTCTGTACTTATTCCAATTATCAACAGATTTGACAACAGAATCGATTGCCTCCAAACATTCAGGACTCCATTCATAACCGCCAGTAACCATTTGAAAAAGCAATGTACATAACATAACTTTTGTATTAGTATGAGAAGTTTGTTTTAATTTTACAAGAATATCTGGAAGAAGAGGAAGTAAAATATTTTCCCCTAAACTTCCTATAGCACCTAAAGCTTCACAAAGAACAACCTCTTGGTGATTGCTACTTGTGTTAGTATTGATAAGAGTTGATCCAATTGCATCAACAAAAATGTTACAATGACTTCGTTGAACTTGGCTAAGTTTTACAGTTAATTGAAGGCACACTTTTAGTTGATATAAATATTTATCATCTAAAGCCAAAAGAGTTATCAAAGATTCTAAGCAGGAGACCACATCTTGTATCCCATAAACTGGTAAATTTTCTTCATAACTGTAAAAAAAATTTACTTTAATATTTTGAAATTATAAGAATGTATATTTATTTATATACATATATTTACCAGTAGCAAGCTATTCGGGACAATATTGTTACTGCTTTTACAGCTACAATAGGATTTGGAGAATAACAAGCCTTTGAACATAATGAAATTAATGGACTTCCTTCTTCCATATTAGCTTCACAAGTAACAGGACTCTCACTTAAAACCTGTTAAATATTTTATAATTAGATAATTTTAAACAAAAGATTATTATTTTATTTTGTACGATCACTAATATATACCTCAATAACATTTAAGGATCGAATTAGTAAATTTACATTTCCTGTACCATCTTGTAATAAAGTTGAAGTACTGTCTAAAAAGTAAAATAATATTATTTAATTTTATTTTTGTAAATTAAATCTCTTCATAATAAAATAAGTATATGTAACTATAAATTAAATTTAGAAAGTTCAAATTATGAATATTACCAATTAATTGAGATAATGCTCCTTGAGGCCAAAGATGAGCACCTTTTTTGGCTAAACTATGTAAAAGTTGTAAAGCATGTGTCTTTATAGACAGTCTTGGGTCTTCTACCAAGTATTTTAAAAGTAATGTAACTTGAGCTGGTACATTGATTAAAGTTGCAGAGACTAATGTAGTCGAAGCACTTAAAGTAACACGTACAAATTCCACAGCAGGATAACTTTGTAATAATTCTATACACAATTCATTGGCCTGTAATGTTTTAATAAAAAGAATAAAATTATAAATTATTGAGTACTTAAAAATTTAAAAGAATTAAATATATTTTAATTTACCATAGAAGCAGTAGAAATATCATGATGCATGTATTGTAAAATAGGTATCAATTGTAATTTCATTGAAGCTGGAGTAGCTTGACCTCTAATCATATCAGAAATTTTACTACACATAAAAATGGCAAACAATTTCGACTGTGCTGCAAACATTTGAGCAGCATAAATAGCTGCTTCAACTTGAACCAAATCATGACAATCCAATGATCTTCTAATACTGTGATGAACCTATAAATTTTTAGAGTAAATTTATTAATATAATAAAAAAATTAGTCTAAAGAAATATAATTATTTTGATAAAATGAATACATGTTTTCTTTCTGGTATGATTCTTGCAACGCTCCCCAATGTTCTTAAAGTCAATGCTTTGGCAACTGGATCATTAGAATGCATAACACTATATATTCTTCTAACAAATTCATCAACATTCAGAATTTTATCTAAATGTTTCTCACTTTGTTGGCAAACTCTAAGTACCCATACTCTTAAAAAGTTACTTCCTACACGAAAAACATCTGCTAATTTCAATAGTGATGAATTTATCAAAATTGGAAATGGATATTTTTCAAAAAGTCTAGGAAATCGCACAATTGCTTCACATTGTTCTCCAATTTTAGCAGATCGCAATCCTAAAAATGAAGTAAACATTTAGATTTTGTAAAAAAAATTTTTTATGATATGAAATTTGATAAACAAACCCTTATCGAGTTCAATGAGAGCAGTATTAGCATCCTGCTCCGGTTCACCAATTGGTGAATCGTTGAAAGCATTCATCCTTACATTAATCATATTGATAGTTTAATAAAATTATAATGATTACAAAGTTAATTTAGATACTATCATTCTCTGTTTATATTAAAATTTTCATTCATCATAATATTTATTTCCCGAGCCGGCTTTAGATTTGCAGTAAGCAAGTATATATCATTCAAGCCTGACATGCAACGATAAATAAAACGTCAAATTCTGTCCAAATATAGGTTATAAATATCATCGGTCAATAAACCGCAAAATTTCATTATTTAAACAATTGAAATTGTATAGCCAATTAATAAAAACAAATTTATTTTTAATCAAAAATATGGAATCTATTTACACTAATCCATCAAAATTAACGTTATTTTGAAGAAAAAAACTATATATGCAATCAAATATCAGAGCTAAACATCTGCGCCGAACTTTAATATGCATATTTAATATGATTCTCTGTTGATAAAGTAGTTGTGTGGGAGTGACAATTGACGACCGAGCAATAAAGCGCAACGCTCGAGTGCGAGGCTGCTGATGCGAGGGCGAGTCTGTTCTATCCTTTTTTAATTTTTTTCATCATCTGTCCTGCTTTCCCTTATTGCACACAAGCCTTAGCCAGTATACGAGAGTAAGAAAAATAAAAAGACAGAAATAAAACGTTCAAAATGGCGATTCTCTGTTGAAGTAGTGTGTAAAAAAAACAGTCGATTCTCCCCCAATATTAGTGCTTTGAACTCAAATGAAGCGTTAAAGTGCATATGTGCGTGTTAGAATATAAAAAGAAAGTATTGTTTTTTTATTATTTAATAAAATTAAATAATCTCTACTGCTGTAACAAATCGAAGTAAATTTGAGAAGCTGTGTAGTTTCGTTTCACAATATATAACAAGCTGAATGTTCATCCAAATGTCTGCGATCGCCCATTCTATGCCAGGTATTATTTTGTGACGCGGATTCTGTGTATGTTATGAATTTCAATGAAAACCGTAAAATTCATTATTTTTTTTTATTAAAGATTTGCTTTATAATATATTTACACCTTTTTTTCGAGTGCTTTGAACTTTTTTATTACTGATTAAAGACATTGTAAAAGGTAAATTACGAAATACACATAAAAAATAACTTGCTCAAAGATTTTTAATGAAAATTTTTAACATGATCACCGATAATTAATAATTATTAAATGAAAATATAATTATTGCAGGTAGTAACCCGAGTAAACTGTCGCAAAATCGGAACACTGAAAGTATTGGGTAAGTTTTCTAAATGTTTACTTTAAAATTGATAAATATTTATTATTTCAAAAACATGTGATTGTTAAATTGTGATTCACAAAGAAAAGAATATGAAAAAAGTAAACAAGGTATTGCTGAGGTCATTATTAAATTTATTGCGCAAGTAAAAATTATTTTTTTATACATCTAGAACCCTATGTGACATTGATAAGCTAGGACAATAATTTATGTATATTTTGAATTGAGGTCAATTTTGTTGGATTTTTTAATTGTGTAAACTTAATTATTAAAGGGACGATGAAAATTAAAAAAAATATTAGTATAAAATGTATTTTCTCATTATTTATAAGATTTCTAAAATATTAATTTATTCTTTACTGACTTCTATAATTTTGTCAATTCTCCAATAATTGATTTTAAAAAGCATTCCAAAATTAAGTTTTTTTTTTAAACTCCAAAATAAACGTTCAGATAATAATTTATTGATGAAAAATGATTTATACTGTCTTATTAAAGTATTTATAAATTTAAGTATTAGTCAAATATAGTATTCATATAGTTTATAAAAAGAATAAATGTTTATTGAATGATTTGCAAATAAAATATCAAATTTAATTTAAAAAATTTAAACTTAAAAGACTTAAATTTCAAAATATTGAACTTTTCAAAAGAGGCATTGTCAATAATTTGATCACTTTTCTGTATATTTAAATACGATACTAAAATAAAATGAAGTTCTTCAATAATCTAGTAATAATCGATAAGACTGTATAACATGATTTAATAAGATTATATAATTAATTAATTAAAATTGATTGTAATTAATAGTATCGTAAAATTTTTTGAAAATAATCTTTATGATAACTGTAATAATCATAAGTTTATTGTAAAAATAATTTTATTATTTCATAATATTGCTACAAGAAAATGAAAATAAATTATTTTCATTTAATTGAAATAAAGAATGTTATCTGTACTTTTATATAGAATATATTATAATTCTATAATCTTGTAATGATTTCCATGGAAATATTTTTGAAGCATAACATAACATACATATTAAGAGGTTGAGCCTTATATGAATTAAAATAAAAGTAACACTATTCACAATCCAAAATGAATCATCTAATATTAAATCTGTTAAAAATGTTAAATTTTATATTTATATTGCACATTAATTACAATTAATAACAAAAACACTATTAAAATACTTTGAAATATTTTGAGGTTGCTAAATTGATTTAAAATTTATTAATTGAATCAAAAAGTATTATTGTAGAGAGATAAAATAAATTTTAGTTTATTGTATTGAATACAAATTTGACTTGTCAAGTCATGATGAATAATCAACACACATAGTGTACTCAATAATAAATCTTTTAAAATTATTCATGACATTTATTGGGTCCCTAGAAACAGTTGTTTAACTCCCAAAATATTTAACAAACTTTAAAATCTTATTTTAATTTAAAAAAATTGTTAATACACTAAATGAGCTCCAAATACTCTCGATTAAAAATCCTGAAATTCTGAAAAATTTTCCATATACAATATACAATGTATCTAATAACAATGTAAAAACTTAAGGTATACTATTAACTATAATATTTCCTAACACTTTTGTAGTTCGTCGGTAATATATAAAATGTCTTGTTGGGTGGGAGAAAAAGAGTCTCCTTTATAGTTTCTCTCTCTTTCTCTCTCTCTCTAGCGCGCTCGGTTTGTAGCTTTTAGTATTATATAGCGTTATACACGAGAGAGAGCTTATGGTGCACCCAAAGAAGACAGAGAGAATCAGTCAGTTGCGAGTGTAGGTGGCTGACTGGTCGTGTACATACAAATACCGTATATACAGCCGATATCGTTTAATGGAAATTTCTTTATTTCAAAACGTAACATCGTTAAAATCGTCAATGAAAATAATTTAAATGAAAATTTTTACAATAATGTACGTGTCGTATGAAAATCGGTTAGTTCGTATGTTTAATAAACGGTAATAAATAAAAGTGAAAAAAAATATATGTAAAAACGTATACATCGATAGTGTAAAAAAAATCCAAAATAAAGAAATAAACAAAAACCACAATAAGGAACGTGATAAATGTTGAGAAAAAGACGAAGGCGAAGAAGAAAGTGTTAGTATGTACGGGGGTAGTGGAGGTGGTTACGAAGAGATTAGTGGTAATAATTATGGGGGTGGAACAATTACACCAGAGTCAGCAGGACAATTATTATCATCAAGTCATTACCAGCTGGCGACATTACCACCGCCACCACCACCACCACCGCCAATACCATCGTCAACAACAACAGGACATTCACATTTATTACCATTTTCAACGATTGCCGCTGATTTATCCCAACATCATCATCATCACCATCATTTACATCAATTGCCCATACAACAGCAGCAGCAACAAAATGATCCTACACAATCCAAGAGACGTAGGTAAATAACACGAATGGAAAATCTATAACGTGTTATACGATTCGTGATTTTTCTTCCTTTTTTTTTCTTTATTGTTTTTTTTTTATTGTTTAGAATTTTATCGCTCATGTGCCACGCGTCGTCGACGACAACGAAAAAGTTTTAAGTTTTATTTGAAAAAAAGAATATATGTGTGCATATACGCGGAAGTACTTTTTTTATATATACGTGTCGAATATGCACATTTTTTTAAAACAAAAACATAAGATAACGAAGTGAGGAATTTCGGACAAATGGAAATCAGACCAAAATTTTTAAATTCATAAACGTTGATGATTGTAATTTAAATTTTAGAAAACTGTTACTTAAGTAATCCATAAATTTATTTCATCTAAACAGCAGTATTTAAGAATTTTTCGATTAATCCAAGCTGTACCTAATAATTCATGGTTTTTAGAAGAATAAGTTATATTTATTATCTGATTATGTGTTATTGATGTACAATAGCTAGAAAGTTTCGATTGCTACGTAAATTTAAATTTTGAATAAAATTTATTCTAACGTATTTAATTGTGGCTCAAATCGAGCTATCTAAATCCGTAATATTTCTAAACATAAATTTATAAACACAAATTTTGAAAACTGTTCTTAACGTAAGAATTTTCATCGTTATATTTACAAATAACGTCAATTACTATATTTCAACTACAATCACGAAAATAATCAATTTTATAAACTTTCGTGTAATTATTAAAACATAATCGAAAAATCAATGCTGTACTGCAATTACAATAAAATAATTGAAAACTTAAATTAAAAAAGTTTTTTTTAAATATTTTTATCATAACAGTAGTAATAATCAGTATTTAGAAACATAAAAAACGTCATTCATTTAACAAATAATTGTGCTTTAATACAATTTTTAAATAAAATTCACCAATCTCATAAACCTTAAACATCTTAAATAAAATAAAAATTTTCAATCTAATCTTCTAACAATTTATAATTCTTCAACATTACATTACAAGTGTTAAATAGTACACGCGGTTAAATATTTATATCATAATAAAAGCAAAACAAAAATAAAAGAAACAAAAATCTCGCGCGCTTTCGAGTATCCACGCACTCGCGTATATGTATGTATATACACATGTGCGAATCCATCACGTAGCAGAGATTTTCATATAGGCTGTTTGCGAATTCACGAGATTACTATGATATGATTCCTGATGATTACGCAATCCGTTGCGTGGTCCGTAGCTTTACAAATGTTGTTTTGTTGCAACTAATATAGCACTAAGACATAATTGAACTTAGGTATATTATCATAATACAGCGTGCAAAAGAGAAGGGAGAAAAAATTGGCAAATTTAAATTTTGCAGACGAGTGTAACGGTTGTGCAGGAAGAATTTTAAAATGATGATGTTAAATAATTGGCTAAATAATTGCCATGTATTGATATTAATACTGTACTTTTATTTTGGATTTTAGTGTCTTTCTTTCGAGAGAAAAGTCAAGAGAATTTATTTATCGAATAATATGCGTGGAATGGAAAACAATGTAATTAATGATTAGATAATAAATTCGATATAAATCATTCATTATATTCATTATTAGATTTTTGAATATCTAAAATTTTTTTTCTTTTTAATTTCATGATTCTTAATTCAGAAACTACTACTTTTTGAAATTCTAAATAAAAAGCAAAACTTAGCATTATAGGAAAGTAAATCAAATCAACTTATAAATTTTTGGATTTTAAAAATAAAAAAAATATTTAAAAAAATGTAATATATACCTTATAATATCTAAACACTTTTAAAAAAATATATCAAAATTTATAAATTGTCTATAACATGACAATATAATTCACTATCTTATAGCCGATTTCATAGAAAAAACTATCAAACTATTTCCAAAGAGAAATGAATCCGTAAAAGAGTTATCCAATTAAATGCCATCGCGCTCGCTTGAAAGTGTGCGAGCGCGGGCATTCTGAGAAACTGGTGAGAAGCAAATACTATATGTAATACACATGAATATTTGTGCATGTAGAGAAATTTTTATTGTTAAAAGAATTCAGATTATGTAGTGTCATTAATTTATTGCTCGTATTATATATTGTTTTATTTAAAAATATTGAAAAACTGAGAATGTAGTATTACTTTAAAAGTATATTGTAAATTTTATAAATAATTTTAAAAAATACAATAAAGTTAATTTTATAATACTATGTCAGTTGATGTATAATTTTAAAAAATTTTAAATGATTATTAAAAATATTTTATAAGTAAATTGAAGAATCACGAAATTCATCAATAATGTAATAAAGAAAAAAAATATTAATAAATAATCATAATTATTAAGATATAAAAAATGTCTATCAAATTCTTAAGATAATTTAACAATCATTAAACTCAAAATACATTAAAAAATTCTTCACAGTCTCAAATCAATTATTCATACATTTCCAAGTTATTAAAAAAAATCAAGCCAGCATAACCTTAACTCCTGCAATTTTTGTTAAAAGTTAACAGAATTATCAAAGCGATTAGCACCCACGCGATCATCATTATACGATTTAGTACATATATACATATGTATATGCTTCCCATTAATATATCCCATAAGTGCTACTTGAATAAATTGTTCGCACATACATAATTGCGCAACATGCAATATTTCATTATGTATATTAATCCTCGTGTAAATTAAAATCAAAAGATCATTGTACGATTCATGATTCGGAAGTGTTGAGTTATTGTCAAAAATATTTATTATAAACATCGTGATTGTTTATGAAAAATGAATTTAAAGTTTTTTAAACGCTTTACTCGGAATAAAGAGAGATAAAAAGCGAAACAACTTAAGTAATATGAAAATCGAATGAATACTCGTTTAGAGTTTTGCCTTCTGTTATACCCGGATGCGCGCGACTTATATACATGTGCCTTGTAAAGCGCGCCAGAGTTCCGTAGAGCAAAGCCACGTGCTATGCGCAACGAGCTCTAGCTTTTTTTTCTTTTTATTTTATTTTCTTTTATTTTTATCCTTTTTTTCTATTGTTCTTATACAGTCTGTACAAGTTACCTATGGTACTTGAATGATGAAAATCATATCAAGCATAAAATTATACTCAAAATTTTTTCGTAGGATTTTATGTTTAATAATTTTTTATTTTACATATTTAGATTTTTATTCTTCTGAAGTATTTAATTTTATTGATATGTTCGTTGTTAAAATATTCACTGCATAGTAACTTAAATTGAAGTATACAAGTATAAACAGATAAATGTACGTAAGCCCGACAACTAAACTAAAATAACTTATCTCAATTTACTTAAACCTAAGACAAGAACTAGATATTATTTAACATTTTATAGTTATATCATCGAAGGTCAACGGTTAATAAATTTTAAACAATTTAGCAAGCAATGAAAGCCTATAACTTAATATACATTTTTTATTATTCATATTTTTAGTACATTTCTGTAAATTCATATACGGAAGATTGTTAAAAGTTCTTATTTTTATCAAAAATGAACTTTCACCGTTACCTCTAATAGCTTTTTTTCCTTTTTGTATTTGTATATTCTTATTTCTAGTAATAAAATTTGAACTGATATATTTTTCTTGTAACAATCTATAATGATACATCGCAGACTCCAAAGTATACAATTGTAATGGATTAGAAAAACGTATTTAAGAGCAGACCGAAGTCTGTCTTTGTCTAATAGTGTTTTTCATCATTTATATGAACACTATAACACTAAAAAAATGACAGCCCCTGCTAGATACTAATATAATAGATAAATTTTAGAATAAGAACAAAATAATTTTATCACGTGGCTTTTGAATAATATGAGACCCACTGAAAGTTTAAAAAATAACCAATCTGTTTTAGTAGGTCTCATATTATTCAAAAACTACGTGATTAAACTATTTTGTTCTTATTATAAAATTTAACCATTATATTAGTATCTAGCGAGGGCTACAATTTTTTTCATGTTACAGCCAATGGTGTTTACATAAATGATGAGAAACAATATTAGACAAAGACAGATAGTTCAGCCTCTTCTTAAGTCGACTGTATATTTTTAGATTTGAAAACTTTAATAGTGTCTTTAAGTTTGTTTACGTTTCCACTAAAATTCCACTATGTCATACTATGTTTATATGACTAATTTTAATTAATGAATAATCATTAAAATTAATTAGCTTCTAAAAAATATCATATCGATTACTTTTAAAATAGCTCAATCAATCCAAGTATATATAAAAATAATTAAAATTATTTTAAATATCAAATATTTTTTTCTCAACGTTGTCTGATTAAATATTTATCATCCAAAGAATTTGTAAACAAACACGCTTTTCAGAATAAATAAAAGTTCAAAACCAATAATGTTTTAATTTCGAATGAGTTTATTCAACTGTGCATTTATTTATTTAGTATAATTTTTCGTCTTTTTCATTTTGGTTTTAACGTTTAAAGCTACGTTATATTTGGGATTTTTAATTTCTCTAAGAAAATCCATAAAAAGTAAAACTTATATCATAGGTTGTTTGTATATGGGGCGTAGATCATAGGTAGAGCCAATATATTAGTTTTCCAGTTTTCTATAAGCTAATATATAGGAAATATTTACTAAAATTGAATTTTTTGAAAGTTTATTTAGAAATCGAATGAATTTCAAATGAGACGTGACAGGCTGCATGTATAAACACACGCGACCAAATTTAATCTTGTGACGTTTTTGGTTTTAACATCGCTACATATGTTACGATATCGGAAATTTCTCTTTTTATCTTAAAATCAATAATGTTTATTAATCATTGTTAAATTCGTAATCAAATAAAAATATAATATTTCTATGAAAAAATTTAATATTTATTTAATAATATTTATTGTTATTGTAATATAAGAAATATTGCGCTTTAAAGAATTAAAATGTTAATATAAAAAAAAACTTTAAATTTTCTTAGAAATCCTAAAGCACCTATTACCAATAGCTATTTTAAAGGTCAACCTCATTATAATTCAGATCACGTTGGGGTCAACGTTTTTTTTTGTGTCGTGTCGAGAAAGAGCGAGTGAGAAAGATATCGTTGTATAGACCGCGATTGAATTCATTTCGTTTAAAACGAAAAAAAATAAAAGAATAAGAAGAAGAAA
This sequence comes from Anastatus disparis, assembly GCA_017163975.1. Lineage (NCBI taxonomy): Eukaryota > Metazoa > Arthropoda > Insecta > Hymenoptera > Eupelmidae > Anastatus > Anastatus disparis. The sequence continues at coordinate 1,529,927 of JAFFSR010000281.1, forward strand.
AAAGTACCTATACATATATATGTATACGAGCATTAAAAGCAGGTAGTAAGAAAAAGGTGTCAAAAAAGAAGATTCTCTATGCAATAAAGGAAAGGAACCTTTCTTAAAGGTAAAAGGAGAGTGAGAAGGAAAGATAGAAGAATAGATTTATTTTATTTAAAAAGAAAAAAGGTACAAGGGACAGAGGGATGTTACAGGTTTTTCCCGTTGCATTGTATGTCTTCGTTTTGAAAGATGAATTATCAAGATGGAAATGAGGTAGCTTTTCTTTTTCTCTCCCGTTGGGCGTGCGTATTTTTAAAGTTATATCCTGTTTCTGAAAAGATTTGATAGATTGGGATTTATTGTAGGGTTTATTGTACTTCGAGGGAAATTCATGTAAATTTTTTGAGTTTTAATTTTTGTTAAATGCTCAAGCAATAGCTTGTTTCATATGTTTTTTAAGTATTAAATATTCTCAATGTATTTCAATTATTTGAAAATTGATTTGTTCTAATGAACTTTAAATTAAAAGTGTAATTAATTATGAAAATTTTGGAAAATGTTACAGATCCGATGAGGACGACCCTAATTCGGGTAAATACAGAAGAATGGATGACGACAATATGCAAGACAAGGAGCGTTTTGCCAGGTAAAAAAATCAACCATACACTCTCATCATACCACCCAAATTACACGATTACAACCTCAAAACATAACAATCACCTCATACCTCCACATGAAAAAAAAAATGAAAAAAAGACAAAGAGAGAAAAAAAGTAAGCGTGTCAGTAGGAGAACAACTTATCTCTTAAGTTTTAAAATCCTTGCAGCTTCATATAAAACCTTCAATATATATGTATATATATAAAGAATATCTTCTCGAAACGAAGGACTTTGGGTCGTTGACGCGTTCTCGCGCGAATCGTGATTCGCGCGCTATAAGCAAGAGAGAGGCCAAAGAGAGAGAAAAGACGTAAGGAGAAGAAGAAGAAGACGAAGAAAAGCCTAGGTTCTCTCTTTCAGAGAACCTATATAGATAGAATTTTCTTTCTCTCTTCTCTTCTCTCTTATTCTGACCACCAGTATACCACCCCCGCTTGTATAGACTCTCTGTACTCTTTACTACATTACTGCAATGTATGTGTATATATGTATGTCCGAGAGAAATAGAGAAAAAGAGAGAGAGAAAGAGTTAAAGCGGAGCTTGTGTATATATATCTACAAGCGTGGGAACAGACGAGTGATGCCATGCTGTGAGAGAAAGAGAAAGAGAGAGAAAAAGAGAGTATATATATACTTGTAAAAGAGTAAAGACTCCCCTGCAGCGTGTATATATATACAAGTCGTATAGGTCGCGGACTAATTGAGCTTTCTTCGCCCTCTCTTCTTTATTTTTAGTTGACATTGTATATATATGCACGCTTGAAGAAATATACTTCTTATTTTATATTTTTCTGTGCAATTGTCTTTATTCGCACTATTGTATAGTTTTAAAATGACTTTGTATGTTTAAAATTTTTTAAAATTCATAACGATAATTTAACTGGACTTAATTTTATTAAATATGTCACATTTTTTGTATATTATTATAGTGTAATTCTTGTATAATATTGAAAAAAAATTAATATTTGAATTTAAATGATTATTGTTGTAAAGTAATTGTTTTTAAAAAAGCATCAAACATGTTGTAAAACATTTTTTTTCAAGTCTATCTAATAAAGTTGTTATATATTTTTATTGTATCATTTGAAAAAATACCTTTTAAAGATACATTATTTCAATAACTTCGATTACTTAACTTTTTTAAGAATACCAATAATAATTATTTCTTCTTTACAATCTTTATATTTACAATATTAAATCTTTTATTTACACATTAATTAATTGTTAATTTTCATTATTAATGTATATTTAATATCTTTTTTTTAAGCTCAAATTAGAGATTGCATGTTTAAAGAGGTGTGTATAGGTATACCTATATGTGTAAGCGATATGTGAGGGTATAACGGAACAGGATATGCCAGCAAAATGGTAGCGGGGTTTAGTAATCGTTTCCTTACTCATTTATATATGTATAAAGTATATATAAAGCATATATATACAAGCATTTTCGCAATTCAAAGAGTTCAGCTAACTTTAATTATCTTTCTAACAGACAGTCGTTGATACGTAAAAAAATCATAGGTGTTGCAATTCGTACTTTATTATTTCTTTTTTCTTTCTCTTTTTTTTGCATATGTATTTGATTTACAAATTAGACCAATTTGTAGTCAATTAGATTAATTAGATGTTTAATTTGAAATTTGATGTTTTATTTAATTATTGTAAGATATTATGTAAACATAAATTTTTTATTAGAGTATTGGGTTAATTATTGAAATTATAATTATATAAAAAAATCAATTTAAATCTTAACAAAATTATTAAATTTAATGAAAAATTATTTTATTTAAAAAAATATTAACATCGAATACACATAACTATGCCTATTATTTAAAACATTCATTTTTCATCGCTAGCTTAAAATTTATCAAATAATTTTATCGATAGTTACGTATTCATTATTTAAATTATTCATAAAATCAAAGTTTAATCTTTTACCTCTTTTCTAAATATTAGAAAATCATATGAACCCTTTGATATTCTCATAAAAAAATTCCGTTATATACCTCAACATTTTCAACCATCCTCACTATTAAAAAAAATGAAGTAAAAAAAGAACTGCACATCCTTCATCGTAAAATAAAACAAAAATAAATAAAACAAGCGAAACAGATCGCGAGAAGGGTTATTCTCTTTATATACATATTTTCTTAAGATGATTATACGAAAGAAAGAAAGAAAGAAAAAAATAAAGAGAGAGAGAGAGAGAGAAAAAGAGGAAAAGAGAGAGAGAGATGGAGTAAGAGGTCGCGGATACATAGAACGGTCCTGTTTCAATGCCTATAACAGCAGCCAATGTATATAAGACTATGCGCTACAAAGCAACCTTTGACCTGGCGCTCTCCCTTTTACTCTATGGCGCTCCATAAGTCCCTTTAACTTAACATATACATATATGTATAACAAGTCTATAGAAATATAAGATATGATATATATTACTTTTTTTTCTATTTTTAATCAAAGAAGAATTTATCTTTAAATAGTAACGAATAGTTACATTTCTTTTTAACTTGTTTATTGCAATAATTGATTGATATTTTAATATAAATCGAATCAAAAATAATGTTTTGATTTAGAATAATTAATAATTTAGTATCCACAGAATTCTCTCTAATTAAATACATATAAAATCTTTTTCTTGAAAATTGCACGAATAATTTTTTACCATTTACACTTGCACGCATAACTACACTACTTACATTCTTACCTTAAAAATATATATATTATTACTAACATATTTGTATTTTGTTTTAATTATTACAGCCGGGAGAATCATTGCGAGATTGAGCGTAGACGTCGTAACAAGATGACAGCATATATAACCGAGCTATCAGATATGGTACCAACATGCTCGGCATTAGCACGTAAACCTGATAAATTAACAATCTTACGTATGGCTGTTGCTCATATGAAGGCTCTTAGAGGTAAATTTTTATTTCTCTTCTTTTTTCTTCGCTCAACAAATGTCTATAATGTTTAATTGAAATATATATGTATGAAAAAGAAAAAAAAATTTAAAAAAAGAACAAAAACGAATTCTTACAAGCCAAGAGGAAATGATAAGAGAAAGAAAGAGAAAGAGAGAGAGAGAGAGAGAGAGAGAAGGATAACGTTGTTAGAATACCGAATACTTTAAGGCTTCCGGTGAAGGGCTTTCTCTCTCTCTTTGCCATGAGATTGTTTATAAGCTTAAGAGTTCGCCGCTTGGTTTATACTATATGTTCTTTATTTTTCTTCTTCTTTTTTATTTTTATTTTTTTACCTGTGTGTGACAACGAGATTGTCTGTTGAATACGAATCACCACATGTATAAATGTCTCCTTCCTAACTTCAAGCGCCTTTTACTTCTTCTTCTTGTCTTTAAGTCTTTATTTTATTTTATTTTTTTCGTTTTTTTTATACCTGGTGATTTTACGAGTCAATCTTTTCTTCTACACATGCTTTTCCATGAGTTCTTGTTTTTTTTACTTTGCTTCTTTTTCTCTTTCCTTCTCTAATGTTTAAAAGAAATAAAGAAGAAATAAAATAAAAAGAAAGAAAAAGAAAAAAAATAAAAGTATAAATGTAAAACGATGAAAACAGTGAGATTACGAGAGAGCTAAGACTCTTCCCGGAATTTCTTCCCTTGCATATATCGGTGTGCTGCAGCAGCAGCAGCAGCAGCAGCAAAGTTCTGAGAGATAGGATCTTGCACAGTTTTACTCCCACTATATATGTGGATATATGTATATATACATATACATCTTCGGGTCTTACCTTACTACTACCACTACTACTTGGCGATTCCGATCTTGTAGAACGATATAACGACTGGGAGACTTTATTTTTTTCTTTTTTTTTTTCTTACCCCCTTTGAGTATTTCCTTCTTTTTTTTGCTTGGGAACCATGAGATTTAGTTTTTTACTTTTCAAAAGACGAATTTATTGTTTAGTTTGATTTAGCCATTATGATTCGTTGATCAATTATTATATGCAAGGGTGGATATGTATACGTGACTGCATTTGTGGTTAACGACCTGGAAAAATTAAAGTATGTCAAATTTTTAAATTGATTGGGAGTGTAGATTACTGAAAAATTTAATAATTTACAGTTCAGATAAGAACGTCAACAATTTCTTACTTTAAACTAAAATTTAAACAATGTCATTACTATCATCTAAATCCTTTTTAAATAACTTTAATTAAGTAAATGAAAAATAGACACATTTACTTACTTACGGAAGCTCTTCTGTCGGCTATAGTTTGTTGTACACAAAAATAAAAAATTTTTTTTTTAATTTCCAACAAAGTGAGATTTTATTTAAAATATTATCCTCTAAAAATTTTAGATTGCTTTACCCATTGTTTTCTACGATATACCTATCTAGAACTTCTATTAGATCTCAAATGATCAAAATTGAATTCAATTATCTGAAACAAATGATCGGTAAGATGACCGGAAATTTTACAAGGTTTTTATGATTATCTGATAAGGGAATTACCTTAAAGCCATTAAAAGACGATTTAGGAGGTGGTAATATTCTTTAAATTTTAGTTGACGTCATTAAAATCAGCCATTCCTCACTTTGTTATTTATTTAATGAAAGTCGTTTAAAAACTATTTAGGCGATGGTTATGACATTGTTTGGATTTTGACAGTGAGAAATTACTGATTTGATAACATATTTATGTTTCTGAAGTGTAGATTATTAAAATTTTAATTCAAAGAAATGTAAATTTTTTAGGAATCAAGTAGTCCCGAAGGCCAATACTAATTAAATGGTTTCACTTCAATGGTTTTGAGATCAATATATAAATTAATTCTTTCATAAATACAAACTCTATGATAGAAAAAGATAAACTTTATGAATAAAAATTTATTTATTCATTTCCTCTATTCAATATTTAAAAAAACTAATAAACAAATAAATATGAATTTTAGGAACAGGAAACACAAGCAACGATGGAACTTATAAGCCATCATTTCTGACGGACCAAGAGCTCAAACATTTAATATTAGAAGCAGCCGATGGTTTTCTGTTCGTCGTAAGCTGCGACACTGGACGAATAATATACGTATCAGATTCCGTGGCGCCAGTACTTAATTATTCACAAAGCGATTGGTATGGCACAAGTCTTTATAATCAAGTACATCCAGATGATTCTGATAAAGTTAGAGAACAATTGAGTACCGCTGAGCCACAGCATGCTGGAAGAGTACTCGATCTGAAAACTGGCACTGTTAAAAGGGAAGGACATCAGTGTAAGTATATATATTGTTTATTGTTTTTAAAAATATATTCAATTTAATTTTATAAATTTAATTAAAAATAAATAATTTTATTTAATCATTATTTACTCTTAGCAAAACGATATTTTATTTTGGTATTTGGAATTTAACGGAAAAAAATTGTTTAATTAAAATACCTTTAGTCATTTTGAAAATAAAAATAAATTTGGTAAGGATTTTCTATTCTCAGGTGTTTCTATAGATATTTATCTTTTTGGAGAACGTAAGTCCCGTTATTGTCATCGAAACGTTTGAGAATGAAAAGTCTTTTGTTTCTGTTTCTATTGAATAATGTTATCTTGATTTGGGAATCGGTATTAATTTTTCAAACGTGGTTTTCTTAATAAACGATAAAAATTTTAAAACAAAATTATGTTGATTACGGTGAAATTTCTATTGGCATATACCGATAGTTTTTTTTAAAACATTATTATTAATTAAATAAATTCACGATTTTTTAAATATGAAAAATAATTAAAAATGTTAAATCTATAAAAAATGAATTTTTTTTACAAATCCTTAATGTTACGATATTTAATAAGACATAATTTTTTGTTTTATATACAGCTTCAGTTCGATTGTGTATGGGCTCGAGACGGGGTTTCATTTGTCGTATGAAAGTAGGAAATTTACAACAGAATGATATGGCAGCACTTCATGGCTTACATCGTATGAAACAAAGAAATTCTTTAGGTCCACCTGGCCGAGATGGTCAAAGTTATGCCGTCGTGCATTGTACTGGTTACATAAAAAATTGGCCGCCCACTGGTTAGTATGATATTCGCTTCATTCATTGAATAATTGAATCGATGTGCATTTTTATTTCCTCGTGGAAAAATTTAAAGTTTACATAACATTTATGTTTGGTTAATTAAATTAAAAAAAAGTATCAAAAGAAATTTTAATAAAAATTTTATTAAAATTATAAGTAACATTTATTCTTCATATCAAATCATAAAAAATATGTAAAATATTAGAAACGCACAAAAGCATGTATGTGTAGCATATGCAGCAATTATCAATAAATGAGCGAGAATTGTCAATCAACAAATTTTCATCACACATTACTTTTATATGATTGTATAGGAGATTTTGTTCCCTCATGTGTACCAACAGGTGTGAGTATGGTTGATCGTGCCGGTGGTGTTCAAGGTGGAGCTGATGGTGTCATCAACGATGAAGTATCAACTCATTATTGCCTTGTAGCTATTGGCCGATTACAAGTCACTAGTACACCAAACACGAATGACTTAGCTGGATCTAGTAGTAATAATGGTAACTAATATATTTTATATTTTTTAAGTATTTTTATTATTTTTCTATAATATTCTTTTAAATTGTAGAATTCATATCTCGTCATTCTGTGGATGGAAAGTTTACGTTCGTGGATCAAAGGGTTGGTGCGATTTTGGGATATACCCCATCGGAACTTCTTGGACATCCATGTTACGAGTTTTTCCATCCAGAGGACCACACTCATATGCGCGAAAGTTTTGAAGAAGGTAATGTTTTCATATAAATATATAATAAAGTTATCTATCCTCGATTGAAATCAATTAATACTAAAATATTATGTTTTTATAGTCCTTAAACTTAAAGGTCAAGTTCTTTCCGTAATGTACAGATTTAGAGCAAAAAATCGGGACTGGGTATGGCTTAGAACATCTGCATATTCTTTCTTAAATCCTTTCACTCAAGAGGTTGAGTATATCGTTTGTACCAATACAACTGCCAAGTAAAGCTCATTTCTATAGTACTCGTTTAATATGTTAAAGTATATTATACTAATATTAATTATTTATTAGATCGTTACATGGTGGTGCCGCTGGTGTTGGCGATGGACAAGGTCAGACAGAAAACGACGTTGTTTCTGCATATGGCCAACCAGGATTAGATTACTCTCTAGATCGACATCCAGCACGAAATCCAATGTATCCTGCAGCTACGACTCATCACATGATGCAACACGCCCCGGGTATGCCTGGTACAGGTAATTTTTTTATATAATTTTAATTAAAAATAAGCATTATATTAAAAGTAATTTTTTTATACTATGATAAGTGTTGTCATATTTTAAGGTACCTTCGCCGCGTTGCCCCGTATCATCGAGGGGCCCTGTATAGTCTCTTTCCTTTTATTATTTATAATAATATACATAAACGTTAAGATATATCAATCGCCATATGTATTAAATGGAAAATAATATAATATTTATATTTTATGGTTTACCCAAGAATTTTTCGTTGTATTACGATCTAAAAGTGCAAAACTTTAAACTCTCAAACTTTCAATTAAAACCAACATCTATTCATTGAATTATAAACATAAATGTTTGTTTCTCCATAAAAGCCTTTGTTAAATTTTTTTATTTTCAACAATTTTTTTCTTACCTGATTAATTTATGACTTCTCCATAAAAAATCACAATAGATTACTCATAACTTATACTCTCAGTCATCATTTTTTCCTTTTCTTACTGTTTTTTTTTTCTAAAATGGCTCGGCCAGCTTAAATATTCTATAATTTTAGGGCCTCCTGCTCCACAACCAGCTCAACAAGCTAGACCTTCGAGTACACAGAATGTCTATCAAAGTTATGAGACAACTCAATCACCTATAGCATACGGTTCTCCTAATCAACAGAATACATCTTCATCAGTATTAAATAGAATTCAAAAACCAGCAGCGAATACGTCGCCTACGCCAGCAGTTCAACAGGCAACTGGTAATTGGTCAAATATTGGACGGCAGGTATGTAATTCATTGAATAATGATGAGTAAATAATATAATTTATATTCAAAATAATTAAATTAAATTTATTTTCTGCTTTGGTGTAGCAGCAACCGGTGTCTTGTGAAGGATATCAATACAGTCAATCAAGTCCATCAAGATCTCCAAGTGGTCCAACATATACTCAGTTAAGTAGTGGAGCTAGAACGCCGGCTTCTCAATATCATGCAGTTACTACAGTGCCTAACAATAATACAGGTAAACTTTAATATATTTTTATTAAATATTCTTTCACCTAATGTTTAGATAAATAGACAAATTTTAAAAAGTATGAAAAAATTGTCGATTTTTTTATTGTAGTTGATAAAATTAAATTAATGTTGTATTTTAGGAATGTGGAGCTGGCAAGGCCAGCAACAACATCAAGGTCCTACACAAGATGGTAGTGGTCAAGCCAATCCACAAGTTGCTGGTCAAGCACAAGCTACGCACCCAGCAACTAGTGCACCTGGACCACAATCACAAGAACTTTCCGATATGTTACAAATGTTCCAAGATCCAGAACTGAGCATGTTTAATGCAGGTTTTGAATGAATCTGATAACGCACAAACAAATTTAAAGAATTCAAGATGTCCATTTCTGTTGTTTTAGTCAAGATAAGATTTTTTTATTCGGGACAAAATTAGTATATTTCAGTTAGTATTGTATTATTACAAAATCAGAGATATCTATGTTAAGTTATAAAAAAACATAGAATTGTATTCAGTTGAAAGTAAGCTCAACGAAGAAAATGTTTACGATCATAATCGTATTTTGAGAAAGTTTACTTTCAGCAAGCACAACAGTTATGTGATGATAATATACTTTGAATAATAAATAGGTTGTTGTGCGCTATGTTGCTGATATGAAGTGATAAAAAAAGCAACTTGAAAATGTTTTAATTGTAAAACCACTATTTATCGTGTTTTATAAAATGACGAATATTCAAGGATTTCTTGTTCTCACTACTTAATAATGTAAAAAGTATAATGCACCATGGCACTAACAAACCAAAACGAGTTATACATATTAGTACTTGATATATCTATCAAGAGATTATGACAAATGGGATAATGTGAAAGATTTTTTTTTAAGTTCTTGGATTTTTATTCGTCTTTAAGAGAAAATAACATTAGATGATAAATTTAGCTCAATTATATTAATTTACGTATATTTATAATTATAAACAGTGCAATCGTTATTGTCTCAGTGATGAGATTGTTTTCATACACAATTGTATAAAATTTGTTTTTATTTTTTTTTTAATGCACTTATAAACTGTGGAATTGCACAAAACAGATTTAAGTTTTTATATTTTTAAAATTTTCAAAATCATGTTAAAGTGAGTCAAATTTTGAATGAAAAATAATGTATTAGGAAAAAATATTAACTTAATAATTAAGTTGCAATCGACTAATAGGACATATCGTATTTCATCATTTTTGTTCTGTATTTGAAATCACATGTAAACATCAAAATGAAATTAAGAAACGATTGAATTATTTTATGCTATGTATTGTGAAAAAGATGTATTGGCTATATTGAAAACAAAAATTTTCCACTGAAAAAGGATATTTTACAGATTTTGTATAGTGTGAAAAATCGTGAGCTTTGCTCAAGTATTATTTTAAAAACTGGATAAGCATTTTATACATATACTTGAGACAAGTGTCTTTATATCAGTATGTGTATATTATTCAAGGAGAATATAAACTTTCCATCTTAGATCTGTTGTACTTAATTTTTATTTACATTTAATCCATAATTATCCACTTATAGTTGTAGATAATCAGCATTTGTTTGTTTTATATAATACAATGAAGTAACAATTTGAACAATACTAAAAAATAATAATTTTATCGAATAGTATAAAAATTATAACTTTAATATAAAAAAAATTATAAAAACTATAATTTTAATTTAACAGCGGATATTGTATTTTTATCTTTTTTCGAGGTAGTTTTTGTCTTTGCTTTAATGCCACTTTTAACTTCGTCCTGTAATTGAGCGAAAAATGCTGTAGAAGATTTTATAGCTTTTCCGTCATTGTTAGTTTCTTGATCAGTATTTATTATATTACGTCCTTTTAATTTTTTAACCGGATTTTTCAAAGATTTCTTTTGTTTTACGTTGTCCGTTGATTTATTATTTTGATGAACAGCACGTGCATGTTGTTTAAGTTTCTTTTTCCGCCTTTCGCGTTTCATATCTGTCTTCGTTCTTTCTGATTTACCAATCACATCACCTTTAGGTTTAGCTGAAAACAAAACAAAAATTATTGAATAATTCAAGAAAGAAACAGGAAATGTCTACTTAAAAGAACGATTTTTATATATTTACCTTGAACTTCTTCAGGTGCAAGTAATGTAGCATCACTTGTTGCAACAGGAGCAACTTCTTCCATGTTAATAGCAGGTACATTGCTGACAATTTTGATTTCTGGTTTTGCCTAAAAAATTAGTTTTTAATTAATTACAAATTCAGAAAAAAAGGTAAAATAAAATATGTTAGTTTTTCTTACTTGTTTTGGAGTGTAATGGAAATTAGATAAAGCATCAAGTTTCCTAAACAATGAATGCATTTTTTCTCTGATTTCAATGTGTTTAGGAGGTTCTTCCTTTTCTTGTTCATTTTTATCATCTCCATTTAAAGCTTCTCTTTGCTTTATATATTCGTTTTCGTAAATTTGAGCCAAGCTTTCTTTACTCTTCTCTTGATTCATTATTAATTTTTTCTTATATTCCATTGGTGTTTCTACAGGTTTAAATTTCTTTTCAACATCATCCCAAACTTTATCTTTGATTCTTTTTATAATAATATCTTCTAATTTCATAGTTGTTTGTTCGGTCATGATTGGTGCTGGCCTTGTAACAGTATCAAATTCTACAAATTCTTCAAGAAGAGAATTTTGAGGTCTAGTTTGAGCACTACTTTCACCTTTTAACTGCCATGGCTTTTCTGAGATAGCTTCTTCTTCTAATTGTTCAATTCTCTTTTTTAACCTTTCCTGCCTTGCTTCTAAAGTTGACTGAGTGACTTTACTTTTATTATTGTCTTCTTTATCATCTTCCATATTGACATCTTCATCTGAACCTAATCCATCAGAGTCATTTAACAAGTTAAATTTCACTTGTATTTTTTCTTTATTGAATTTTTGATGAATTTTATCAGTGATATCATTCTTATCATCCATATTGTCTTCATCAAACTCATCTTCATCATTCATATTGTTTTCATCAAACTCACTATTACCTTGATTTTCATGAATATTTTCTGACTCAACTTCATTATCACTTTCAGGATTATCAAAAAAGTCTGCATATTTAAGTGTTCTACCATTTTTTATTTCATCGTTATTATCATCCTGATCTTCATCATCATCATCCGAGTCAGAAAAATCATTAAATAAATCAATTGATCCATCATCTTCATCAGAACTGTTATTCTTCTCCTTTTCACCTTTTAATGCCTTTTTATCTTCAATTTTTAAAAATTCATCCAATTCATCCAATTTAAAGAACTTATCATCTACTTCTGTAGTTCGTTTCCTCTTTTTAACTTTGCTAGCCACTTTCTTTGTTGTAATTTCATTATTCTTATTTGACAAAATATCATCTGATTCTACAGACATTTGATCATCTCCATCTTCATCATCCTCTTCTTCTGAATGTATCGATTCTTTTGAATCGTCATTTTTATTTAATTTTAATGGCAAAACCCAAGATTTATTACTAGCTAACGTTTTGGAAATATTTCCTATATTTAACCTGCTAAATTCTTCATTATTTTCGAGTTCAAGTTGTTGCCATATTTGTTCTGCATCAAAATCATTAACAATAAGCTCTGGCAAAGCTTGTGATTTTGAATGTTTTGAAGATTTTGTTTTAAAAGCTATATCATATAAATTTTTTGTAGAATTTTTTAGATTTTCAGATATACGATCTTGAACACTGAAAAAATTAATTTTTAATAAAATTTTGGAAATTTATTAATTAATAAAAAATATTGTCATATAAATACCTTAAATAATTTTCTGGTTTTTTAGTGCAATCTTTTATGATCTGTTGAATTTTATCCAACGAAGTAAAATCATATTTCGTCATGATTAAAGTACTATAATCGAAATCCACAATATGTAAATAAATCAATAATTAAAGATTAATAAATCAACATTTTATACATAAAATTGCCTTTTTATAAATTCTTCATTAAAAAACCGTCTATTGAGGTTATGATATGCAAGCATGTGTTGCTATTATCTATATTAGGCAGTTTGCTATGCAAGCTCAGAGTAGGTGGCGTTCTGAGCTCTAGCGCTGTCATGGCGGCACACTCCACGTATGTGTGCATGGATGAGCATATACGTGTAGCTGTGTGCGTGCAACGACGCGCACCGCGAGTCTAATTAAAACACTAACAAAATATTCTATTTTTACATTTTTTGCCGTTCTATATTTTTTTGGATAAAGTCGTTGATTAGTCGCTATTTTTTTAAAAATCACCCAATCAACGACTTTCTCCAAAAGTATAGAACGACAAAAGACGGACAAAGTACATAGTGTAGACTCGGCCTTAGAGAAGGGGCTTCCCCCACTACTTTTAGATGTGACGTCATTGAATACACACGGATAGACTCATGAATACACTTATACATGTTAACATAGCAAGATTATCGTTACCGTAGTGTGACCGCCATGACAGCGCTAGAGCTCAGAACGCCACCTGCTTCGAGCTTGCATAGCAAACTGCCTAATAGCTGTTGTATCTACCATACACGTGTGCGCTTCTGCGCAGGCGCAGACTCGGGCTCAGCGGGAGGGGATAAGGCCGAGTCTACACTATGTACTTTGTGCCTTACTGGTGTGCTAATACTTTTAGAGTAGAATCGTTGATTGGTTGATTGTTTAAAAATGACAAATCAGCGACTCCGCCTAAAAGAATTAGCACACGGAGCACGGCACAAAGTACATAGTGTAGACTCGACCTAAGCAGCAACCACACCACAACAAACGTTCTTTCATGTTAGACATTTTGTAATTTGTAAATCAGTCTTACTTTATCAGCTGCTGTGTTTAATTGTTCTTTAAATATAATATAAGATTCATTTCTGATTTCTCTTGTGTCGTCCAGGTGTGTATAATTGTTAAAACACGTAAAGAAAAGGATTTGTAAGGTTATTATTAAAAACATATTTATGCTATTATATTTTAATAATAATGGGTAGAAGTCGGTCTCCATCACCATCATATCGTCACCGAGAGAGATCTCGAGAACGTCGGAGACGTAGGTCAAGAGAAAGGAGACGAAGGTAAGATCATTTTTTGCATTTAAAATATATTATAATAAATAATGAGGTTTTCAGTGTCCTTATGAAAAAAGCAATTGTAACGTGTAGTGGTTCTTGTGTCGATCGGTCAGGATCAGGTTCTCGGGTTACGAATCCGTCGCTCTACCGAGTGGCCACTGAGACGGAGTCATATTAGTTATATATATTTATAAAAATTAAATTAAAAGAAAATAAAATTTTAATTATAAAATAGTTATAAATTGTATTTAATATGATTGTGTAAAAAAAGTTTTAACTTAGTACTTGGTGTTTTTTGATAATTTAAATATATCTAAGCTTTTAAATCACGAATATTATGATTAACATTTATAACTTTTTACAGATCTGTTGATAGAGATCGTGTGAAATCAAGGGATCGTGATAGAGACAGTGATCGCCATAGGGAACATGATAGAGATCGTGACAGGCATAGAAGATCTTACAGTAGATCCAGATCTCGAGAAAGGATAATTAAGCCTAAGATCAAACACACAGAACGACCAGCTGTTTCAGGTTAGTTTTATTAATTAAAATTTTATTCAAAATAAATAATTTTTCAAATTTTCTAATGTGTTTTTTAATTTTAACAGAGGCAGATTTACAAGGAAAAACACCAGAAGAACAACAAATGATGAGGCTAATGGGATTCTGTGGATTTGATACAACTAAAGGCAAGAAAGTTGAAGGAAATGAAGTTGGTGCAGTGCATGTTATATTAAAAAGAAAATATAGACAATACATGAACAGGAAAGGTGGTTTCAATAGACCACTAGACTTTGTAGCATAATATTTATTAAGAAAATAACTTTAATTTACATTATAAACAATCACATAGACTTTACAGTATACAATTAAGTGATTTTATAAATAAAAGTGAATTGTGAATTCTCTAATAACTATCTTGAAATATTATTTAAGAAAGTATAATAAAGTTTAAGAATCGTGATCTATGGCTTGAATACGCATATGTTTTTTTCTGACATAGATCATAAATACAGTAGACATCGGACAATAAAATTTTAAAACGTGTAACAAGTAACATGTAACGTGTAACATGATTGAAAAACGGCCGTAAGGGAGATTCTTCATATAACCCGTACCCACTCTCTGATGAGACTGATTGGTTAGATTTAACTGAATTGTTGAAGTTTTACAAGAATCAGCCAATCGGTCTCATCAGAGCGCGGGTACGGGTACGGGTTATATGAAGAATCTCCCTAACAAAACATTCACTTTGTTCATTTAATATTTACTAGAAATTCGACCCGTGCGCTGGTATTTAGTTGTAATTTAAAATTATTTAAATTGAAATAAAAGAAAAAAATGGTCTTTTTATTAAATTTAATTTATGTATACATATATATTTACAACAAATATTTTTTGTAAATATGTATATGTATATATAAATTATTTATTATTTTTTAAAGTAATTATAATTAAAATGTTAAATATTAACCCGTATGTTGAATTTTTAATAAGGTCCGAAATTATAGTCGATGCTTAAATTCAAACCTAAAAAAAATTGTTTTAATTGAAATAAATTGACTAAAGAATTTCATATGAATTAAAATTTATTACCTTAGAATTACATTTTTTATAAAATGATGTTTATTCTCTAGATTTCTGCTATACTCTGGGGGGTTATTCTGTAAGTGTCTCACAAGTGACATAAGCTGTATTGGCCAATCAGAAAGCTTCTTTAGGTCTATCTCACTCGTGAGACACTTACAGAATACAGCCCCTGGAAGTATTAAATTTCCAAATCTAAAATAATAAACTATTTGTAAATATTTTCTAGCGTTTTCAAAAATAATTAAGGAGGCTAGTCACCAGTTATATCATAAGAAATTCATTATGTTAAGAATACTTTAAAATTTTTATCACAATTTAAAAACAACATCATAATAAGTGGTAAAAATTGCAAAAAAATAGTTCTGTATCTCAATTTAGAAACAGTGAATCGTTTTGAAATTTTTACCTCTTATTTATGATGTTGTTTTTAAATTGTGATAAAAATTTCAAAGCATTCTTAACATAATGAATTTCTTATGATGTAACTGGTGAGCAATCAGGCCCCTTGCTCCTGAGTGATAAACTATATAGTGCTATCTTTGTTTGGTACGTTAATTTTATATATGCTAAACAAAGACAGCAATATGTGGTATATCGTTCAGGAGCAATCCCCCTGGTATTTATAAACATAAAAAAAGAGCAGGAGGGTTGCTCCGAAGCGATAAACTTAGTGTATCGATATATGCTATCTTTGTTCAGCACATTGATTTTATATCTTCTGTCTCTGTGATACAGAGCTGTGCAATTTTCTAGAGCAACCCCCCAGGTTAACCTTTTAGTGAGTAACCACAAATAGACCGTGTCGTGTCGTGTCGACGAAAAATAAGTTTGAAATCTATTAAATTGAGACTCTATGCTTATTGACCATTGGTTCAAAAGGCATTCATATAGAGTCTCAATTTAATAGATGTCAAACTCATTTTTCGTCGACACGACACGACACGGTCTATTTGTGGCTACTCCCTTAAGGACGGGACTGGTCGATATTTCGACCATTCAAGTATCATAATATTTTTGAGTGATTTTGGAGATAATATTATGAAAAATCACTAAATAGTATATTACACATCTAGGGAGCTAAAGTATTGGCGAGCCTATAGCACATATAATTGCCACCTCGAGCCGAAGGCGAGGGTGGCAAATATGTGCTATGGGCTCGCCATTTTACCTCCCGTGGTGTGTATACTATTTTTCGCCATACCCGGGCCGAAACTATGACTTTTGTTTTTGGGCCCTGGGACGAAAGTCGTAGTTTCGGGCAGGGTATGGCGAAAAAATATTATGATATTTGAGTGGTCGAAACATCGACCAGTCTCATCCTTAAAAGGTTAAAATCTAATCTATAAGGTTAACATTTTTCGCCATATTTGTTATCTAATATATATAATCAGATAACGGTTAGTACATCTCGTCGCCGCTAGAACGCTCTGTGAATAGTTAAATGCAAGCTATTTTGTTGAGCAGCCTTGGCTTGGCCAATTTTGTCGGAAAATGCGTCCCACTTTTAATGTGTGGAGTTAGATAGATCTCCTTCTCTTTTATTTCCTGGTGTACGTCCAGCACAAACAGTTTTTGTTTTACCATTACCTTGAAGTCATTATCGAAACAGAAATCATAAATACAATATGTCGAACGATGGTACTATAAGTGGCAAAGCTGTCAGGAAATTTTTTACCATGTGTAATAGTCCTCAGGTATGTTGTATTAGATTTTCTTGAGTATTTTCTATTCCCATACGAAGTCGAGTATTTCACTAAAGTAACAATATTGTTTAGCGTGCTTTTTGAAAAATTTATTTCTTAATAATATTTATTTTAATTTTATTTTTTTAATTGAATATAACTATGAGTGAAGCATTATTTTTCAATCATTTACGTTTCCTAATTGTAAAATTAATTAATTTTCATAATTAAATGCACTCTTTATTTCTCAAATATATTTATTATTTTAAGAAAAAAACCATTGCGTAATAAAATGCTGCGAAAACATTTTTTTTTCTCAAAAAGCCCTTTTGATTACCTACTTCTGCAGCATTACACAGCGGGCTTGGTAATTTGTATATACGTACTCTAAGCATCTTGACATTTTGCGCAGTACATACCAGCTGATTAACTCGATTGTACATTGATAAAATATTTTTAAACTTTCACACTCATTTTCTCTTTAATTTCACTGTTTACCCTCTTTTTTATTAATTAAATTGCGATATTCATTAAAAAATCTATATTCCCGAATGGAAATTTTTCGGTGTATCAAAATGTATAAAAGTGTATGAAAGTGTATTGAAGCATACAAAAATGTATCAAAGTGTATGAAAATGTATCTAAGAGCGATTTTTCAGACCTTATTCTCGATCCATTTTGATACACTCTGATACACTTAGATACACTTTGGTACACTTTGGTACATTTCTTAAAAAGTGAGCTGAAATTAAATTTCCTCAATTTTTTTGATGTTATACACTTTGACACATTTTGATACACTTTGACACATTTTGATACACTTTTACACACTTTGATACACTTTTACACACTTTAATATACTATGGTACATGTTGATACACTTCTGAGTATTAGCCTAAATTGTTTTTCCTGTTTTATTTTGCACACGTTTGTACACTTTGATACACTTTTACACACTTTGATACACTTTAATATACTATGGTACATCTTGATACACTTCTGAGTATTAACCTTTTCCTGTTTTATTTTGCACACGTTTGTACACGTTGATACACTTTTACACACTTTGACACACTTTAATATACTATGGTACATCTTGATACACTTCTGAGTATTATCCTTTTCCTGTTTTATTTTGCACACGTTTGTACACTTTGATACATTTTTTTTTTTTTTTTTTTTTTTTTTTTTTTTTAAAGATTAATATATAAAGGATATTGTCCTCTATATGATTAATCTTTTTCTATGGTGAGGTCGAGGAGTCCCCGCCCGGTATCTGTTTATCACATTACATCAGGCTAGACTGTCAGACCCACCATACCGAAAACTTTGACTACCGATGGATGGTCAGCCACTTTTGGTGACCAACAATCAACCGATACCCAATGAGATCGGATTTTTGAGAGTCGCGATATAAAATGGCACGTACACTAATTTTCTTTCGAAAAAAAGTTTAGAGGTACCTGGCCAGGATTCCAACCCATGCCCTCCGCGTTGAAGGCAAGAGCTCTATCCGTTACGCCACCGCGCTCTCTTTATGTAATATAATACATTTTAATAAAACACGATACACTTCGATACATTTCTAAGTAAGAAATTAAAAATGGTTTTACCATGCACACTTTGATACACATGCGTACATTTTTTATACATTTTAATAGTGTTTAATACACTTTTTAGGCATGAAACGGTGTATTAAAATAAGCCGTTTTCATTTTAGATATTTTCATAAATTTTAATGTATTAATGCCCCTTGGGATAAATGTAAGGTTAATAAAACGACAATATTGAAAAAATTGAAAAATATTTTTATAAATTATAAAAGTAAAATATAAAAAGTAATTTAAAACATAAGAATTAGCAATATATATTTGAAATATAATTTGTAATGAAAAACTTACATTCTATATTAGCATTAAATATTTAAACATTAATATTATTAGAAATTTATAAATAATAAAAGTTTAATAGAGACAACTTCAAAAAAATAATTATTCTTTTGTAATACATATCAAGTAATGAGATAAGATAAATAATTTATACTAATAAACACATTTTTAATTTAATAACATTATTAAATATAAATATTTAAACATTGTTGTTTCTAAGATAGTTTTTTTTTATAAATTTTCATTTGTATTGTCTATTGAGACTAAGTTATTTTTTGTAGTCTTTGCAGTCGCATCTTCATTATTATTAGTATTATTGCTGTTTCCATTTTGCACAGTCAATATGTTACAGGGATCTTGTTGATTATTTAAGGAAGAGGCTTCATTTAATGGAAATTTATTTTAGTTAAAATTTTTAAAATGTATCAAAGTGTGCAAAAGTGTATCAAAGTATGCAAAAGTGTATCCAATAAAAACGACATTTTTCCTTTATTGGAAAAATGTATGAAAGTGTATTAAAGTGTGCAAAAGTATATCAAAGTGTATCAAAGTGTGCAAAAGTGTATCAAAGTGTGTAACACATAGCAAATGTAGAAATTAATTTTAGTCAACATTTTCGAAAAGTGTATCAAAGTGTATCAAAGTGTGCAAAAGTGTATCAATGTATGCAAAAGTGTATCCAAGAAAATCAACATTTTTCCTTTATTAGAAAAATGTATGAAAGTGTATCAAAGTGTATGAAAGTGTCCAAAAAATATATGAAAATGTGCAAAAGTGTATTAAAGTGTATCAAAGTGTATATCATTAACGAATATAAAAAATTGATACCAAGAAACTTTTTTTTGGAAGTGTATAAAAATGTATGAAAGTGTATCAAAGTGTACCAAAGTGTATTAACATTTGGTCCGAAATATCGCTCTTAGATACACTTTGATACACTTTGATACACTTTCGTATGATTTGGATACATTTACCATTTTCACTGGGGTTCATTCAGTTTTTTTATTAAAAAAACTATAGAGTAATGAAATTAAAATCTAATTTGTTGTCCGATTACGAGTTTTTCATATAAAGCCAGTGTATAAGAACAATCATTTCATACATTAATTTCTTTAAATTTCCGTAACTTACCCTATACTTTTTTTAAAGCAACGAAAAGATAAAAATTAAAAGATTATTTTTTCAAAGTTTCAGTTCAGAAAATAACAGAGCCTTCTTAAATTACAATTTAATAGCAGTAAATAACTTACTAAAACTTATTTGATTGAATTTTTAACTAACATAAAACAAGTAATAAATAAATTTGTCTTGATTAGACTTCAAACAAAAACAAAAAAATTGACTTATACAAAACATAAAATTAAACATCATTTTTTAACTTTTCCACAGATACCAATTAATCTACCAAGTGCAGCTGAACAGCAATGGCCTCTTACGGAGCAGCGATCAGATGAGGAGATTTTAAATCATATAGAGGAAATGCGTTTGGATATAAAATTAATGGCTGACGTATTAGAAAGAGAAACAAATATATGTAATGCAAAAATAATTGAATTCTGGAAAATAGCAAATGAAATGGATCGTGAAAAACGAAAAATTATTGTTCGTGAACAAGCTCTCTTGCGTAAAGTAGTTCTACTGGAAAAACAGATGACAAAATTTAAATTGAAAATCGAACCAAATTGTAATAAAAAGCTCATTTCTAAAAATAGACGCAAATTTTATAAATCAATAAAAATTTGTGAAGAATCTATCAAGGAGAATTTAATAATCAATTCTTTAAATAAATAATGCTTTTGTATATAACGCATATCTTCAATAAAAACCAAATAAAAATCTGTTTAAACTCAAATTTTATTTATACCGTGACTGCATCACTGCCTTGTGCTCGCTCCATCGATATAGTACAAATAATATAACAATATTCAATTATGTTTATTATTTTAATGAAAAATGAGCACATTTATAAAGTAAAAACAAATGAAAATATAATGCAGGTTATTTCAAATTCAATCAATATATTCACATTTATTAATTATTAATATCAATTGTAATAACTACAAATATTTTTCAAAATAATGATTACAAACTGTGTTTTAATAACAAACTTTATTTCAAAATTAAAGTAAAAAATACTTTATACTTTTTATTTATTTTTTTAGGCTTAAATATTAAAAGAAATTGTATACGTTTACTATTCGTCAATAAAAAACAGTAAATAAAGTTTGAAACGTGAATTAGATTGTAATAAGTTCCTACATTTATATGGAAATACTTGTTTGTAATACAATTATTTGAGTTCAAAATGAAGAAAAGAAAATGAGAAAAAAATTAATTAATTTCTGTAAATGTTAATCAAACAGATTTTTAAATATTGATTACTTTATTAAATTTTATTTCTTCAAAAAATGAAAAAAAATAAACAAAATTTTATTTGATGATATAATAAATTTATAAAATTCTAGTAAACTCATTTAATAATTAATAGTTTTTATAAATCCCAATTTTGCTTTTTTTAAATCTAAAGTACTTATTTTATTTTTTATTTTCATAAATTATAAAACTATTACTTAAAAATGTATTAAATAGCAATTGAAAGTAAATAGAAGTGAAACGAATATAGTGGCCGCCAAAAACGAAACGAAAAACTTCTTTGAGAAATAAAGTTCTAACTTAAAAGTTTGGTATTTCAGGAAATAGTACAGAATTGCACTAGAGTTCATTTAAAAGGCATTTTTAAGGTCTTTTAAAATTTTATTTGATGATTTAATAAATTTATAAAATTCTAATATCATTTAATCCCTACTGAAAAAAATCTTGTGGTAACCACATGACATCCTATATGGTTTTCACATGGTTACCACATGATTACCACATGTTTACCACATGGTTACCACATATTATTTTGACGGGGTGATCATGTGGTAACCACCATGGTGACCATGTGAAAACCATGTGAGAAAGAAAAAAATAGTTAAAAAAAATATGCAAAATTTATTATTTCACGTAATAAATACTCACCTGCTGTCAAAATCAGCAAACTAAAGAAAATTTCTATGAAAATATAAATATTCTTGATTATTATATAATTAAATTTATTATAAATATTTTTATATAATTAAATTTATTTGCGTTTTTCATTGCAACCACAAAAATATCTCTGTTCATTGAATAGAAGAACGTGAGAAAGCAGGCCGAATGATCGTCGTTTTAGACAAAATTAAACTGTTTATAAGCTCTAAAGTCTTTTATTCTTTTCGTGCGCGTTCGCTTGCCATAAGAAAGTCAATACATAAAAGAGTGGTAGCCCCCTAGTGGTTAGTTATTGAATATGAATATACACATGTATATAATAGTACTGGTGATTAACCGTTAGGGGATGCTCCGCTTTCTACCTATTGACTTTCTTATAGCAAGCGAACGCGCACGAAAAGAATAAAAGACTTTAGAGTTTATAAACAGTTTAATTTTGTCTAAAACGACGATCATTCGACCTGCTTTCTCACGTTCTATTCTATTCAATGAACAGAGATGTTTTATGGTTGCAATGAAAAACGCAAATAAATTTAATTATATAAAAATATTTATATTAAATTTAATTATATAATAATCAATAATATTTATATTTTCATAAAAATTTTCTTTAGTTTGCTGATTTTGACAGCAGGTGAGTATTTATTACGTAAAATAATAAATTTTGCATATTTTTTTTAACTATTTTTTTCTTACTCACATGGTTTTCACATGGTCACCACATGGTTACCACATGGTTACCACATGATCACCCCGTCAAAATAATATGTGGTAAACATGTGGTAATCATGTGGTAACCATGTGAAAACCATATAGTATGTCATGTGGTTACCACAAGATTTTTTTCAGTAGGGATAATTAATATTCTTGATAAAAAATTCCATTTTATAATCTAATCTATTAATTTTACATACAAAAATAAATTATTGACTACTCTCAATTTACGTTAATATTCAATTTTAGATATAATACAATAATTCATTTTAAATTAACTGTACACAATTATTATTTATAATGGTCACTAAATATTTAAAAAATATTTTAAATTATCTATATACACTGTAAAAAATTGCTTTGTAATATTAATATGAGGTAGTAAATACTTTAATATTCTGAGTACAGTAATATTAATAACTGAAATTAGTAATATTAAAGTTGAAAAGTAAACTAACTATTCTCAGTAACGTAATTTTACTAATCTCGCTTAAATTTACTATTTGGTTAGTAAAATTGTGATTCTCAGAATAGCAATTTCTGTAACCTATTCAAAGTAAGTAATTTTAATTCCACTATAAATATTAGTACTCTCTAAGACTGTTCTCAGAGTAAGTTACAAAAATTGCCACTAGGATAGTAATTTTACAAAGCAATTTTTTACAGTGTATATTTTTAGTCATCATCTTCACTATCTGTATCTATTTCATTATGACCGTTAAATTCAGCCGGACGACGGCCATTTTCTTGTCCTTGGCCTACTGGATTAACATCTTCATTCTCTTGATCATTACTATTAGATTCAGAGGGTGGATGGTCATTATATTCTTCAGGTTCAGATGGATTATCTGAACCCTCCTCAGCTTCATCTCTTTGTTCAAGATTTCTAAAATTATGTTCTTGAGGATAGTGATGAGTAACAAGTCTTTGCCAAGTTAACAACTGATCCTGTAGGAAAGCTATGTTATTCTGCAGATTATTTATAATTTTCTTTTGTTCATTACAAAATCGCTGTTCACCAGCCAATTTTTGAGTGACATCAATCTCTTTGAGCTTTGTAAGCATAGCTGTTTTTTGTGTGTCATGAAGTTGCTTTTTTAAACTTTGGTATTCTGTTTTTAGTTTCTCATATTTTGATACCAATCTGGATGGATCTTTCTCATATATTAATAATGGTAATATTTCAGATTCGGACATCGAAGAACTTAGTTTAAAAAAGGAATCTAATTTTAAAATAATTATCCCCTCTAAGGCAGCGAAAAGAAGTGGATTACATGAAGCTTTTAAAAATTTTCCCTATAATAAAAAAATAGAGATATAGTTTTAAGATTAATTCTTAAAAATATTTTAAAGTATATTTATTCAATTAAGAGCAGGTTTTTCTGCAAAACCTAATAATTATAGCAAAAAATAAGAATGCTCCACTCATATAATAAAAAGCAATATTTTCTTTTATGAGGAAAAATTATTTTTATCGCTTTAATTTTAAGAAAACTTTGAAAACTCGAATTGTCTATCCTAACCTCTATTTTTAAGTTTTTCAAGATTTTCTTCAAAACAGATCGATAAAAAAAATTTCTCCTCATCAAAGAAAATATTGTTTTTATGATATAAGATGGTGCTATCTCCTTATTTTTCGCTGCAATTATTAGTTTTTGCAAAAAAATAAATTCTTTGATTAAAAATAGGAGAGATATACAACCTGCTCTTAATAACTATAATGATACTTACCATGAAATCATTTATAACATCCTGGATTTCAATATCTTCATCTTTGAAAATAAAGTTTAAAATATTAATTAATTGGACCCATAATTTGTTAGCTGATTGAAAAACTTCTAGTAAAAAATTTTCGTCGCACAAACCTAAAAATTATTCATTTTTTTAAATTAATAAGTAAAAAATTATTTAATTTAATAAAATTAATTTATCTTACCATCATCAAATAATTTAATTAAAAATGCCTTGTAAAATGCACACAATAAAAATTCAATTGTTGCTGTTACATCAACTGATTTTCCAGCTGTTTCTTTTTGTGGTACGGTAATTGCTTTTAAATATGGTCGAGTTAAGAATGTAATCTCTTCAACCACTTGTTCATATAAATTAGTATTTTTGGCGAAACCATTTTTAATGAATTCGCGCAAAGGTTGGCGAAGACGTATCAGTGGCGCATGCTGCCCTTGACTAAGCAGTACGAGGTTTTCAAGGTTTAAATTTTTTGCCTAGGAATTGATATATTATTACGTTATTTTCTATTAGTTTTATATTATTGGTTAAAAAATTTTTATTACCAAAAAAAACACAAATCTGTCAAGAAGTTTTTTTTTGTGAACGAAAGTTGGTTTATATTTAATACATCTATTAATTGATGTATTGTGATGTTTTTGATTGGCTTTTCTAGTGCTGATTCCGTTGTTTCGGATTTTGATTTTCCAGTTTGGGCATCTGATTGATCTTGCAGCTTAGGTTCAACCTGTGACTGAGCCCGAGATTGAGCCTGCCATTGACTGGATTTTTTTGCAATACAAATATTATAGAATAAAGATAAATTTATATTTTCTGAAAATTAATTATATTGTATATATTATTGTTAGAATATAAGTGCGCCCATGCACCTATGTACTATATATATAATATAAAGCATCTTGGTTTCCCCTCCTCTCCTCGTCTCCAAACTTGACCATAGCTGCCGTTTTGTCTTAGCTTTGGTATTTAGTCTTTGCTGTGCGCTTTATTAGAAAGTTTTCCCTTTTCCTAAAGAGTGTTAACGACTGTTCTCACGTATAAAGAGTTCATATAATTTCACACATATTAAAGAATGTTACAATTCTAATCTTGTTGTTTTATTTTATTAAACCATATCACCAACAGGTTATGCGCCCAGGACACGCTTCAACTGCGCGAATAACAAGTGATATCTTTGCAAATATTTATAACAAATTAGAAATTGTTTTATATTCACGCATCCTAGTGAGTGCATAAATAAATAAGGAAAAATTGCCATTTAAAATAACAAAAAAAAAAAAAAAAAAAACAACATAACGAGTGAATTAAAGAGTGTTTTATAATAATAAAAAGGATAATTTATATTATAACAATGGCAGAACAAGCTGAAATTGAAAGTAAGTAAAATTATATTTATGCATATAATTTTATAAAGACGTGTACGAGTGTTTATATGATATGTTTCAATAATTTTATTCATTCTTGTCTTTTCTCTCCTTATCCATATAATGCAAGAACGTTGAAAATATTATGAGTGTTAAAATCTATCTAATTAACTTATAATATGAATCCAAAGAATAATTATAATAAGAAAATAAAGAAAAAGAAAAAGAGGAAAGCGTCAGGACGCTTTGAACATGCAATAAAAGGAGAGAGAAAACGAAAGAACGAAAAAGAAATTTTTTTATAAAGACGGTCAAAGAGTGTATTGTATTTGTAAAAAGAAAAAGCAAAAACGTGAGTCATAAGTTTACATCTAGGCAAAATATTGCTTGGATGTAAACATGTGGTGCCTAAGAACGAACTGTAAAGCGAACGAAAAGGTCTGGGTTTTTCCCGGCTTGCAGGCCCGTGCTTAAACGGCAGGTCAAGTATGAGCTTCAATGGCTATACTGTCATAAAAAAAGGGCCCTAAAAGAAAATAATATACGATGTGAATACATATTGTACGTTGTACACTAAAATGAAAAAAAAAAAACATTATTTTCTAAAAATTTAGTTATACAAATTATAATTTGTACAACTAATGCCCCAAGATAACGAGAGTTTTAAAATACATAAGATGTGCTTATGCCATAAAGAGTGTTAATTAAAAATACATAAAATAAATATGTAAATGGCATGTGTGTATATATGTAAACATGTATGTACATATATATAAATATGATAAATCATAAAACTGCAGTTATGAATAATAATAATTCAAATTATTATTATTTATTTTTAAAGAGTGTACGACTGTATTTAAGAATGTACGAGTGTATTTTTAAAGAGTGTCAAATAATCTTAAAAATTCATGCGCATAAAATAACTTTAAATAATGAATTTTTTACATATTATTTCAGAAAAAATGAGATTTTAAGGCGAAGATTTATTTATCGAAGCCACCGAAAATACTATTCAGTTTATTACGATCAGTAGGTTGGTAAATGAGAGTACTCGAGTAAAATAAATTTATTTCAATTAAAAATATATATACATATTAAAAATCTAGCTAGTAATTACGTCTTTACTCCCTTTATTGATAAATTCATTATAATAGGAGTAAAGAACAAATGAGTCAGCTGACAGGTATATACATTGTGTGTGTATATACCTACGTGTATGCACATGTATATATATGTGTGTATATATATATTAAGACACCGATACCTTGTTGGGTCAATTGCATACAGGTGAATGCTGTGCGTATTACCTGTATGTAAGAGACTAGGGTGATTGGGCTTGTGATTTTGTGTTCAAACACAAATCTAATTACCTGTTACGAATTTATTGTACTTGATGTTCGGTCAATAAGTTCAGTAGCAAGGCTTTATACTTAATCTCTATTGCTGCTTTACAGATCGACCTGCAACGAAAGAAAGTGGGTGGAAGCTCGTAAATGACAGACTTCAAAGACGCGCAGAGGAGAAAAAGAGGATTGAGATTAAGGAAGCCACAATCCAACAAGAAGGAAAATCTGTTCAGGAAGCTGGAAACATGATATCAAGGATTGTCCTAATGATATCCACGGTGACAATAACAACACAAATATTAATTTTAATATTACAATGACAGGTAAAAGAGATATACTGATATTATAATTAAGTCACATTGAAATTAAAGAACAGTATAGGATCAGTAAGACGGTATGAAATTCTGCATTAAGAGTGTTGAAGAGTGGCACGTGCATGTGTGAGTGAAGTAAGAACAGTATGAGTGTAAAAGTAGCAAAGTAAAAGAGAGTTCATTTAAAAGAGATAAACCGAAACTTATGGTGTCTAAAGTTTCAGGTAACGAGTATGATGCAGAAATTATACGATATAACGAAATTCTTAAGGATATAATGAATTTGTGTGAAACTACAATAAAGTTCACAAAACAATTCGCAGCTTCCATAACAATTTTCAAGAATACGCTTGCAAAAGCATTAAATCAACAAAAGGTATACTGAAGGCAATAAAGCATGAATCATGGGAGTAACATGATCAAACAATGAGTGCTCTTAAAGAGATTAAGATCAGTTTTGACACGACTTGGTTTAGATACGTGTAATGTACACGAAGTTATTGGAGAGAATTACGAAGATTTGACAGAATCGCAGACTCAAGATGGAGTTCAGGACGTAAAAGAATTTAACAACAGTGGC
Source organism: Anastatus disparis (assembly GCA_017163975.1). NCBI lineage: Eukaryota > Metazoa > Arthropoda > Insecta > Hymenoptera > Eupelmidae > Anastatus > Anastatus disparis. The sequence continues at coordinate 1,558,182 of JAFFSR010000281.1, forward strand.
ACAAGATTTGATTGAAAATAATCAAGTATCTCACAGTATTCAAAATGCAATGAGTCTATTCAATCGCAGTTATCGCAGATATTGACAATTATTAAAAGAAAAATTTGAAAGATTGAAATATAACAAACTCAATGAACAATCGGATGTCTTCAACCAACTAAAAAATAACTGCAAAAAGCACTAATATATAAAAAAAAAATAAGACTATAAATCTACAAGCCAAATGAGTATTTGAATATTTTTATGACTGTTTAAAATCAGAATGAAGATCATGCGATTGATTTAATATCACAGAGAAAGAAATATCAATTATTGTCAAGGACGAGCAGGCCATAGAAAAAGAGTGCATTTAAAATGTGCGATATAATCATGAACCAGATTAATCAAAATTATCATTCTATGATCTGAATATCAATTATCTAAATTTAATGATTGACGAAAAAAAAAAAAAAAAAAAAAAAAAAAAAAAAAACATTTAAATGTTAGGATGGATTCAAGAAGATTGTTAAATGAAACGAAATTTTCTGACACGCTGATCAAATGTCAAAAGAAGAAAAATATAATGCTTTCTATAACATCGCCATCACTACACTGCCTGAAGTTCAGACCGTACAGTTTGTGATTAACAATATAATAAAAAAAGACTTCAGTTGGGATCAGTTATATTATACAACCTGAAATCTGAACATGTGATAAAGGTAATGGCTCTCTGTAGATAGTTCTCTCAAGCTAGGATTGACCTCAACGATGCAAGATGTTATGATTATAAAGATCGAGAACATTATAGAAGGAGTTGTCTAATGAAGAGTGAAATCAAAATGCTATAACGACAATAGCTTTGCTATTATGTAACGTTACCAAGTTGCTTTGAGTTGCTTAAAGGAAACACAAACTGGTAGGTTTGTCACGAAAAAGAGCAATTTAAATCGGACAGAAAGAAAAATTTTCATATACAAGGAAAATAGATAAAATAAAAACATGCAATGATAAATCCAAATACAACAATGCAAAGAAGGCCAACTCCAATATATATGAAAAATCTTAAAGTTGAAGTTGAAGAAAATAACAGATCAATAAAAATAAAGAATATCGAACCGATGACATAAAATCAAGCTTAGAGGCAGTAGAAATTTAAGTAAATGACAGCAGTATTTACAAAATTAATAATGTTCTTTGTGCTGAAGATTTGATAGAAAACTTTATCTTTCTTAGAAAGTTTATTGAACAAGAACTTAACATATACTTAAATTATAAAAATAATGGACATTTTGATCCTGCGTTGAATGAATCATTGATAATACAAGCCTATGAAGAATCTTTTCAGGAAACAATATTAAAGGAATTCAAGAGTGAAAAGAATATAAAAATAAAATTTGAAGAAAATTTTAAAGCACCTAAAAGGATCAATGTAAATACAGCTAGCGTTGTTAGCTCAAAAGGATTAAAAATGAATACATATTTCGCCAGAAATACTATCTTAAAGAAAATCGACATTTATAATTTCTAAATTTCTATTGATTCATTTGATATCTCTATAGAAAGTTATTAAGGTAAAGAGAGTGGACCAGGAAAGGAAAAGACAACGCAAATGATAAATGAGGAAAGTTTTAAAAGAATTGAACAAAAAAAAAAAATTCAAGGTGTTATCAAATTTAACAATATATTCATGTATCAGTATAAACTATATTGAAATACGATCAAAGGTCGAACACTAATTTAATGAATTGGCCAAAATTGAATCATTACAGAAAGAAGCAATGTTTAATTCAAATACATCAAGAGAATCAATATTAAACAAAGCTATGCTATGTTACGTAAAATCAGATCGTGTGTTATCACTCTATTTAAAGAATTTGGAAAGAAAGTAGCTTCATTCGAAGGACATGGAAAGTCCTATTTTTCATGAAGCTATACAAGAATGCGAAATTCGAAAAAAAAAAAAAATGCGAAATTTTAAGAACTTGTACTACGAAAGAATTGCAGATTCATGCTGATATTGCGAAATCAATCACTTCAACAACTCATCTCAAAGGTTATCGTTACACGACGATATTCATACTCTGTGAAGATAAAAAGATGTGTTTTTAAGTACCTATCAAAATATGAAATTTGCCGAAGAAATTACTATTAAAGTTTTGAATGAATAGAAGCTCAGCTTTAGATTGTCCAGACACGCCTCAATATAATGAAACTGCAGAAAGATTTGATTAAATAATAAAAACAAAAGAAGAGTAAAAGCCTACACATATATAATCAAAAATCACCTAAAAATATGTGGAATTTAAGTTAAAAAGCAGCCATATATAAAGAACGCCTCATGAAACAAACGACTTGATTATATTCATGTAAAAGTTCTGAAAGAATTATGACATTAGTCAAATCAGATGTTTTAATTACAGTGGGACCTCGATAACCCTTACGCGCACGGGGCTGTAGGGAAACAAAATTCTCAGAAAAGGCCAGTTACTGTGAAACCCCTCTATTGACAAGCGCGCTATATCTTTCTTTTTCTCTCTTATACTTTAGGCGAAGAGGCGTGGTCAAGATATATACGTATAAGAGGTAGTGGGAGCCGATGTTTGTTTGCGTACGGAGGAGAAAAGACTCTTGCGGCAAGTTATACAGCGGCCAGTTATCCCAGTCCCAGTGTATCTAGTGTACATAAAAGTTCAAAGAAAAGTAGAATCAAAATTTCGAAAGCGGGGTAGAAGAATGATTTTTATTGAATATGCAAAAATTGGATATCTCTTCCTAAAAACCGGAGGGAGATAAATTTAATGAGAGTAAAGATGTGAAATTTGAAATATAATAAAGACTGCGTAATGATTTGGCCCAATGACAATGAAAAATGAAATGATTTACCTGATTGAAGAAGGACTGTGAAGAATTCGTAAAAAACATTAAAAACGGAGGGAGATAAAAAAAAAAAAAAAAGAGAGAAGCAACAAAAAAATAAAGATATTTTTGAAAAAGAAGTTTTGTTGGTCGATAATAGCTTTTCAGATACACTTCTCGCCTTAAGCATGTTTTAAGTCTTATTAAACTTATCCAAAACAGCTAAACATGAAAGATGTGGCAATTAAAGGATTGTTAATGAAGTTTTTTTTCTTTATTAGCGAAGATTATTGAAGACTTAATGTCATTCAGAGAAGTATTGATATTTTTCGAATAAATAAAGAGGCAAGATGTCATCGAAAAACAATGATGTGTCAATAACAGGAAAAACAACGAAAAAATTGTGAATAGATCAAGAAGATAAAAGACGGTATAAAACTCAATATTATAGATTCTAGATGGATCTTTAAGAGTGGAGAAGATGGTCAAAGAAAGCATAAAGCTCAATTAGTTATAAAAGCATTTAAAGATAAAGTATATATATATATATATATATATATATATATATATATATATAAACTATAACCTAAGAAAAACATATACGTCTGTATCAAGACCTCCAATAGTGAAAACATTATTAGCTGTGGCAAATAAATATAACTTAGACATTTATCAATCAGTATTCTTAAATGGAATCACAAGTGAAGAAACCTACACGGAAATTCCGAATGTACTGCGAATAAGCAATAAAGAATATAGAAATATAAAATGAAGAAATCTTAAGTATGCAAACTGAAAAGGGCACTTTACAGTCTGAAATTGTCTATTTATCTGGAGAAATGGAAAATATGGTCATATTATTACTTTATGTAGACGACATCCTTCTCACAAGCAACGACCATAAGAAAATGAATGATATAAAATCCAAACTCAAAGAGGAATTTTCAATGAAAGACTTAAGTAAACCTAAAGAATTCTTATCAACAAAATATATAGACCAATTGCTGAAGACATTTAAATTCGAAGAGATGTATTTGCAAAGAATAACTCTCGTAACCACACAGGTTATTAACAAAGAGAGAAGAGACAGAGTAGATGAACATTTGAAAACAGTAACGATTGTTTCCGCACCTTACAGAAAAGCTATTGGTTCGTTGTTATACTCAGCTGTTGCAATACGACCTGATATTTCTCATGCAACAAATCTACTAAGCATACATCAACCAAACTTTACTATATGAATGAATGAAAAATGATGAGAATAATTTTCAGATATTTGAAGGGATGAAACAATTGACTCTTTGTTATCGTGCAAATAGAAATGATTTATAAGCATTTGCTAATGCAAGTTTTGCCGATTGTAGTTTTGACTTTAATCACGTGTGGACATGTTATTCAGTTATTTGGTAATGCAATCACTTGACGTACGCACAAGCAATCTTATGTGGCTCTATCTGCTTTTCAAGCTGAGTCTGTCGCTACGAGTGAAACTTGTCAAGAACTAACTGCATCAAACAAATCAATAACCATAATGCTAGACAAGTCTTTTCATCCTATGAAATTATGGTGTGATAACAAGGCAGCAGGTGTAAGTGCAAAGATAACTGGTTGGAATAAACTTCGACACATGACGGAAGTAAGAGAGCATTATGTAAAATAATGCTTTAAAGAGATTTAGTCATGGTGTGCTGGATTCTCTCAAAAGAACAAAAGCTGATATTTTTACTAAGCCCTTCAGTGTACATAAGAATTTAACTGATAAAATTCTAAACAGAATTAAAAATGTGTGAAGAGTGGTTGACTTGATTACAATAACCAAAGACGTGTAAAGAGTGATTGACTTGTAAAGATTGGTTTACAACGATTAAAGATGTGTAAAGAGTGATTTAATTTATTTATTTGTTTCAGAGATTTAAAAAAAAGCAATATTGAAGACGTGAATCAAAAAGATGGGTAAATTCAAAAAAAGGAAACACTACAACTCAAAAATTCAAATAGACAAATAAAATTCCTATTAATCTTGTCTTAAAATTAAAATTAAAATAAATTTTTGTTATTTAAATGTCAACAGTATTTTGTAATTTTATACGCAATTTATATGTCAAAATATATTTTAAAGTCTCACGTTAATAAAACCAAAGGAGCATGGTCGGGAGGGAGTGTTAGAATATAAGTGCGCCCATGCACCTATGTACTATATATATAATATAAAGCATCTTGGTTTCCCCTCCTCTCCTCGTCTCCAAACTTGACCATAGCTGCCGTTTTGTCTTAGCTTTGGTATTTAGTCTTTGCTGTGCGCTTTATTAGAAAGTTTTCCCTTTTCCTAAAGAGTGTTAACGACTGTTCTCACATATAAAGAGTGTTCATATAATTTCACACATATTAAAGAATGTTACAATTCTAATCTTGTTGTTTTATTTTATTAAACCATATCACCAACAATTATATTAACCTAGTTTCTAATGAAGAAACATTAAGGTTGATAGCTTCCATACAGTAATTTTTAAATTCAGTAGAAGGATTCACCGCATTAGAAGTACCTTCCTTTTCATTAATTTTTGGCGTATGACTGATACCCTCGTGTAACAGACCTACTGACGCAGCAACTGCCGTCGGATTATTAACTAATAAATATGGTTTCCCTTCTATAAGCTTCCGTCGTTTAAAAGGCATAGATCCTGCAGGATTCAATTGTGTTTGACGACGTCGGCGCACTTTGTCGTCAGCTGTTATTACTAAACATTTCTAAAGAAAGAAAAAAAGATTTTGTATTAATAATTAAATAAAATTAAGTTTGAGTTAGAATATTTAATTTCTAAAATCTAGTATTTTTTAAAAATTTTATTAAGTAATTTAATCATTATTTTATTATAATAATTTTGCATTTTATGTGAAAATAGCAAACAGAATTAAGTTTAATCACAAAAAAGTTGACAGTGATACTATGCTTTAGTATTAAACACAATTTCATGAAACATTTTCAAATTTCCTAATAATAAATTTAAAAATTAAAAAATTAATTTAATTAATTTTTTTTAATATTTGAAATGTAGCATTACCTCAGATTTGTCTTTTATATTTTTTTGAAGTTCTGATTCAATATCTTCTTGTATTGACGCTGAGGTTGATGATTGTGATGAAGGACTAGATGTTTCGTCTTTGTATACTAATAACGATGTTATTTCAAATGATAAAGGGGCTTCATCAGTAAAATAACGTAGCCCTGTACCTAATACGCCGACAAAAGCCAATAGCACAACAGGTCCATAATACTCTTGCATCATATTAACCTAGAATAAAAAAATAAAGATATAGTTTTTAAGATAAGTTATTAAAAATATTTTAATGTGTACGATTTCAATTAATAATTATAATGATACTTACCATGGAATCGTTAAAAATATCGCAAATTTTGATTTCTTTACCATGAATACAACGTAGTACGCTAGTAAATTTAATTTTAAAATTTTTTACTAATTTAGTAAGTTCTAATATAAAATTTTCGTCGCACAAACCTAAAAATTATTCATTTTTTTAAATTAAAAAGTAAATTATTTAATTTAATAGAATCAATTTATCTTACCATCATCAAATAATTTAGTTGAAAACTCCATGTAAAATGCGCACAATAAAGATTTAATTGTTGCAATGATATCAACTGATTTACCAGCTGTTTCTTTTTGTGGTAAAGTAATCGTTTTTAAATATATTTGAATCAAGAATGTAATCTCTTCAACCACTTGTTCATGTAAATTACCATTTTTAATGAATTCCCGGAAAGGTTGACGAAGACTTATCAGTGGCGCATGCTGCCCTTCACTGAGCAGTACGAGGTCTTCAAGATTTAAATTTTTTGCCTAGGAATTTATTTATTTATTTATTTATTTATTTATTAGAAATATACGGACAAAAAGTCCTTTACAAAGAATAAAAAATTTTTATAATAGATACAATAATCATAACGCGAAGAAAAATAAAGCAATGAGGTTACGCATAACAATACAATAATTCACGTAAGTTCCACTTAAACAAACCAATTCGCAATTCCAACAAACCAATAGGAATCAGATTCCATTCACGTTTCAATCTATTTAACGAAGAGAAAAAATCATAATTTAATTTAGATACCTGTTCACTTAATTGTCTTTGTTTTCTAATATTATAATTTGTACTACGAATAACAAATAGGTTCAAAATCTCGTCACATTTTACTGTACCTTGAAGAACTTTATACGTAAACAAATTATCGTTATATTTATGTAACGATTCTATACTTGGAAGTTTAAACCTTTCCGCGACGTAAGAGTAATTATGATTAAAAGGATCAATTGGCATCCCCCCTTTAAACGCTAAATAACGCAAAAATGAGTGTTGAACACTCTCTAATCTCCTAGTTAAATAATTAATATACGGTGTCCATATAGTACTACAATATAGCATATGTGGAAGAATCAAACTTTTATAAATGGCTATCAACGCATCAGATCCACGAAAAGATTTTGTATTTCTTTTAAGAAAGCCAAGCAAACGATATGCGCTATTACAAACCTTATCAATATGTGACTTAAAATCAAGCTTAGAATCAACCAATACTCCCAAGTCCTTTATTACATCAACTCTTTCCAAGATTTTATCTCCAATAAAATAATTATAATAAAAACTATCACTAATCCTGCAGAGAGATAAAACCTTACATTTATTGATGTTAATAGATATACCATTTATAACACACCATTCAACAATACAATCGATATCAGTTTGCAACATTTGAGATTCTCTGAATGATTTAACCTCCGCAAATAATTTCATATCGTCCGCGAACAGCAAAAATTTCGATGATTTTATAACTTCACCAATATCGTTAATATATATACAAAACAATAAAGGACCTAGATGGGATCCCTGTGGCACTCCAGATAACATATCGAAAGAATCAGAAATGCTATTATTCACTCTTACTGCCATTGTCCTATTAGAGAGAAATGACCTAAACCACTCAAGCAAATTTTCCCTTATACCAAAGCAATATAATTTATCGACAAGTCTCTTATGGCAAACAGTGTCAAACGCTTTTGAAAAATCAGTATAAATAGTATCAACCTGCGATCTATTAACAAATATCTCATGAACAAACGTCGTGAACAAAAGCAGGTTTGTTAACACTGATTTACCCTTGATAAACCCATGCTGCTCAACTACAATCTTACCCACTAAGTAATCAGACAAATTATAAGCAACACACGCATCGAACAATTTCGCGACAGTGCTGAAGACAGATATAGGCCTATAGTTTTCAACATCATTATAATTACCGTTTTTAAAAATTGGTTGAACAAAAGCAACTTTCCATCTATCTGGAAAAATTCCAGTATTCAACGACAAATTAAACAACTTAGCGATAGGCTCTCTCAAAGATGGCCAACAAGTCCTCAACACTATCGCTGGCAAACAGTCAGGCCCTGAACTCGCCGAGCACTTCAGGTCAGAGATCAAACTATTCAAAACTTCATCGGTTACATGGCACATAAATCTATCATTAAAAGATTCATGACAAAAATCATTCAACTTGCAATCATTATAAACTGAACCAAAGTACTCCGCAAATAGGTTAACCGACTCTCTCTCACCACAAGAGTTTTTATTTTTATAATGAACATTTACAGGAATCCCATTATTATTCTTAAGAGAATTTACATATGACCAGAATTTCTTAGGATTAATTTTAACAGAATTTTCAATATTATCAATATAACGCTTGTAATTAATTCTAGACTGCCTAATACATTGAGCTCTAAGTTTTTTAAACCTAATATAATCATCCAAGCGAGATGACCTCTTCCACGTACAGTGACATTGTTTTTTCTGAAAAATCAGCGACTTAAGATCATCACAGAACCATGGCGGATAACTACACAAACCAAAATTAGAAACAGGAACGTTTGCATCAATAATCCTATCCATGATCAGGGTTGGTTTCTGAAAGGCTCTACGCTCACAGTTCATGACTGTCAGTGTAGAGATTTAGTGTTTATAGCGCTGCGACGATTTATTTGTTAACTACTACAACCTACTATTTTCAAGCTTACAGTCATGAACTGTGAGCATAGAGCCTTTCAGAAACCAACCCTGTCCATGATATTATAAAATTTCTCTACATTAGAATTAACATCATCATCAACCATGATTCCATTCCAATCAACCCCATTCAACATACAATTCATGTTACCAAAATTAGCTTTACTAAAATCTCTCCTAACATTTACATTATCAAAGACACTATCACGCAATCTCGTTGTAGAAGAATATATGTTGAACAATTTAATCTCATGATGAGTATCAGCATCCAGAAGAAATTCATCCCAAGTTGAAACCTCGGCCATATTTGATGAACAAAATAACAGATCCAAAGTGTATCCCTTATCCTTATGACATGGAAAGTATTGACCATAGTTTAACTGCGGAATTGATATATTATTATGTTATTTTCTATGTTTATATTATTACTTAATAAATTTTTATTACCAAAAGAAAAAAAAAATCTGTCAAAAAGTTTTTCTTTATCAAAGAAGGTAAATTAATATTCAATACTTCTATTACTTCATGTATTGTAATTTTTTTATTTGGCCTTTCTAGTGCTGATTCAGCTGTTTCGTATTTTGATTTTTGGGTTTCGGCATCTGTTTGATCCTGTTGTACTGTTGGCTGAGTCTGCATTGTTGTCAAATGAATAACTTTTCCATCAAGATCTGAGATGTCACAAGTATAACAATGAATGTAATAAGTTTGAAAATTAAAACAATTTTAGAAAAAAATGATATTTTAATAAAAAAAGTTTGAGATTTGTTTTCCATTTAAAAAAAAAAATTACAAAGCGAATTAAATAATGCTTTTAACAGCCACTTATAATTTTAAAATCAATATTGAAATGAAAAAATAAAACATCTTACCATATTCATCAAGTTTTATATCATTTTGTAATATTGTTTGGCAATAACTCAATACTTGTGATTCAGCTGGCACGCAAACAGTTTCTGCTATTTGTTCCTTAAAGTCAAGTACTGTATTCTAAAATCACAATTCAATAATCATAAGTATATAGTTATATAGATTAGTTAGTGCTTAACCAAACTATAGACAACTAAAAATATATGCTATTATTTCGGTAGTTAAATAATGATTTGAAAATATACTAAAATAAGTAAATTTTAATTTTATAATAATCTTACATGTTCTGCTATAGTGAAGGAATGATTTTGAGAATTCAAAATCTCAACTGTTATTTCCAGCATTTTCACGACGTAGCAAGTAATTTCCTCGACTTGTCAAACAAGAAATTATGCTTGTGAAAATTTTAAGTGCGGGACATATTTAAAAATGTCCATATTAATTTTTTTATTTAAAAAAAACAATAAAGTTGTTGCGTCGCACCACGTTTCTACGAACACAAAGTTCGTTAAATACATTTTCTTAAAAACAGCTCTCCCGAAGGGCGCGCGGCCGGCACAGAGAGATAACGCAAACCTTAAGTTTGTCAAATTCTAAGACGTTCGGAACAGCTTTTTGTCAAAGTATAAAAGTAGAGACACGCGTCAATTCAGTTCAGTACCAAGGATCAACCAAACGCTACTCCACTCTGTGCCAATTGTCAAGGCCCGCATCGAGCCACCTATGGTGGCTGTCCCAAAGTTCCGATAAGACCCCAACAAAATCCCCCCAGAATTCAACCAACCCCTAATACGCCTATTAGAAAACCCCTCCTCCGAAACCCCAACGTTAGCTATGCCAAGATGGCCAGCTCCCAGCCTGCCTCTCGTCCACAAAACGTATCTCAGCCACAACTTCGGTCCCAACCTCCAACACAGCCAGCCCCGGCGTCGAATCTGCCCAAGGTGGTTCCAAGCCAAAACCCAAAAGCTCAACTTCTCGAGCAGCTTTTTCGTAACTTCTTCGACTCCTTGCTTCCAATCATCAGTCAATAAAGACGAACCCCTCAAAATCCTTACTTGGAATGCTAACAGCATTCTGTCGCAAAATAGAACGAAAGTTACAGAGCTCGAGGCCCTTCTCGAGTCTAACCACATCGATGTTGCCTGCATAACCGAGACTCATCTAAATCCTAATAAGAACCTATTCATACCCAACTTTTCAATATACAGAAAAGATCGCCCTAACTCACAAGGAGGTGGCGTCGCTATTCTTGTTAGAAATTCTATTCGTCACAAACCTATCAGCATCAATACGGCCATCACTTGCGAAGTGGTTGGCATTCAAACCGAATTTGCAAATAAGTCCCTTCGTATCTTCTCTCTTTACTCTCCCCAAACACCAATAATATGTCCGAGATCCCCCTACTTTTTGATTCAAATATTCCCACCGTCGTTGCTGGAGACCTGAATGCCAAAAACAAGCATTGGGGTTGTCTCTCAAACAACACTAAAGGAAACTCTCTCTGGAGTTTACACCTTCGCCACAATTTCTCTATCGAGGCCCCTGCCTCCCCAACACACTTCCCTGGTACTACTCAACATCAACCAGAAATTTTAGATATTTTTCTCACGAAAAATATCTCTCTCGACAAGGACCCTTGGACTTGCGCAGAGTTAAATTCAGACCACAATCCAGTATATATCGAAATACCAATAAATCCTACCCTCAATCCCCCCACCAAAACAAGCATAGATTTCCTTCATCTAAAATACATTCTCGAAACATCCGACTTCAAATGCAGTCAGATACACTCCATCGAAGATATCGATGCAGCCATCCTGAATCTCACAAACGAGGTAACCAACTCAATAGAAAAGGCCAGCTCATCCATTACTCCCAAACCCCACAAAACTAACCTTCCCAGCTCTACAAAAAAGCTAATCGTAACTAAAAATAGAATCCGTAAACTCTGGCAAACTTATCGAAACCCCATACATCGTACTCGCTTAAACGCTATCCAAAAAGAACTCACCTCAGCTCTTAAAGAAACAAATGACCTTGCCTTCGAAAACTATATAGCTGAAGCCGAGGCCAACCCTAAAAGTAATTGGAAAATTATCAAATCCCTCCGAAATCGCAAAACCCATTTACCTGCTTTAAAAAGAGACAATATCTCCTACTCTCTTGATGAAGAGAAAGCTGAAATCTTCGCGGACTCTCTAGAAGAACAATGCTCTCCACTCCCCAGTTCGAACGAAACCTCTCTTTTCCACGAGCACGTTACTGAGACTGTGCATGAATTTCAATTTTCTGACGCCGAATTCCAACGCACTTCTCCCCATGAAATCTCAAAAATCATTCGCTCCCTAAAAATAGAAAAGCCCCAGGCTCTGACGGCATTGGGAACGGAGTCCTCAAAATTCTTCCTCGTAAACACATTGTCGCTATTACCAACATTGTCAATGCAATGTTGAGATTACGATACTTTCCCAAAGCTTGGAAAGAAGCAATAGTTATCCTAATTCCTAAACCCGGTAAGCCCTTAAGCTCTGCATCTAGCTATCGACCCATCAGTCTACTCTCCTCCTTAAGTAAAATTGCTGAACAGGTCATACGCTGTCGTATTGACCAATTCGTCGACGAAAGAAGTATCGTCCCCGAATTTCAACATGGATTCCGTAGAAAACATGGTTCAGTTCACCAACTCCTCCGTGTGTCGGAGTTCATAGCCGATAACCTCAACAAGAGAAAACATACCAGCATGCTTTTGCTAGATGTAAAACAAGCCTTCGACAGAGTCTGGCACGAAGGTCTGATCTACAAACTCATTAAACTAGAATTTCCACACTACCTCATAGGCATCATCAAATCCTATCTCACAGACAGGACCATTCGGGTCCGTGTGGGTAAGTCTCTCTCTTCTCCCAGACCCATAACTGCAGGGGTTCCCCAAGGTTCGAAAATATCTCCTCCCTCTCTTTAATATATTCTCTTACGACTACCCCAAGGACAATAAAGTTCTAGTTGCTCAATATGCCGACGACTCAGCCCTCATTTATACTTCAAAAGTTATCACTCATTGCTCCTCCGTACTAAACAAATTCACCCCAGAAGTGGTAAGATGGTACCACACTTGGAGAGCAGCAATCAACGAATCCAAATCCGTTGCCATATTCTTCTCTCGACGAAATCGTACTCCTTCAAATCTCCTAGTTAACAACCATCGTGTTGACTGGAGTTCTTCAGCCAAATACCTGGGTGTTACCTTCGATCGTAAACTCACATGGCAAAAACAAATCGATTCAGTCCGAGCCAAATGCCAAGGTGCTTATGCTGCCTTAAAGCCTTTCTTCAATAATAAATCACTAACTAAGAAAACAAAAGCCCGCGCTTTTAATGCCATTATCCGCAGTATTTGCACTTACGCGATCCCAATTTGGGGATCCGCAAACCCTAACCGTATAGCTAAACTCCAAGGCACCTACATGCGCCTCCTACGCTCCTCTCTTCAGATCCCCTGGTTTATTCGAAATAATCAAATCTTAAAAGAAACTGGTATCGACTCAATTCCAGAAGCAGCGAACAAACACGCTGCGAATCTCCGTCTCTCTATCTCTAAACACAGCAATCCTAGCATAAAATTTCTTGTAAATTACCGTCGTAAATCCAACGATCGATTCAGAAGGCCATGCTCTCTGATTCGATCTCCATAACCCTTCTTCACTAACTGACTTTAAACAGTCTATTTCGTGTTTCGCAATTTGCGCGAGTGCTATACAGTCCCCGCTGTATGAGCCACCGTTGTCTCTCAATTTTCTTCTTCTTAAGGTTCATAACCATTTTGGTTGGTAACCTACGGGGAGGCGGTTTTAGTCGGTAGGCACCTGCGGGTGAATCCGACACTACCCCTACGGGGGTGTCTTTTGAAGATTTCCCCTCCTCGACCCTTCAAAAAAAAAAAAAACAATTCAGTTCAGTTCAGAGTCAGCCGCATAACACGCAATATCTCTCTCTGTCGACCGAGCGCCACTTACGCTTACATAGCAATTAACAACTCTTGCCTTTGTACTAAAGGGCTGCTCTTGTACTAAAGAGCTGATTCATAATCAATCGCATTCGTTCTCTAACGAACAGATACACACCATAAAACAAAGCCGTGCGCGTACGCAATAACGACTTCTGGAGTCATCAAAGCCAACAACGTCTTCACGTTCGTTGCACTCACACTAAACACAGAAAATCATAAGGTTACACGCGTGTACCTGCGAGCGTAATATTCGTGCGTAAATTCTCATTTAATCTCAACTTGTAAGTTAGTGCAGTGTAAAATTTAATAAAAGGGTTTTTTTATGCCTTTAAGGCTTTTTCCCTCAAATTGAGTTAAATTCATTTCAACCTTTCTTTTCATTATAGTGCAGTGAATTCATAAAATAATAAAGTTCAACTAGTGTAAAATCTTAAATTCCAATAGTGTTGTGTTAGTAAATTTTAGTTTCTCAACAAATAAAGTCACAGTTAAATTAATTAAATTTAAAGTAAAGTCAAAATTAAATTCTTTAGTTTGTATATGGTAAATGTAAAATCAATTTTTATATTTTGTGTTAAATTCAGTAAAATTTAGATTTGCTAAAAAAGGGGAAAAATTTTGTTAATTAAAAATAGGTTAATTTCACATTCAAAAAATTAAATTCATAATAAAGTTTCAATTTGAAATAAGACAACGAAAAATTCAAATTTCGATGTAGTTGACGCTACAAAAGTTATATCATAAATTCGCAATACTTTTACCGTCCTGACCCTGAACAAGAGAAAAATAATAAATTTTATTAATTTTTTAGGTTAAGCTTTTTTGCCGGTTATACCGACGCGCGCACGTGAGTTGAGATGGAATTATATCCCGAGTAGAAATGCAATTACGGCGTACATCCGTCCCGGATCCGGAGCCTGAAGATTATTGCCCGATCCGGATCCGGTTATTCCCCCCAATGTCACCAGGGGAGGTTCCGGTCCGGATACTAGTATCCTTATTTCAGGAAAAACTTATCGATACCGGAGTGGTACCGTAATATTTCGCCATTTATATTTATAACCTAATTTGTGAAATTTTTATAAAACACTTATTAACATATTTTTATCGTTTAAATGAACAATTGCTTTATTTATTTTGAATAAAATACTTAAATTATTACTTTGGAAACAAAATATGAGCTAATTATATGTTTTATAAAAATTAAAAAAAAAAGTCGTTTACAGGCGCTACACAGGCACTTATCAGTTGAACCTGAAATAAGGATTTTAGTGGCCGGCACGGATCTTTCCCTGGTGACAGACCCTTATTTAAATCTTAAGTTTAGCCGGATAAGGTACTGATTACAAGTACGGTTGGCCTTTATACGTTTCTACTCGGGATATCGTCTGTTTCATGAGTACTGTGCCCTAAACATTTTGGCGGGTACATATTGTATTTTGGACAAGTATTTGCACAACTGACAGTTGGTATTGACAATAATGAATTATATAAATAATAAATTATAACAATAGTTTATTAAAATAATTAAAAGAAATAATGGACAATGTATATTCCGAATTTCACAAAAATGTCCATTTGCTCACCGAATTTATTCCTGCACATGATGAATTTAAGAAACATTTTAAAAAGGTATGTGCAGTTTGCTTATTTTAGATGCAATTTAAATATGTAAAGTGCAATCACATTGAAATGTGATTTCTTTTTTAATATTATTTTCAGGGTATGTTTGAAAAACCAAACACTCCAGGTTTTATACACGTCTCCTACTATTTATTAAATGTTCACTATAAAGACAGTGTTAGAAGTAAAGTTCAGTGGCCAGTTATAGACAAACAAACAGAAAATAAATTTCGAAATGATGTGAGAGAATGTTTAACAGTTATTGCAAATGAAAATTCTGATATTACTTTTCCACCAATATTTGCGTCCCACTTGTTGCTGGCAAAGGGTACAAAATTTCTTTTGATAATGTGGAAATTTTCTTTAGTTGTATTAAGGACATATTTAGAACAAGGTTGGTAATACTCAAACAATAAAGATTAAAATTTAATATTTATTATTAATTTTTTACTTTATTAATTTATACTTTTAGAGCATGAATGTGTAATATCAAGTTCACCAAAACCAGGTCCATGTCAAGAAATGACAAAGACATTTTTAAATAATGTTACCAAAAATCATCATAGTGAAATATCTGATATTCGCAAAGAAAGAGAAAATATAGAACAAGAAGCTAACGTTTATAAGAAGTACAAAAATTTATTTTCAATGTAAAAAAATATACTCTATAATAAACTAATTTATACCATTATTTACAGTAAAAAGATTAATGAACAAAGTGAACTGAAAGCTAAAATTTTTAAACTTAGAGAAGACTTGAAGGAACTTGTTATTATAGCTCCAGTTGATGACGTTGGTAAAAAGCAATTGATAAATGTTGAAAAGAATAAAGTAATCACAAGTGAGTTATACTTAAATTTACAAGAATTGAATTTTTCATCACTATGGATTAATTTATATTTTCAATTTTAGTGTGGTGTGATTATACAAATAATTTGTTATCAGAATGTGAAACAAATTGTACAAATTTAGAAAAAATGGATGAATTTTTACAATCTATAAGTAACATAGTACTAAATTTATCTGGTAATTCATTCAAATTAAATGCCTCTAATTTTAATCGAATTAATGTTGAACCAATTTATAAATTGGTATCTCCAGAAAAACAGGTAAATTATTAAAACTAAATTATAAACATTACAAAATAAACTAAAGATTAATAATTTATATTTGATATAGGTTTCCCTTTATAATTTATATGATAATAAACAAAATCTGAATCTTCAAAATTTTTTTTCTGTTTTTAAATTGATGATACAAAAATATGAACGCAATTTTAAAAAGCATCAACTTGATGATTTTTCAAAATGTAGTGATCAACTAGAATTAAGTAAAAAAGATATAAAAGTTGCAGCAAGTCATTTCCAAAATTTACATGAGCAAATTGTAAATTTTATGGATGAAATTAAAAAAATGGATAAATCCAATGATTCACACAAAGTAGGTGCAAATGTTTCTGAATATGATCAAGTACTCTTTATGTCTTCTCCTTCAATTCAGCTAAATAATTGTGAAGGATCACGAAATTATCATGAAAATTATTTGAAACTTACACCTGCAGAAGGTAAAATTTATTTTAAATTTAACCAAAAAATAATCAGAGTCTAATTTCTTATATTAAATTAACAATTTAATTATTGCTATTGTATAGGTGCACACAAACAACTTTTTTCAAAACATTCATTTCAAAATGAAAAAGATATTTATTCTACAATGAAAAAACAACTTCCTGTGCAACGTATTAATTTTGATGATTCAACCTGTGATACAAGCAATGATAAAGCATCTGTATCACAACAATGGTTTCACACACCTGTGAAGCTTAAATGCACTTTTAAAAATGTAGACAAGTATTCACGTATTTTTTCAACGCGCAGACCTAAAGACAATAGAGGTAAAAAAATCACTTTTTTTCATGTACACATGAACAAATTTTAATTTAAAAATAACTCAAATTGCATTATTTTAACATTTATAGTCAATAATAGTGTTATAACAATGATGTCAAGTACTGGAACTTCAACATTACCTCAGATAAACATCAAACAGCACTATATTTCTTTAATGGATTCGTGCAATTCAAGCCAAGAAATTTCTCAAGAACCACTTTTACTGAATCCGCATTTGAATTCAACAATTGAACCTTCAAAAGTTGAAAAGTCTGAAAAACCACCTCCTAAATCTAGTAAAAGACGTTCTATAGGAGATTTAGTAGAAAGATATAAAAAGCTTATACAAAAACGTGATACGAAAAATTCACAAGATATTAATAGCCCTGTAAAGGAGCCTTTGGGAGAATAAAATAGATGTATAATTAGATGTTTATATATTTTTAATATTGTAAAATAAATAATATAAATTTTATCGTTAAAATATTTTGTATATTAAATTTTATAGTAAATAAAAAAAAAGAATTAACAAAATTTAAAATAATCTTAATTTATTAAAAACTGATTTGTGCCTATATAAAATCATGATAATGTTGCTTGCAAAATCCAAATATAATTGTGCAGTATAAAGGAAAATAATTAAATTTCTACTTATATAAAGTATTGCATGTATTATTTGAATGTTACATATAATAGTAAATATTATTTGTTAAATGTACAAAAGTTACGTGTGCTTTCAGATTATAAAAAATGTTCTTTAATATTAAAAAACCAAAAAATATACCATTTCCTTGTTCCTGTTAAATTACATGATACATTGGCCAACAAGTTATTTGTAGTCTTCTGTTGCATTAAAAATGTATATTTACTTGATTGATAAGTAAAATAAAGACTTGTTTTGCACAATAAAAAAATTCTTATAATACTCTTAAATTTGGCTATCAAAATATCGTTTGATCTTTGGATAAAGGTATTCTGCAGAAAAATCTTAACAAATCATTTCTGCCATTACTAATGGAAAAATTGTTGGTATTGAATTAGTTTGTATATCATATAAAGCCATCTACTTTAGAAAGGCACAAACTGGCAATCTTAAAATTAGGTACAAAGCATTCTTTTTTTTTGTTTCTTAGTTTGAACTTACAATAAAAATTTACGGTTTTTTTTTTGTTTGCATCACCGATTTTCAACGGTGTATGCAAGTGACAACTATACAAACATAGTCACTTAAAATAAACAACTCTTGTACATACATTTTAAAATATCAATCGACGATCTGGCAACGGTTGTATCGGCGATTAAATTTTTTAAGATCTTTAAAAGAAAGTTTCAAGTTCAGCGCTGATTGTCAAGATTCAATTAAATAAAAAATATTTGTTCTCTTTTCCTTGATTCATCGGGCCAGACTTGAATAGAATTTTGGCTAAAATTATAAATTGAAAATTTAATAAAAGATTTTAATATTTTTATTTTATTTAATTTATTGAAAATAAAATGAACCTCATCATGATTTTCTTCTTTATTAGCAGCATCATCATCATCTCCTGAACTGTCACCCCCAGAACTATCAGCAGAATTACGTTGTTCTTTGTTGTCATCAGTTAATGGTCTGTTTGCTGCTCTTACTTTACTAGCAGCATCAAAACATTGTAAACATACTCTTACTGCTTTTCCATTACCTTGACCTGGTAATACCATTTTTTTGTTACTGCAAGGACCACATACTACTGCCCCACATTGTCTACAATGATGCTAAAAATCAAAATAATGATTGTGATCAAATAATCTCAAAATAAAAATTTTATGAAATAATGACAAATGATTACCCTTCTATTTAAAACTGTAAATTGTGTTTTATTACAATGCATACAAATTGTTGCTTCATTGTCTGGAACCCAAACAGCTGCATGAATTTCCACGGGCTTTTTGCCACCTATAAATACAATAAATATGATTAAAAATAATTTACGTTTAAAATAATATTAATATTTGCATTTAATCTTACTTTTTCTAAGCAGATCTTCAATACATTTTGTTATGTGCGCCATCCATTCTTGTTTTTCTGTCAAAGTTGCGGCATATACGGCAAAAGACTTGGTTACTGTTTTTATTAACCATCCATTTCTAAACTCTGTAATAATATAATATGTTTATAAATAAAAAAGTATTGAGCTTTGATAAAATAATATTTATAAACTTACGTCCATCATCGGCTAATGACTCAAGTTTCACTTGTTCTAACGGAATTATGTGCTGCTTATTGTACTAGAAAAATTCAAAAGAATAATGTATTGTTTGTTAAAACTATTATCAAAACATAAGCATAATATTTCCTTAACAATACAAACCTTCTTTTTATTTATAACTATATTTCCATATACCAATATATCATTAAATAAATAAAACTGTCTAAGTTTTGGCTTTTTTCTGCACATTTTTGTCAAAACTCCTTCGCCAACAAGTACTCTCCCAGCTACAGCAAGAGGCTATACATAAAACAAGAAAACAAAAAAATTAAATTTACAATTATCTATTTACGCAATAATGTTAAAGAAAAAAAAATAGTCAAGAATCGTGTATATGAATACATAAATAAGAGTATCTAGAGATGTTTTTTTTTCACAGATATTGTTAAAAAATTATTACCTGACCAGAACTACCAAAGCAGCTCTCCACCATTGCAATCCTCCTGGCATTGGCCTCGCTATTCACTATAAATAAAAACAAAATAACATTATTAAAGAAGTCGAAATACTGTACTAAATTTCCCTAATGACGTAGATAATGAATTTCCGTATAGTTGATTCGACTATTTTATTAGAGAAAGCAAGTATCTGTCAAAAAACTAGTACACTGTGACAGCTTGTAACACTTTTCACGATATTCTCTTAAGAACTTAACTACACAAAATAGAAATTGATGAATGAATAAAAAAATTATTATAATCTTTTGATGCTAAAAAGCAATGCACAAATATCCTAAATAAATAAAAGAAAATATATAGAAAAAGATATTTAACTAACCAAGTCGGTCAACCATGATTCTATGTATGAATCAACAGGGCTGGCAACAGCAGGAAGCATCATATGAATCACACTGAGAGGTTGCACCGTAGTACAGTACCTACACCTACTTTAGTGTATACATACTCTCTACGATTGTTGACTTGTTGATGACGTAGGTGCAGAATACACACATACGCGCACATAAAAAACGAAATATTGCGCTTGCGCTTAATCGCTAATAAAAAGATAGAGAGAGACAGCGCTAGAGGAGCGTTGGAGAGAGAGAGAGGGAGAGAGATAGTGAAATCGTGAAATATACATATATATACTACTTAACCAGAAGACAACTTCAGGAGTTAAAAATCTTTTTCCTGCGCCAGAAAGCATTGTGAAGTAATGTACAAATCGATAGTGTAATCATATGACCAGGTCCGCTGATCATTTTGCAAGCTCGTGGGCGTATTTTTGATGTCTGCAAGTGACAAAGTTTTTAACAACAAATACACATTTAAAACTGTAAAAAGGTATCATCGTGATACTTTTTGAAAAGTGTGATCAAGGAGCAATAATTTAAGATAGAAAAAATGAAAGTTTGCGGTCCAAAGTACGCCCTTTGCGGCCTTGTTATTTCTACTTGGGGCATCTTTCAACTTGTAATCTTTAATTTTTATTTATTACTATCAATAAATATATCAATTTTTTTCAATACGTGAATTCGAAGAATAATTTTATTTATTTATTTCAGGTTTTGATGGGTATCTTTTTTTATGTTAGAAGTGTTGCTTTAGTTGAAGATCTTCCGTTAGAAGAAGAGAAGTTTACAAAACCAGAAGAATTTTATATGGCAGCCGATAAAGGATTTTTAAATAATGCCTATAATTGTTGGATAGCTGCTTGTATATACGTGTTAACCTTCTTATTCTCTGGTCATCAATTTTATTTGAATTCAAGATCATCACTGAGTGTCTGAGGCAATGTGTATCATATTTATAATCTGTTAAATCTTTCTTTTAAAAGAGAACGATGCTTTGATAAATTAAATATTTGTGTTTATTCCAAACTGAATCGATCAGTATTTTTGTGCGTTCTCATAAAAGTCAAATGATACTTGATTTTTATGCAAGTTATATATCGTACCTTAACTGTACGTCAATACCTGTTATTATTTTGATGTAAATATACATGTAGTACATGATTCTGATAATTTAGGATACAAACGTATCAATTGAACATAATGGAAAAATTAAAAATTTCATCAATGATATTGTTATTATATTTATTTCAAAACTTTTCATTTTGGAAATTGTATGTATAATATAAAATACCAAATTAATTTTTGTGAACAATAAAAAATTAAAATTTATGAATTATATTGTTTCTTTATTTAATAAGTTCATGAAATACCCTTAAATATTTTGAAATTAATATATTCATGTATTTTTAAATAATAATTATCTTGTTTATTTTAGTAAATATTAATTAGTAAAAAAATTTCTGATAAATTTTTAATCCATCAATCTCGGAAATTAATACAACTTAAATCGTTATTAGTCATACATATAATACATATGTTATGAGTAAATTACTCATTATGGGTGTATATATACAACACAGATAACAATATGACATATATTTGAAGCTTTTTGTTATTGGTTTATTAGCAATAAAATATGCACATACGTTTTTATAAACATATTTTCTTTTTATCTTTTATAAGCAAATGATTAATATAATAAATATTTATAATAGTTGATTGTAAGGAAGACCATTTTAAAATTGTTCCATATAAGGTTAGTTGGCACTTATTTAAAATTTACCACTTGTTGAATTAATGTTTAGTAATTTTTATTACTAGATATTTTTTTAAATAATTGCAGGTTTTGTTAATGATAAAATTGTAAATACACATGATTATTTAAAGATGGATAGTACTATAGAAGAAGTTAATGATCAACAAGTAATTAGGAAAATTCCTTTTAAAAGAAAATTAGCCTATGGTATAGGACATATTTTAAATGATATTTGCGCGTCAATGTGGTTTACTTATCTGCTAGTTTATTTCCATTTGGTGCTATCATTTAGTCCTGCATATGCAGGAGTTATATTGTTGATCGGACAAGTGGCCGATGCTCTTGCTACTCCTTTTGTTGGTTTACATTCTGATAAAAATGATGATTTCTGGTTGTGTAGATATGGTAGAAGAAAAACTTGGCACTTAGTTGGTAAAGTTCTTTTATTTTATTTAATATTTTTGCCTTTACTATTTAAATAAATGTTAGAATACTATTAAATGATTATTTTTATAGGAACAATCTGTGTACTTGGTACATTCCCGTTTATATTTTCTGAATGTGTTGGTTGCAAAGGAGCTCATCAATGGGCACAACTTATTTACTATGCAGCATTTGTTATTATATTTCAGTTTGGATGGGCTTCCGTTCAAATATCTCATTTATCATTGATACCAGATCTAACTCCATATGATCATGAACGCACAGCACTCACTGCAATTAGGTATTTAAATAAATTTTTTGAAAATATTTAGAATGTTTTCATAATGTACTTATTTTTTAATATGTTAATTTTCAAAACACAGATATAGTTTTACTGTTTTTTCAAATGTTCTTGTGTACTGCGTAACATGGGCAGTACTTCATATTACTAGTGATAATCCAAATGATCAAATTGGCCAAAAAGATGCACATAAATTTCAAGAAATTGTTTTGATTGGAATGTCCATAGGTCTTGTAGCAACAATTATTTTCCATATATTTGTAAGAGAGGCTGATGCAACAGATACAATAGATGCTTCCAGTGTGTTTATTTTTATAAATAATGATACTAATTTTTTAATAACAATCTAATAAATTAATTTTGTTTTAGGAACTGCTTCCCAAGACCAATCACGAGAAATAAAATCACCTTTTTCATTGTTTAAAGATCCAGAACTATACCAAGTAGCATTAATTTACATGCCTACACGATTGTTTGTAAATTTATCACAAACTTACATACCATTATATTTACATGAGACATTACATATGCCAGCAACATCTCTTGCTGTTATTCCATTAATAATGTATTTAAGCAGTTTCAAAGCTTCATTAACTATCAATTACCTGAATTCAAAATTGGGAAGAAAGATTTCTTATTTTATTGGAGCATTAATGGGAATTAGTGGCTGCATATGGATCTGGATTGGTAAAGGCGAACAATTTGTTCGTCTTTTTATATATCCAGTTTCATTACTCTTAGGTAATTAATAACTTTATGCAAAAAATATAAATAAGTGTTTAAATAAATTTTTTAAGTAAAAATATTTATTTATATTTATTAAAAGGTTCTGGAGGTTCAATGATGCTTGTCACTAGTCTTGCCATAACAGCCGATTATATAGGTCATAGTACAGAAAATGGAGCATTTGTTTATGGTATTATGAGTTTTACTGACAAACTCTGCAATGGCATTGCTGTTATGATAATTCAATACATGTGAGTTATATAATTAATTTTTTTTCTTAGTAATTTAGTGACTTTATTAGAAAATTAAATTTTTTTATAACTCGCGCCTATTATTAATTTTAATTATTTTTATAAGCAAAATTAAATCGCGATTTTATAAAAATTTTTTAATTTTTATTAGAATTTTCTATTTATTAAATTTTTATTTTTAATTCTAATAGATTAATCAATTTTTAAGATTATTAATTTTTAATATTAAAATAAAATACTTTTAAATATAAAAGATTCAACCCATGCTTTAATAAATTTTAAATTCGTTTGAGTTTGTTTAAATAATTTAATTCTAATTATAAAATTTATTTTCCTTACTTTTAAATAAGGAAAACAAATTTTTAATTAATGAATAATCATTTCTAAGTATTTTGATATCGAGAATCTATTTAAGTAGATATAGCCAAAACACAGCAAGACAAATATTTTTAATGAAGATATTTGCATAATCAGTATTTCTTTATCGGTTTTTTAATGTAAAACCAGAATATGCATCTCATTATTTCTACACGATTTTTAAAATACACACCAACAAAAGACATGTTTTTAAGTGTACAGAAGAGTGCAAATACCGTAAAGGACGTAGTTCCTGATCAGGGCGTAATTTCTGATCATTATTTATTATAAATCATAATCTTTAAGATTCTAGTAGGAAAAACCTTTTTTTAATTTATGAGGAAAAGTAGATTGAGCATAAGAAATGCTTCGTTTGTGTGAAAAAGAAATATACTTTTACTTTTTTACATGTAAATATGTGATCAGAAATACCTCTTAGGTGATCAGAAATTACGTCCTTCACGGTATTTTAACTGAAAGTTATTTGAATTTAAACAATTCAGTATTACTCTTAATCATTTTTTACATCAATTCAAATTTTTCTGAAAACTTTTACACAAAAATCAAATTTTGATAGTTTTTTTATTTTTCATATTAGTTTTAAAAATAAATTTATTTATACATAAAAACTAAATATTTTTGTAATCATATAACTATATTTTTGTTAATTCAATACCCAGTATATTTATTTACATATACTAAAAATTATGACATACTTTGTCGTTTTATCTACAAATTCATAGTCACTGATTCTCACGCGAGAGCGTATATATATCAATCGATTTTCTTCTTTGTTCAGTAACTTCTAATTTCTGTAATCATTACTATTTGTTATATCAATAATATAGATACTTATGCTGGGAAAGCGTAAAAAAGTTTTAATTCTTACTTTTGATAAACAAGATATTTTTTTATTATTTAAATTAATCATTATTACAAAAATATGTCAAAATGTTACGTAAATCGTTTAATATCGTGCATTCATTGAATTTTTTTTTTCCAAAACCCAGAATAGATAAAAATAAATTCATATAAAATTTTCAAGGTTTTTCCTTATATTTTCTCGTATATTATACTTTTATAGTTACGTGATGAAAGAATATAACATCAGACTAAATTGAATAAAATCGATTGAAAAAATAAAATATAACATATCATTACTGAAAAAATGTAAAGTTCGAAATAATTATTTTTAAAAATTTCGTTTTCAAACGTAAAATTCCTTTTAGATATCAAATAACAAATAATTTGCGTTTCTTTTAAAAATTCAAACATTGTTTTCATAAAAATGTAATAATATCCTTCCTTCCGTATACGTCTTGTATTACATGCGAAACTTACGTTATTTCAGAATTCGCGAGTCTATTATAATTAGCTTTTAGAATCTATCAAAATTTAAAATTAATTTTAAAAAATAATTAAAAATATAAAATTTTAAAAACTATTAACAAAACAATTATATTTTCTTCAAAACTAGGCGATGCACATCAAACTGCACCGACTATTACAGGGATATTTTAGCATTCGTATGCGGTGGTTCAGCGATTGTTGGCCTTGTTATGACGCTCAGCAGAAAAATGTGTAATTACAATGCCGATAATGCAGTGGCTAATTATAGAAATTTGAATTCGGAAGAAGTTGAAAATCATCAAAACATTAGTAACACATAATTCTCGAAAAAAAAAAAGTATTAATAAGATTATGACTCTATTTTTTTGTTATACATGACAAAATTGCTCAATTATTTTTTTGAATGCATTTAAGAAACGTTTGAGATTCATAAATTTATAATCAAGTTGTTGCAATTAAAAAATGTGTAACTTTAATGACTGCGCTCTATATTGTTTTTCGTTATTTTGACACGTGTTAACATTCAAGTTTTATATTAAAGTTTTTTTACGTAAGATGCAGGCGTCGGTCATTAACGACACATTCAAGAGCACAAAGATAAAACTAAAAAGTATTAAAATTTCAAGTGAAATAAGTATTAAAATTTTATTTAAAAAATCTGAAAAAAGCAGCTGATTTATATTTACGCACAAAAATGAGCAAAGTATTATTTTATGATATTATTTAAAATTCTCTTTATTGCAACAACCTAATTATGAATATTTTAAATGTTTCAAAGTGTATATATAATGTGATATTTTGATATTATTATATAACAAAATAATATTTTTAATGAAGGGAAAAATATTTGTAAATACGTTATAATAAAATATATGAAATCTTTTTGTACAGTACTTTGTACTTAGTTACAGATCTGATAAAAATATATAATTTATTACAAAAAAAAAACTAATCAAAACTTTGTTCTAATTGCCAAGTTTAATTTCCCCAACTAAAGCAATGTAAGCTCGTTAAGATAGTCAAGTTGCAATTGTCAAGTAATTTTTAACATAAAATAAAAGAAAAAAGGAAGAAAAGAAAGAGAGCAGGAAAAGGACGAAAGAAGACAAAACGAATTCCCTTACTAAGAAAAGTGGGGATATTTGAATTAATGGTCTAAAAGTTTGTAAAAGCTCTCTTCCTCTCCCAAAAAGAAGAAGAAAAAAATGTAAAAAGGGGAAGATACATGAGGATAGCGTGCCGCGACATGCTATCCTCGTGCTGCTATATATGCCGGTTGAACAAAATGAACTTTCTCCAATATAATTCAAGTATTACACGCGATGGTTGCTATACCATTCCGTATAACACGCGTGCTTTTAAAGCTCATCGATTTTACCTTTTCACAAAGTCTATATATTGAGTTACTAACTCATTCTTCTTCTCTTGACTCGGTTCTCTCTTTTTTCTTTTTTGATGGAATACGACATATCATACAGAAACTTGCGGGGGAGGTTAAAATAAGCTGATAGTAATGCCGCTAGTGCCACCGAGTCGTTGTTATTATGGGGGTGGCCAACACTGCTTGTACTTGAATCGTTTCAGTCCTGCTTCAACTACCGGCTGCAAGGCTCAACGACAATTACATTATTGTTATCATCATTTACGCAGGCAATATCCATTGACGAATTATTATTATTCGTCTTATTGCGGGACGAGGAGTCATAGTTTTGGCACAACATCGTCTACGCCGATTTCTTTACAACAGCCAACAAGATACAGGCGAATGAAGACGCGGTAACAATTTAAATTCATTCTCGCACCTTTTTTCAATCTACTCAGTTTGCACGTGTATGACAGTAGAAAAGTTTTTTTTACTTTGTTGTTTGAGTTTTTTTTACAATAATGCTTAATAAAATTTAAAAAATTAAATATTTTATTTTACTGTTGTATTAGTAGTGTACTTTCCCCATGTAATGATCTTTATTAATATGTAATGAACAGGTAGGCGTGAGTCACTCACGGTGATTCAGAAAATTTTACATATGCACACTTTTCATATATTGATTTTTATATGACAATACATTATTTCTGTTTCACACTTTATTATTACGTAGAAATTTTAATTATTCACAGCGTAAAAATTAGTAATATAAAGTGACATTTGATTAAAAGTTATTTAAAAATTTAATAAAAATTATTTAATGTTTTTTTATAATATTAGACTATTCATTACAAAATAAGATAAGTATGAAAATTAAAATAAATTTTTGTGAGCTAAAATTGTTTTTAATATATATGTAATGTTACTTATATATTTTCAACATGTTAATATATTTAAAAAAATAAAGATTAAAAAACATTTAAGGAACAGAAAGATATAAGAATTATATTTTATGGAAAACTAAAATAATAAATGTACATGGAATAAATTTTTTACTCTATAATTTATAAATAAAATATTTTTTATCAACGTTCATTTAAAAATTAAACAAAATGTATATAACTGTATTTAAAAATTTGTATAACTTTTTAAAATAATGACTCTTCGTGATTTATAGACATTGGAAAAACAATAAAATCCAAAAGTTTGTAACATTATTGAACTCATAAAGCTTAAAAAAGAAATATTATTTTTTCGGAAATCAGGCAAGTTTTAAGTTATGTAAATAAAGTTTTTACGTACTTATGTTCCCAATATATTTTTAGTAGAAGTTCAAATGATGGATCACGAAATTATTTGATATTTTAAAATGATTTATTACTTGACTCACTTTATTATATTCTTTTTAATAATATATTAAAGTTTATGAAAATGTCAGAATCATAAAAGTTTTATATTCATTCTAAATATTTCAAAATTATAAAAATTTTTTTTTTCTAAATCACTAAATTTAAAAGTAATTATTGTTACATATTCGTGTGTATTTTTAACTATAGAGCTAATATCGATCAAGCATTTTTCATTGAAAATATGATTGATTATATCTATATTTTCTTTAATCCTTTATACCTCTTCAATTCCCATAATTTTTACCAACCCGCTTTTTTTTCCTGATAAATAGTGGAGCGTTCCCAAATGCAAAGGATGAATGGGAATAACTTGGTGCAGGTAGAGGGTTAAAAAGGGCATCTGGACATATAAACTAATATGTAAATATTATGTTAATTTTTAATTTTATTTCTAGTACACTGAAATGTTTTTCTTTTTATAGTTTATACAAATTTTAGTTAAGAATCTTAATTCATTTTTATTATATGCAATAAATAAATCAATAATGTTGTTAAATGATAAATTATTTTGTAAGTGTCAATTAAAAAAAATATTTTTGCAATACATTTCAATTCTAATAAATGAGATCGTCAGTGGCTCAGTCGATAGAGCAATGGATTCATAATCTCGGGAATCCAATTGATACAAGCACTACTGTATTCGATACATGTGCTTTGCTTCCTAATACACTGAAACGACCTCGTCGCTAAATTGGCATCGTAATAATAGCACAAATAAAGCGACGTTAAATAAAATTTCAAAAAATCTTTTCAAATTTATTATATTGATTTTTTTGTCTGTTTATTTTTTTAATGATTGACTCCTCCACGGTACTACACCTTATGTTGTTACGAATATTTTTTGTTTAATTTACAGAAAGTTAGGCGGTTCTTACAAAATGGATGCAATAAGAAAAAGATATCCAAATCATACAGAAATCGCTTACAGAGAAGCGGTTTCTAAACTCAAATACTTGTTATCCGAGTCATATTCACCGAAAATAGCAATAACGTAATAATAAATTTATATAAATTTCATGGAAATTATTATTCATGCTTATATTTTTGTCAATAAAAAAAATAAATATTTCTATAGCAGGAAGCCAATTATGATAAATAAAAGAATTTGTAAAGAAATTATTCCTCAAATTGAAGAATATCCCGATGACGGTGACGCACAGAGTATCATAAGTGATATGTCAAAGAAAGAGCCATCGACACGCAGTAAATTTTATTCCTCACGGCTCAATCATTTTCCTATGACACATGTTTACTCGAGTGCAGGTAATGATAGGGTAGTTTCAACTATACCACCAACAGAATTATCGACTTTCATTGAACGGCAAGAAGAATATATTGAACAATTGGAAAGGGAATCACAGTATTGTAAGGAAGAACTTAAGGGTCTTGCTGAAAAAGTAAGAGAGGTAAATTTATAAAATCAGTTTAATTTTTCGTTTAAAATTCAAATCTATTGCGTGAGGGTAAAGTAAATGAAAAATTAGAAAGATAAACCTCTACGCGTTAATTTCTGAAAGTTTCTACTCGATGTTGAAATTTTATACAACTATGAAAAAAAAATTAGGATGAATATAATCTGATTTTTTAACCAACTCCGTTATCCACCAATACAAAGAATATAGTTTAACATGCTCTATGATGATACTTTGTAATAACAAAGATAATCAAAACTTGAGCCCAGGATTTTCGAATAATAAGCTTTTTGATTTACCCAGTCAACCTCTCGATCTTTAAATAATTTATAAATTCAAAAAATTTGTTTTTCCTATTGAAAATATCTATGACGATTTCCACGTAGATATACTCGTAGATATTTTCAATGGGATTTTTGATACATTGATTTTCTCCTTTTAATACTTTTTTGTACATATACATTAGAATGCAGCTATCCTGTTAAAAATATCGAGCTGGATTTTTATGTGAAAGTCTATGGGTTCAATGTAGAATCCGACGGAATGTCATGTCTGGTACACATGTCCATGCACGCGAATAGAATTTTTAATTTGCGTGCATTTTTATGTGGAATTCCAGATAGATTTTCAGTTGGGATTCCATGTGAAATCCGATGGAATATTATGTTGTGGTCTACGTCCACGCACGCTAATAGAATTTTAATTTAAGGTGCTCCCGTCGTCAGCTATAGTTTGTTGTTCATAAAAATGAAAAAAAATTTATAATCTTTTAAAACTTTCAACAATGTGAGTTTTTGTTTCAAATATTATCTCCGAAAAATTTTAGCTTGCTTTTCCGACTGTTTTTCTACTACTTAAACTTTATCTTTTTATTACTATTAGACCTGAAATTATTGAACTTCGAATGAGATTGTCTTAAAGAAATAATCGGTAAGGCTGATGACTGAAATTTTACAGAAATAATATATAACAACTTATTTTGTTGAAAGTTTCAAAAGATTCTACATTTTTTTAATTTTTACGAACAACAAACTATAACTGACGACGAAACTACCTTAAGTGAATTTTCACAGCAAAATTCACTTGGAATTCTAGCTAAATATTTTTAAGTAGGTATCAATTTTAAAAAAATCCAATAAAGTACAAAGGTTGATTAAATATTTAAGATTAAATCCAATTTTCAATATTTCTCTAAATTTTAGCAATCTGATAAAAGTTCAGGATTATTATAAAGTTATTTGGATAATCAAAGATTTGAATAGCAAAAGTTCGAATAAGTTTAAATCTCAGGATCGTGAGCCTAAAATACTTTAGAGTAGTATTCGAGTACTCAGAAACTTAAATTTTTTGGGTATACAAATAAAGGTCATACCTATATATGCGTTATGATTTGTATAATATTTAAATTTCAAGTTGTTATAAACTCCTAATCTTATTAATCGAAATCTCTAAATATGTCGATAATCAAGTCCTATAAACACATCTACAATTTATTTAAAAAAAAAGTATATTTGTAGAATAAAGATCAATTAGTTTTGAAGATAAAACTTTAATTTTAAATTTAAAATCAAATGTTTCAGGTTGTAGCTGAAAACGAAGCTCTTCAAGATAAAAATAAAACTGGTTTTTTTAGATCGGTTATAGAAAGTTATCCTCAAAGTTGTACCGAAGAACCACCAAAACGTGATTATCGCGATGATGATACTTTTCTTCAACGTAAACCAAGTAAACTTGAAGGTCCCAGTATCGTATTTGAATCACGCATAAGTGAATTGGAAGCTCAATTGACGCAAGCGCGTTTAGAATTACGTAAAGCTCGTGAAGAAAATCAAGAAAATTTAGCAAGGTTAACCGATCGTAAGGATGAATCACAATTACAATTTGAACTCGAGCGTGCTTCTCGTGAGAAGCGTGAACTCGAAGCTAAAATTGATGAATTACAACGTGAATTATGTAAATATCGTGCTCGCGACTCCGACGTTGAGCTTAAAAGCAAACGTGCCTTGGAAGTCATGCAGCAAGCAGAATTTGTTAAAACACAGGCTGAAGATGAATTAAGAAGATTAAGGGATGAATTAGATCGCAAACAAGAAAAATTAAAAGAAACTTTACAAGATTCAAACAGACGGGCTATTGAAGAGAAACAACAAGTTG
Source organism: Anastatus disparis (assembly GCA_017163975.1). Lineage (NCBI taxonomy): Eukaryota > Metazoa > Arthropoda > Insecta > Hymenoptera > Eupelmidae > Anastatus > Anastatus disparis. The sequence continues at coordinate 1,590,027 of JAFFSR010000281.1, forward strand.
AAAGGAGATATAGTCAGCAAATGGAACAATTATCAGCTGATGTTGCATCGCATTGGGAAGCAGCAAGTAAATCACAGCTTGAATCGGAAAAACAAAAACGAGAGATTGCTGACTTGAAAAGAGATCTTACTCAAAAGATTACTGCTATTGATGATCTGAAAAAAGAGATGCAGGCGAAGGCGAATCAGTGTGGTAAGTTTATGTAATAACTTTTTTTTAATATACAATCGGTGGGGATATTGATATTAATACTGTTTGTTTCTTCGTCGGTTCACACGATTCTCACTACTGATTTCGCTAATGTTATTACTGCCACTTCATTAGGATGTCAAAGAGAATTTATTTAATGCCTTTTTTTTATTTATTACACAAAATCATTGGTCTAGCTATATCTGGGATTATATTTTTGGTTGGGAGAAAAATATTACCGTTTGAAAAAAAGTGCCGAAAATTATAATTGTTTGCTCTTATTTTGAAATTGCTTCTTTTTCGGCACTTAATTGCAAATGGCATGATTTTCAGCACTTTTTTTGAACTGGCATCGTTCTCAGCACCTTTTTTCAAACGGTCTTTTTTTTTTTAAACAAGAAAAAATCATAAACATTCAACTACCTCTTTTAAATTTAATTTTATTATTTCCAGCCAAATTGCAAGAAGAATTAAATCAAGCAGTTACTGAAAAAGATGCATCTAAAGAAGAACTAGCAAACATAAAATCAGCATTAGAAAGGAATGAAAGACTAGCGCGACAAGAACAAAGTAGATTACAAGATGAAATCAATTCTTATAAAACACGTTTAGAAAGAGCTGATGCTGATTTGGTACACGCAAGACGTGAAAATCTTCGACTTACCGAAGAAATTGCAGCTCTAGAAAAAGAGGTACTTATTCATATATTTTTGTATTTTAAGTAGTAATAATTAACCCTCAACCTGCAACACCCCATTGCGGAATTTTTATGACAACTTTTAATTATAATGCATCTATTAGGTTTTTAAGCTTTCCCAAAGATTCTATTTGCTTGAAAAATTTTTTACAATTTCCACTCCCGTCTATTTCGAATTTTAGTATCCTTTTCACATTTTTTATTTAGTTCCCTAAATTCATATAGTATGTTGTATACTCCTAGGTCGAGGTCTGTGTTGAAAAAAAAATTTATAGGCAAACTATAAATTTTTTGGTGGAAAATAAACCATTATCTGCCCAGATATGCTAAATTAAAGTGCCAATTTAGCTTATTTTGGCCAGATTATAGTTAATTTTTTACCAAAAAAATAAAACTATTTCAAAGTTTCTTTGAAAATTATAAATTGTATTCCAGATTAATATGAACAAAATAGTTGAAGAAACACGAGTTGGTGTACAGCCATCAAAATCCGAAAGAGTTAAAGGCGAAGAAAAGGACAAGGAGAAGGATCAATTTGCCTCATTGATCTACGATTTGGAGACTAAACAGGGTAAGAATACCATTATTTTAATAATTATAATTAGCTTTGGTGTGTCAATGTGGCTGTGTTAGGTATATTGTCTAATTAACATTGAAAGATCGAAATGTTTTTCTGCTTAAGCTTTAAAAAAATATATATCCATACTAATTCCAATAAATAAAATAAAAATAAAAAGATAACAGTGAAAAGTGTGTGAGACATCGGCTCTGCTGACACATATGCCTAGCATGTGCCTAGGGGGTATTAGTTAAAAAAATTTAGTAGTCAATTTAAATAAAATTGAATTGACTATAAAAAAAAGAATACTCTCCCCATTTAATTTAATATATAGCTAAAACGGTTGCCAGTCTTGAAGATACATTGAACAAACAGGCCTTTCTCGTCTCGCAATTAACAGCGGAATGCCAATCTCTCACACAACGCTTGGAAACTAACGACCAGAAACACAAGTACTTTTTCCCCCTTTTTTATTTTGACATTTTCGTCATTAATTCAATTCTTTTTCATCTTAATTTTATATTAAACGATTTTCGTTAACCCTTTAATGAAACACGTCAAAATTAAATTGTAATTTTTTAATTAAAAAATTTCTTCACATATTTATTAAAAACTTTTTTAAAGTATTATATAGTATATTAAACCCAAATATGATTATTTAAACAACGAAAAAAATAAATAAAATTTACGGAAAAAAGAAAAAATTGAAAAATTTTTTAAAAAACGTTTTGGGGTCTTTTTGACCCATAGTATCATTTAAAGGGCTAATCATAATTAAAAAAAATTATAAAACAATCCTTTTTCATATTAGCAATTAATATGCAGCCATTTATTTAATCTTTAGAAGGCGGGGGTAGTCAATTTAACGACTACTTGTCAAGTCGGGCACTTTTAATGAGTTGTTGGATCAAAATTTGTGATAATTTTGGTAAAATCGACACTTGATTTGAACCAAATTTTCCCCGTCCTCTAAAGATTAATAAGTTTAACAATTTCTTATAACTGTTATTAATTAATTAAAAATTTTATTTTTTAATGTAGGTGATATACTTGTTAGCCAATTATTCAACTTACAATCATTAAAAAAAGTATCATAATTTAATTTTCAAAATAATGGTTATAATTGAATAATTTATTAACTATAAAAATCGTTTAACATAAGATTAAAATTCTTAAAATTTTTGTACTCTATTTGCACTTTAACAATTAAAATCTTGAAACCTGCTTATCAGCGATAAAATGTTTGTTTTTTTGAGCCCTATGTACATATTCCTATTGACTTAAGTAGAAATGTGTGTGTAGAAACGTAGTGTGATGCACCTTTAGTTATAAAATATTTAGTATTTTTTTTTATTAAAAAAAAAAAAGAGAAAAAAATGCGTGACTGTAGCTATTGTATATGTAGCAGAGGGGGTCACCGAACAAGATGATAATGATACGAATGATACAAATGATACGAATGACACAAATGACCCGACTGTATTACCTTCGCAAAAGAAACGCCGTGTAAAGGTCGATCTCAAAGTAAAATTTCCAAAAAAGAAGTCTACTCAATCGGAACCCCCCTCCAAGGTGCAATATTTTATTTCGTAGTTACCTTAGTTTTTATTATTTCCTTTTCTTTTTATGATTAGCTACTTTATTATTTATTTATTTATATTTATTATAAATATTTGTTGTTACCTATATATTATTCTGATTTTTGGCTATCATTGATTTTTTATATCTATATATTTTGCTAATTTTTCATTAAATTTTAGAAAATATTTTATCATATTTAACCAGATGAATTGTTTATTTAGGAAAGAGATGGTCGACTTACAAAGCAACATAGATTATCTGTCAAATAAAATTAAGGAATCACTTGATCTCAGAGAACAAAATAAAGGTATATTTATTTAAATAAATTATAATATTAATTTTTTTTAATTTTAGAAAATAGTTTTTTTGACAAAGCGTGCGTAAAATTGTATTTTTTGACACAGCGTGCATAAAATTGCACTTCATGCAACGTGAGCTAATCCTTGACGTGCAATTTTACGCACTTAGTGTCAAAAAATATTGTTCAGTATAAGTGCGTTGAATTATAAATACTCGTGCGATTGAAATAGCACGAGAACCGGCATAATAGACGCGTTTACAATTGGAGTCAATAAATACCAATGATTTTATATTATTTTAGGTGATATAGCTCAGACACCACATGTTACTGAAAATGGTTTATCAGAACTGATAACCAATAATAATCACGAAGAAAACGATATTAGACCAAAGTTTGAAAATCAAATGGAAAATCAAAGTATAACAGATCACGAAAGAATTGAACCATTAAATAATGTATCAGAATCATCTAACGAACATCAAAATAATCACTCTGAAGAAAATGATAATTGTGAAGATAATTATAAAAATTCACACAGTCATCAGTATAATCAAGATGGTCCAGCTCAGTATCAAGAATATTTTAATAATCAACAATATAGCGAAAATTCAGAATGTAATCAAGATCAACAAATCACTCAAAATGAACAATACTCGCACAATGATCAGTATATAGATAATGATAGTTATAACAAGCAAGAATCATATAGTGAACAAGATCATAATAATTATTCGCATAAGCATGATGATAAATAGTATATTATTTAAATTGATATGCAGTTTTTTTTCTACAAAATTATATATATATTTGTTTCTTGTTAATTTTTATCTTTTGTTTATAATAAAGTCGTTTTTTAATTATCAAGTTATAATAAATAATATGTAATATATACATGAATGATCCACACTTTTCCTTTATTATAAAAAATTACAATTCAGGTAAATTATATTTAGTTAGGCCTTATCAAATTATAACTCAAGAAAGGAGCTGAAATTAAGTATACAAGCTTTATTAAAAATATTTTATAATACGAAATCTGATTAAATTTTAGTTAAAATATTAAATTGACAATGAAAAAATTTGTTTAGGTTTGTATTGAATTAATGAATTACGAATTACTAATCAAATTTGAAATTAAAATTATTTTACTGAAATTCTTATATTTTTTATTTAGAAATACAATAAAAATTATATTTATTAAAACAACTATTTCAGTAACATTGTTTATTAAAATAAATATAGTAACAAAAAATTTTTAAAAAATTTTAAATTTTTATTAATTTAAATTTCTAATTAAAATTTTATGAAAGAAACGAAAAACCTAAATTTTTCGATTTGTTCGGCATTTAAATTTGTAAAAGAGCGCTAACAAAATAGGTTATATACATATAAAGTATATTACGTATAATACTCGTTTACTACACTTCAATAACATTGACGCCATGTTGGTTTTAGCCTTTTAACGTGCAGTCGACGAAAGTACTTTATTTCGTATTTCTTAAATGTGTTCCTATCAAATATACACAATTAATTTTCCATAAAACTTCATATAACAAACTAATTTAAAAATAAACAAATAGTATTAATAAGTACAACCATAAATCTACTATACATATAAAAACGGAAATAAGAGAATGTTTGTTTTCATCTAGTCCGAAGCTTACGATATCAGAAAACGTAAGTAATATCATTAAAAATGTCTTTTCCTGTAAATTATAATAAAGCATTAGCAATATCCGACGTACCTTTTAAAATTTTCATTCGAGAATCAAATCAAAGTAGCTCAGAAACACCAAATAAAATTAGTCTCAAACTTAAATTTGAAGGTGATGAAGCCAAAAAAGCATATGAAGAAATAATTTCAATACAAAATGAAAGAAAATCATTGCCTAGAAAATGTAATTCAATTCCAATTAATTATAATGATAAACCAAAAACTTCCGTGAAAAATGTTGATAAAAAAGTGGATAACGTTAATGTAAATACATTATTCAAAGCAATAGAATCGGGAGATGAAAACTTTATTAGACAGCATTTTCATACTGAAAATGTTAATATTACTGATCAATTTGAATGGTCACCTTTAATGTCTGCATCTTATGCAGGTCACATAAAAGTTGTTAAATTTTTATTAGGATTAGGAGCCAATACTAAAATAAAAGATAAATCAGGAAAGACAGCTATTGACTTAGCTTATAAGAAACATAATCTAGATATTGTCAATCTGCTAAAACAATATTCATCTAAAAAGAATAAAAAAGAATCAGTCAAAAGTAATAATAAAATATCCCAAGACAATAGAGAAAGTGATAAAACGAAAGATCAAGAAGAGTTTTATTGTGATCTTTGTAAAGTACATTTTATGGAATCATCAAGAAAAAAACATGAGACATCGACACTTCATGTTTTTAATAGTAAACCAAAAATAAATGTACATTATGGAATACCAAGACAAAATGTAGGATATCAAATGCTTGTAAATTCTGGTTGGGATAATGAAGGTGGTTTGGGTCCAACTGGTCAAGGTCAACAATATCCAGTAAAAACAATTTTAAAAAGAGATCGAAAAGGTTTAGGTCAACAAAATAAACATGAAGCCAGAGTAACACATTTTAATGCTAGAGATCCGGATGCTATAAGACATGTACATAAAGATAGAAGAAAATCATATAGAAAGAAAGATTGGCTGAAACAAATGAGTAAAGATGCTGCAAAAACTAGAGCTTTGAGACAAGCATTGTCTTAATTTTAAATGTAAATTGCACATAATGTTGTATATTTTCTTTAAAAAGCTTATATAAATATTTTTAAAAATTTGATCTAAATACTTATTTTTCTTTTTTCAGATCATGGAAGAACCTACAAAAGAAGCATTAGAGTATCTTCAAAAAGTTGAAGAAAAAGGACAAGAAATATTATTAAATAGACAAGAAGTTGTTTCTCTTGACATGAGAAGAAATGATGATAGAGTTGGTATGAGAGCATTACAAAAACAAAAAGGAGATAAAACGTGGATAACGGTTGGTCCAATATTATTAAAAATGAAAGCCAAAGATGCTGAAGAATTATTAAAAGAAGGTTTGTTTCAGAATGTTTTTTTACTTAATAGTAAATATATAATATAAAATAAAAAATTATTTAATTATTGTATTTAGATCAAAAACAATGTGATATTGAAATCAATAAAATAAGAAGCGACTTAAAAGTAAAAGTAAATGAATTGCGAGAGATGGAATATCTTACACCAGTTCCAGGACTTATGCTTAATCCTATGACAAAGGAAGAAATGTCAGCTATGAATCAAGTGCTAGGGAAAAATTCGTGATAAATTATTATTAAAATATTTATTTTAAGATTTAAGTACATTAAAATAAAAATATATTACATTTTTTTATAAATTATTTTTCTTTAAACATAATAAGTCAATACCTTTTCAACAATTTGTCTTAATTATTTGGTTTGATTGCTCAATATACCAATCGGGTAAAAATGAGAATTCTGATGAGCTTGGCAATATTTGTAGTTCAATCTTATTATTAATTTCGTATTCAAACTTATATATACACTTATTGTAATCTTCAGTAACAACAGTCTTAATGTGATCTAAAAATGAGTTACAAAAATTCATACTTTCTGATGCATTCCAGGAATCCTAAAATCAATATTCAATAAAAAGATATATTTTGCAACATTTAAAATAGAAACATACAAAAAATAACTTTTTTTATTATGCTTTAGTCAAATATTAATTTACCTTGCAAGTTTTAGGTATATCAGAAATCTTTAGGTTTTCCAATTCAAATATTATTCCAGCTTTAGTTCGATTACCACATACAATATTTTCAATGCCAACTAAAAAACTTTGACACCACCATTTCAAAAGTTTTTTCCTATAATTATAATTATCAACTTTCCAACTGGTTTTTATAGGTCTGTTTGTTTTTAATTCTACAAATTTTAAGTTTTTCCAATCAACTGGTTCTCTCACAACCCCTTTAGAATCAACACCATCCATTTCTGCTCCATAAAGCAATGAATTTCTTCCTAATTTTGACATAAAAAGACAGCAAAATTCCTCAGCTTCATTAACTGGTTTGCTTGTATCAGGTAGAATATAAGGAGAATCTTTAAAACAAAAAAGTGCATTTATTATTTAAAATCACAACAAAAAAAATCATAATTTTACCTGAAAGCACAAATTGTTCAAATTTAAACCCCCAAGACATAAACTGCAGATCTCTTTCAGACATATTATTAAATTTTTGTTTTTGTTCTTCATTGTCAAATGCACATAAGTATATTGTTCCATGAAATTTTGCAGCACATATAATCCAACCTTCCTTATCCTCATAAGGAGTGATACAAATTTTAGTTATTAATCCTCGAAAACAAACAAATTCTGGTCTAAGCCTGTAAAATATTTTATAGGGTCTAAAAAATTGATAAAAGAAGAAAGAAATTAAAACAAGTATTAAAATTTAACCATCTCTTTAGTTCAGGATGAGCTTTTATTTTTTGGTGATTATCAATTATCCATCTCAATATGTGATCAATTTTTTCATTTAAATTTGTTGGTTTTCGTATAACTAAATCAATCCCTTCGTTTAAATTAAATTTAACCTTTTTATCAATTACATTGTTAGAAAAATATTTTAATTGTGACAAATCTGGTGAATATTCTCTTTCTTTTCCATTTAAACTAAAATAACCTACAACTTCGGGCCTATTGAATGATGGAAAAGGTTTACTTTTGTATTGTTCAATTGTAAAGCTCATTGTTACTTATATTATTTATCACAGACAATCACTGAAATAATCATCACATGTTTGCTTTTGTATGCAAAATATAAAAACCACAAAACCGCGATAAACTTAAAAGTGCTTAAGGTAAGGTTAGTATTTTGAGAAACGTTCACCACGTGCGCGCGCATACAAAACTGGGGGAACTATTCGTTAATTCGTAATTCGTGAACGCCTTTACTACTTTGTACTGTACCTTATATATGTGCGTGTATACATATACGCGTATACATATCACGGTGGTAAAAAAACCTGTCTACAATTTAATGAAACGTGGATATTCTAAGAAAAAACTAAATCTTGGAATTGTGCATTAATTCGGTGCTACTGTAATGATATATCAAATATTATTTTTTTATTATTAAATAAATAATAATAAAAAGATAATGTACTAAATTAATTTTTTTATTTAATAAATTATCAGTCGATGAACGCAATTGTCTTTCTAAAAAGAAAAAGGATACTGTAATTCTTATATTCATCAGATAATTTGAAAATTTTAATAAAATTTATTGCTATTAATAAATAGTTATTTAACTAAAGAAAATAATTTTTGAATCAATGACTCTTTTAATTCTTGTTTTTTATCACTATAATTGTTACTGCGCTGTTTTAAAAGCTGCAGTCTGTAAAAAAATGTATGTAAAAAGTAGTTTTTAAAGAAAAAAGCACTTACCTTAATGTTATAGCTTCATTATAGAAATATTTTTTATTGCTTCAAGTAAAAAATTCCATTTACAAGATTCCTTTGAAAAATAAAGTTTTATTTAAAATTAAATGAAAAATATTAAATTCAAAAGGATTATAATAAATGAATCATTAAATAATAACTAAATATTAGATCAAACAAAGATAAAGAATAGAAATCCATCGTAATAAGTAAATAATATTATAATAATTAATTTCAAATTATGCAAGTACATTATTTCTTATAAAAAGAAATAAAAAAAAACAGAAACATAAAAATTTTTCTCATTCCCCATCAGTAAAGTAGAAAAAAAGAAACCTGAATAAAATCTTCCTCGCTCAAGAATGGCGATGCACCAATTGGGGATGCGAATGCAGCACACGCATTCAATGCGCTTCTTTCAACGAACGAGACTCTTCACGCAAGATATTTATATATCAATGGATGTATACCTATATACATGGGTTTGATATATTTTTTTCACCATGTAGGTGTTACACTCTACGTTGTCGTCCTTGGATGGTACAAGGGGTGTGTCTCCTGGGCGCACCCTTAACGGAAATTAGAATTACGTGTTCTTATATGGTCAGTCTAGCATCACTGCTACTTTGTTTGCCACTGTTGTACTTCTCTGCACACCTTGTACTGGCCAAGTTTAGAATAATTTAAGAGGAGAAAGAAAAAACAAACTGTTTGATATATTATGCAAAGAAATTTATTTAATTAAGTTAAATTACTATTAAGATAATCTTCCTCTATTAAATGGGGAATAAAGTTGTAACATTTTCCGAAGAACAGCTTGAAGATTATCAAGACTGTACATATTTTACGAGAAAAGAAATTTTGAGGTATACCAATTTAGTGAATAAAGATTAACTATTAAACGAATATTTCATAGACAAATTAATAATTTTTTTTTTAATTATTATGTATGTAAATGTTAAAAAAAATTAGACTTCATAAACGCTTCCGAGAAATGGCCGATCCAGGTATGGTTCCACGCAGTATGACAGCACACGAAGCATCAAATTTACGTTTGCCATTGGATTATTTAGCAAGAATACCAGAATTAAAGGTGCTTTTTTTATAATAATTAAATTATTGTCAAAGCACTAAATAAAAACTACACATGCATGAAACTATTTTTTATGTTTATATATTTAAAAATTATTTTTATGATTTCTATAGATATTGTTAAATTAATTTGTAAATATTTTTTGTATACTTTTTTTACAAAGTGATTATATTATACATCTAATTAAGTGAAATGTCATTATTTTAAATAAATGTTTACACAAAATAAATTGCTTAAATTTTTATTCGATTTTTATTTTAAACATATTGCAAACCAAATACACTGTAATAAATTACTTTCACGATTAAAAAACCAAGTTATATAAAACATTTTCATAAAAATCATTACGAATAAGATAAAAGCCATTACCATACGAGATCTTAAGATTCAAAGAATTTTTCCATCAGACTGTACACATAAGTTTCTCATTCGTACTTACGTGTGCCTATGGTGCTCCACCAAAAACAACACAATTAAAAAATGTGACTGCGTACATTTTCTTTTTTTAAATCTGGTTTTTATATTATTTTAAATTATTGTCCATATTTTTTAAACAAATCCTACGTAAACATTCAACGAACACGTATCAAAATACTTAACATATATTTATGTTAGGGATATACATTATAAGTTTTATAAAAAAAAAGAATCGATTTCAATGACAATCATTTTAAATTTCGTTACTTTTATTGCTTAATATTTGTACTGTAGAATAACAATTTACAGAAATCGCAGTAAATAATTAATTTTAATACATATAATTGTAAACGTAAGTTTTGTTTCGTAAATTATTATTTTTTTTTTAGAAAGTAAAAACTTATATTAAAAAAACAACAGGTGGATATTTATAGCCGTATTATTAACATAATTTGCTCTAAGAATAATTTGCGTTTCCATTAAAATACTTGTAAAAAGATTAATTTTTATCGAAAAATATTATCGTTACGTGTAATTTTCGAACGTTTTTTTTTTCAAATTTTAACCTTATTACAAAACCCATCGATACGTTATTATTTAATCAATATTACTTTTATGGACGTATATTAAATATTTTTACTTAAAAAAATTAATTCTGAAATAAATGATATACCTAATATTATATTAACCGTAAGAATGAAATAAAACTTGAAATGAATAAATTAAAGAAAACGTCTCACTATATACGCATATGAAAGTATTACATTGATCGTTGTTATTATTGTAACGGTTGTAAGATTGATGAATTCACAAGAAATCGTAATACGTTAGACTGGCTTTTTTTAAAAATTATTATAGCATAGCTCATCTAAATTACACATGATGTATTTGTACAAGAATGCGTATAGAATACACGTTAGGTTTATTAAAAAATATTTCATCAATGTTTCACACGATTGTAATTAAGCAAAAAATAAAAGATACATTGAACGATGTATTATAAATTCAGCATTGAAGAATATAAATTCAAACGCGTATTATGTCAAAATTGTATAAATTTAATTAATTTTTCAGCTATTTCAATGTTATTGTAGTAATCAAGCCAAATTGGTTATCTTTTGAAATAAAATGAAATTAAAATTTACAAAATCGTGATTCTAATTATTTCTTTTCAAATCGAAAAGGCTTCAGCATGGCTAAATTAGTATAATTATCAAATTATCTCGATGTTTTCTAAATTATAATTTGTCTGATTTTTTAGTTTCTTCAAATAAAATATTATACTTTACTTTTCAATATTCTCATACTAAAGTTTTTGAAATATTTTCCCTTTTAAATGATAAACATCTAAAAAATCAGGGACAAAGTGGGATACAAGCTCAACATCCCTTTATAATCTTTTTTTTAACGAACCTTTCTGTCATAGACAGGTAGAAAAACGAAAAACTTAGAAAGCAAAAGAAGAATGTCATTAATCTTTTATTTATCCTGAAAATGAATTTAATGCAGGAAAATCCATTTCGTGAGCGCATAGGCCAAGTGTTTACGAAAAATTCATTGGACCCAGGTCAATCATGCGAGGATGGTATATGCTTCGAAGATTTTCTCGAAATGATGTCCGTATTCTCGGAGCATGCCCCGCGTGATCTTAAAGTCTTCTACGCCTTCAAAATTTACGGTACATATATACATTCACATTTATCTTCTTCCACGTATATAAAATTTAAAAAAAAGAATATACGTTTATTGTGTAAGAGAATGTAACGGTTTTTTTCAAATTTTTTTTTGTTTTAATGTTTAACCGAAATGAAAAACAAATCCTTTCTATATATATTTATTTTTAGATTTTGACGAGGATGGTTTGATAGGTTTGAACGATTTGGAATATACGTGTCGTCAATTGGTACGCGGTGGTTTAACCGACGAAGAAATTGCAACGGTATGTCAAAAAGTACTTGAGGAAAGCGACATCGATGGCGACGGTGCTCTATCCTATTTAGAATTCGAGCACGTCATTACTAGGGCCGCTGACTTTTTGTCTACCTTTCACATACGCATCTAAAAGAGAAAAATAAAAGAAAGAAAAGAAAAAAAAGAGAAAAAGAAATTCTTAAGGCTTTTTCTTTACTACCTGCACCAAGTTCTATATAATCATTTCAAATGACTTGTAGAAAGTATAGTACCAATATACATAAATTTCTCAATAAGCCCATATATTATAAAATATCTTAAATGTCATTCGGGACCATCATTGCACACAATTGTTCGTTATATTAAAAAAAAAGATTTATATATATATATATATATATATATATATATATATATATATATACACACATATATAGCTATAAAGTTCCAATATGTAGGGTTAACAGTGAAATTTTCTTATGCTCTTTCTCTATAATAAAAGAAAAGTAAAAAAAAAAGAAGAAGGTAAAAAGGTGGATGCTGTATTAATGTGAAGTTTGAAAACGTTCTCCCCGTGTATATACCTTGTCTCCCTTATACTATTATATACCTTTTCTCTCTTTCTCCTTTCTTTCGCCTCTTGCTACATTCGATTTGCGAATCGTGCGATGCTTTCAAGGTTAAGGGGAGAGAAAAGAGCTATAAGGTCTCATCTCTTTTTCTGACCCCTCTGACCCTTATAATAGTTACATGAACGATACAATAAACCATATATATGAAAAAGTAGATTTTTAAGTTGTAATTACCAGATATGAAAATAGAAAATTTCCGGTAGAAAGAATAAAATATAAGTATATAGACGTGTTATACACACATACATAAAAATGTTTGAAACGGTCTCCCTTCTTTTCTCTGAAAAATCTTATTCTAAGAGAGAAGAGTGAGCAAGAGAGAGAGAGAAAGAAAGTCAGATCAAAGTAAAGGAGCAAAAGGCAAGTTTAAGAGGAGGCGAGTGAGTATCTAAGCGAGTCTTTCCAACACACGCTGTTTCTTCCAAGGCCAGCAAGTTTTGCTTGACCAGCTCTCTCTCGCTCTCCTCCCTCGCTCGCGCGCTCTTTATACGCGATCGTTCGTTTGCTTATATATACTCGCTCCTTTTTAACGTTTTCGTTTCTCTCTTCTCTTCTCTGAGACTCGCGCCCTCCTCAGACAAAACATTCCGTCTTATATAGACTTTTCTCTCTCACTCTCTCTTACACACCTTTTTAAAAACGTGTAGTATATATTCCTTCTCTCGTATATACCTTCTTCTCTTCTTCTTTTTATTCTTCTTATTCTCTTCGTTATACTGGCTTCTCTCTACCTTCTTTACTTGCTAAGACATCCTCCCTAAAGGCAATACCTACCTATATACATAAACGAGAAAGAGAAAACGAAATAGAAAAAGAGAGAAGGAGATTGGAGTAAAAGCGTGGGCGTATATATAAGCGAACGTTCTCCAAAGTACGTTCTCACCACACGATACTGGTTCTCTCTCTCTCTCTCTCTCTGTGCTTCCAATCTGAGTATATAACATTTGCATATATACCTTTTGCGTATACGTGGCGAATTTTACTCAAACGAGAATGTATGAGTATTACTTTTTCCAGAAGGGGACCAGCCAGAAAGTCTCATCATTCTTTCTTTCTTTTTTTCTTTCTCTCATTTTTTTTACTTTTTTTTAAGAGAGCGAGAAGAAGAAAAAGAGAATGTGTAGCTACGAGGCATACATTTTTCGGGTATATAAGAAGGAGAACGAAAAGAAGTTGAACGTGTGCTAAAACGTTGAAGTAGAAGAAGAAGAAGAGAAGCAGAGAAGAGAAGAAGAAGGAAGGGTTCGGTCGCGGTGGCCAACGGAATGTTGCTTGACCAGCCACAGGGATATCCCCCGCCTCCTTCTTCTTCTTTTTTTTCTCTCTTTTTATATATACCTATATATATACACGTGCTGTGTATGCTGAAGTATTAAGGAACGCCGACGCCAGGTTTTTTTTAAGAGATCCCCCAAAGTGCCTTTAACCAATGTTATATAGGGTGCCCTCCCAAACAACTTAAATATATTCTTCTTCTTCTTCTCTCTTACGTATGCTTTATAATCGTATTCTTCTCATCTCTTACTCTTTTACCTGTGTGTAGAGACCAACTATATATATACATGTATAAGAGAGATGAGAAATAAAAGCTATACAAGGCTCGCTTCTGGAGCTCCCTGATGCTTGCTTTGCTTTGCCTTGCCTGCTTGCTACATAGGCCACGTCGACATACTACAGCCATTTTACAGCCTCCGCAATCTTATAACTTCTTTCATTCTTTTATTTCACTTATTTTTTTTTCTCTTATTTATTTTATTTTATCTCTTACGTTTTCTTTTTTTTCTCTCTTTTTTTTTTGCTTTATTTTACTTTGGAGTATAGATCTGGATTGGCGAACTTGATTTTCCATTAAGAGATTAAAAAAGAAGAAAAAAAGAAAAGAGAGGAAAGAAGTGAAGTTCATATATAGGATAGAAAGTCGAGCGGTATAACCGATTTATAACACGCGCCGCGACTTTCTTTCCCGCGACATATATGTATATAACTAGAACTTTTATTCCTTTACATCCAGTTCATTGGTATTATAAGAGAAAAAGGTAGGGGGTTGGTTATATGGTGTATATATATAAAAGCAGTATTATATCTGCATAACCGGTAATTCGGGCTTCATTGCGCTCGCTTATAATATTCTTATATATACCTTTGTTTTTCCTCTTTTTTCTTCTTCATTTTCAACTCGACATAATTCTACAATAACTCCCTCGAAATTATCCAAAGATGAGCTATACGAGAATAGAATAGGACGATTTGCGTTATTACAATTCTCATTCGAAAAATCTTTCTCTATATTACTTATTAGATTTTTCATGCGAAGAAAAATTCTTATCGGATCTGTATGCTATGTGAACGATCGTTTTATCTCTTTCTTCTTCTTCTTCTTTCGGTTTTTTTTTAAGAGAGTCAGGTAAAGGTATATTACATTGTATATACCATATACATATACAAGACGAAATGAGCGTAGGCGCAAGCACGGAGATGACATCATCGTCTCGCGCGCGCAAAATCGTGATCTTTTCTTCTTTTTTTTTTCCTCGATCGACTACTCCAAGGACTTTAACCTTTGTCATATAAGTCTCATCATGTATGTATGTATATAGTTAATACTTATATCTTTATATATACCAACATCTCTTAATATTACGCACACGTGTATTTTCCGATTCTCGGAGACTTCAATTACAAGCTGGCTGCATGAGCGCGATTTCTTAAACACATATACACACACGCACCAGAAAATAAGAAGAACGGAGAAGGTAAAGACAAAAAAAAAATAGGGAAGAAATGAAAAAAGAAAAAAATATATAAAGGGTCTCTCCCTTTTCGTATATAGTTATACGTATACCTACGTTGAAGAAACAAGGGGAGCAAGAAGAGCTTGCCGTTTCTTTTGGATATTAGGTATAATAATTTTGTGTCAGTTGTACAAAAGTTACGCGAATAGTACGTAGTAAAAACTAAACTAATTTTTTAATTTTTATTAGTTTTTTAATTATCTTCAAATTAAAGCGTTGGGAAAAGGGTCAGATTTTTAATAATAAATCCAGTTACCGAAAAAGCTATTAGATGGATCAAACTCTTCAAAAACATCTTATTTCCTGTGCATCTTCTATATGAATTTGAATTCGATTGGTAGAAAATACAATAAATGATTAGTAATTCAAATAATGCTGGTTTTTACTACTTTTTTTCAATGCTATAAATTCATCTCAACATATCTCATTTTATAGGCATTTTTATTAGTTGGAAAACGCGCTTATTTGCTTTGGTCTCCGTCTTATTCATTCACTTAATAAAGTGAAAAAAACTCAAACTTTTGGCTTTGTAAATTTTTTCATACAATTTCCCGACGCCTGGGGCGATTACTCTTTTTTCAATTTAGAATGAATTTTTTTTATGACTCAGATTTTTTTTATTACCGGTTTCAATATTTTTTACGTTTTGGCTTTTTTTGCCTCTCTTACCTGGTCTACAAAAGTTTCGTCGATGCTTCTCATCTGAAAAATATTACGAATGCATCTTTTCTCTCTCACGGCAGAGGTATACATATACATATAAGGTAACCCAAAAATAGGTACTATAGACAGGTGCGAGGCTTATATATACTATTTCCCCATGATTTCAATAGGGTATTCTGACCCGTTAACGGTTTCTCCATTGAAAAATTCAACACGAGGACACATACTATTAAAGAGAAAGAAAAGAAGAGAAAAAAAAGGAGAAGAACATATATAAACCTTTTTTCTTTCATTGATTTAAAAGTATAAACTTTTCGTATTCTTTATGCGGATGATCCAAAAATTCATTATGCTTTTTTTTCGGGTATAGGAAACACTTTGTAATTTTTTTTAAGGTAGCACGGAACGAGGAAAGTTTTGAATTTCCACATTTTGCTTTGGTTCAATAATAAGGGAAACAACAAGAGAATATACAACAAATGCACGTTGTTTGTATAACAACGTGAGAGAGGCTTAAGCTAGCACATAAGCAAGGACGTCTTACATCCGCCGGAAATCCAAGGGCGTGCGAGTCTCCTTTTCTACTTAATATATATAGGTACATATATACACTATATAAATATAAAGTTGTATATAAAGTTTAGTTTGCAAAGAGCACGTAGACTTACATGACAATCATATAAAATATCGAGCAATATATAGATACGATGTATATAGTTTTCTCTCTCTCTCTCTCGATATTTATAATACGGAGCTAAAAAGTTTTTTCGGAGCAAACGCGTTAAAAGAAACTCTGGTTTTAGAGACAAAAGATCCTCTCTCTTTCTCAGGTCATTGGATGTTCGTTGCGTATATATATATGTATATGTGTATAAAACTAGTCGTTATATTACTGAGAGAAAGAAAGAGAAAGAAGCATATATCGCTCGTTGGAATGTGTTCCTTTTTTCCTTTTTGTATACGACGACACACAGTGTAAATGTACACACATATAGCATAAGTAAGTGTATACGTGTGCATGCTTCTTTCTCTTCACGTTTATATACCTGGCGGCAAAGAAAGGTAGACCGAGAAAGAGAGAAAGAAGAAATACATATATATTCGTGTTGCAGGAGAAGAGAGCCTGGCTTATAATCCTCTTGCTTCTTCTTCTTCTTCTCTTTCTCAAAGTTTCTCTCTTGGAGCAGCAGCTCCCTTCTCTCTTTTTAAGAGCCGGAACAGGTATATAATATATATGTATATATATGCATAAAAGAGAGAAGGCTAAAGAGAGAGAGATGATAATATAACGAAGGAGGTTTTTTGAAAAACTCGTTTCTCTCGCTCTCTGACGTCAGGCGGACGATTTGAACTAACCAATGAGGAAGCCAAGATTTCCCATTGTATTATATTTTTACAAAGTAGAGTGGGGGGAGTTATATAGCGAGCGAGTGTAAATGCTGTATAGACGCGAAAGGTGCGCGCAAAACCGAAAGAGTAGTGGTTTCCAATAGTAGTAGGCTCTCTCTCGCTCACTCGACTCGATCTCTTTTTCTTTCTACACTGTTATAGCCATCGCAGCCGGCAGCCAGAGGCCACGCCGTCAGTTTCTCAGTGAGTGAGCTAGTGTACGCGTCGCGGGGTTTTCTCTTTCCTTTATTTCTCTCTGTCTCTCTCACTTTTTCTTTCTCTCTCTCTCTCTCTCTTTTTTGCCTGCGTGAATCAGACGAGCAGGCGATGTATGTATTATATAGCAATATTGTATAGTAGTGAAATTTTTTAATATGATGGATTACTATTTCACGAAAACAGTGGCTGATTTTATTTCATTTTTCCAAAATTACAGGTAAGAATTTTCATTTTATTTAACAATTAATTAACGTTTTTCTTAAACAGTACGCGCCCACCTGTTGATTCTCATATGAGCAAGAGGGAGTCGCGTTGAAGCGTATTATACATATTTGCATGGCAACGCGGGCAAAATTTCGTGCACAGTACTTTTTTTTATTTATGTTAACTTTATCTCTTTTATTTTATTGTTCTATATAAACGTTAACGTGGCGTTCACATACCGGTTTTTAGCTTCTCTTTTTTTTTTTCATTGTTCGAATGAACATCTGTATAGATATGAATTTGTATAGTTTAAAATATTTGTGATTTCATGCTGGTATACGCGTTTGTGTTTCTTATCTTTATTTTATTTTTTTTTTCATACACTTCACTGTTAACTGCTGATCAGAGTAAGGTCTTATCTTTTTTTCCCCCGTTTCTTCCGTCTCGTTCTATCTCGCATCGTTTTTCAAAGCATAATCGCGCACGTGCTGCCTTGAAAAAAGTGTCTTTCTCTCTCTTATTCTTCTTCGCGTGTGTGTATATTGTGCACATGAGATTCTACCGTTATTTCATGAATCTTATTTTTCCTTTTAGAATATCTACAAAGTTTAATCCCTTTGTCTTACTTCGAAATTCCGGTTTTCGTATTTAAAAATGTTGTTCCTGCATAAGAATTGATTTATACGGTAGGTTAGATATTTAATTCTGACATTAACAATATATGACGTAGAAACGGGTATGTAAAAGAAATAAAAACGTATTCGAGAATTACAATAAAAAAAAACGACACATTGGGTGCGTAATAATTCTTTTTTAAAACCCGAGGAGACTTTCTCCCTCGAATGGCCGTCCGGTTGCGAAATTGAGCAATAGCGCGTATACAAGTCGAGAGTAAAGCCCGCGACTGGTCGACCTAGTAAAAATTTTATCCAAGGTTTCCGTGGCCTCGGCATCGACTGTAATTGGTTACCTTTGAGAATCTTTCTTTTTCTTTTAAATTTCATATACGTGCGAGTTTAAGTATTAAAGTTACGTTTGTAAGAATCTATCTTATTTCGATCGAAAGAATAAAAGAGAAAAAAAGGAGAGAATTAAAAGATTGAAGCGCCTCGAGGCAATTGTCACGTGCCCCCTTTCCGATAAAAAAAAAGAACGATATTGCCAGCGTATTCAAAAAGGTAAATAGGTACGTAATCGTCGTGTCAATGAATCTATGGAGAGGACATGTAGGTGCCTCGTCCCAAGTACTTGAGCGTTCTATCACTTTGATTCTCACGTTTTTATGAGTAATCGAATTTTATGTTCTTGAACATTATAAACTGCTGTTACAAATTTTTCAATTTTTTTTTTTTTTAATGTTCTTTTTATTTTACAGGTGGAACAAGTATATGTTTGAACACGAGAAACACTTCAAGATGCAAAATATTTACGAGGTCAAATGTTTTATGAATATTTTTGAAAAAAATATTTTTTTGGGAGAAGATTCTTGGCGCGGACATTTTCTTTGGTTATCTAGCTGTATGAGTTTTGTTGTACATCATAAAGCTAGGTTACCGGAGTTAAGCTCCTCGCCATATCAACAACCTATATAGTTATTATCATCGTTATTATTCGTCGAAAAAAAAAAGAAAAAAATTTTTTCAACCACATGTACACGTTTTTGAGATTACCCACGCATGATTAATCATTGGTACTTCCGTATCTTTGTGTCGACTTCGCTTACAACTTTAGTCTGATTGTTGGAGAACCGAACACATATACATTTATAAGCATTTATTTCTTGGAATTTGAAAAAAAAATTATGTATTCTGCGCTTAGCGTACACCGCGTTTTAAAACCGCGACGACAACACACTCGTGCGTGATTCACGTACTTAGCAAGTGTGTGTATTTTTACTTATTGAAAATGTAATGTTAACTGAAACTTTCAACGTTTACATTTTAATGACGAAATTTTTGTATTAATTTACATATTCGAAATTATTTTACTAAATAATGTTACAATGTATTACTTTTTTCATTAAATTTTTCTGTTAAATTAAACAATCTGATGTAATAATTTGTAAAAAAATCGTAAAATTTATTTGTCAATTATTTTGTAATTTATTATATATTTATTCAAATGTTATTAAAAAAGAAATGAAAATTTATTTCCTTTGTTAAATGTAATGCTAATTACAATTAAAATAAATGGTTTTATTAAGCTCTCACTTTTAAGAACGTCTTAGCGTCAATAATAAGCGACGTTTTCAGGTACAAGATTACGGATACACGGTCGATGGAGATAGGAGAATGGTTCCCACACGACATTACAATATAACCGGGGCCGTTTCATATACACCTACAACATGTACATCTACTACTTAAAGAAATATATATAAATACCGCCGGAGCGCGCAATATATATACATATATAAGCGAAAGGTGCACGCGGAGCACCTTTTTATCACCACGATGCTGTGTACACACATGTATATATATGCTTTATATACTTATGGGAAAATTCTCTAAAGGATGTGTGTACTGTGCGTGAAAAAAAGGTGTTTCCGCCTTTCGGTATGAGTGAGGCTGGAATTTTGTTTATTGTTCCATAGCATCAGCATTGAGCATTTGCTCTCTGTCTCCTCCACGGAAATACGCACCATGTGCTTCTCTATATCTTTGCGCCCCGTTATTGCCTTGGGAGAGAAATTCCTTCTATGATGGGAATAAAATAAAGTATTGTTATTTTTTTCTTTTTCTTTTTTTTTAAGAACATGATTATGTATGATTTCTTGTCTAATCTACTTATAACAATGATATGCTTAAATAAAATATGAACTTTTTTTAAAGATAATTAAATTTTTTATTTTTCAACTTATTTTTCCCTATCCTTATGATCATTCGAGAAGCGATAGATGGCGCCACGTCATGGAAGATACATGGAAATGCTGGTAATTTATAATTTCCAGGTGACTCAAATATATCACCTGGATTTTCATAGATAATAAAATTATTGATTAAACCATTATTTTTTGAGCTTATTTTTTTCTTATAACATTGTTGTCAATAACTCATTCAAAAAATTAAAGTTACATATTGAAATTTATAAAATTATTTAATAATTAAATTAATAAAGTCAAATACTCTGCATATTTTTTATAATTAATTTTTATAATTAATAATCGTAATTAGATTGATTCAAATTATTATTAATTATTAATAAAATAAAATTAAACCATGCAGTTAGTAAAAAAATTCTTTTAAATTTAGATTTTTGTCGGAAATTGCTGATTCATTCTATTCGCATCCGTCTAGATAAACACATAACATCCATTTTTTTATATTTTTCTTTTTTCTAAACTTCGCATACCAATTCAACGTAACGTGGGTGTGTGCCGCGATAGCGCTGAGTACGCACGCCGGTTCGTTTTCGATCAAACGCACGGGTCTTAAAATTCTGGAATCATACTACGTTAGTAAAAACATGGCGCGCGCAAGCTTAAAACTTGTCCAAATTTATTTTCAATTTTAAACAATATTAATCTTATAAATAATAATTAAAATAGTAAAAAAATTAATCAATTTAAATTTTTCTTATTGTGCAACGTTCAATATTAATAATTTTGTTCGTTAAAAAATTATAAATTGAATTTAAAATAGTAATCGGAAGTTCCCATTATCCTGACTAGTCAAAACTTCTGGAAGCTTCTAGAATGTTCGAGAAGTTTCTAGAAGAAACATAAGAGAGGATATATAAAGTCGTCTGCAAACACGGCGCGCCGCATTATATTGGATCCAGTCATAGGCATCTCTTGTGTTGCTGTGAACGCATTTTCAAATTAACGTGATACTAATACAAAGGCGTCTTTTTTGAAGAAATATCAAAAAGGTAACAGTTTTTATATTTTTAAAATGATAAATGTATAGAATTGTTTGTAAATTTCATATTTTATTGCTAAATCTTCGAATGAATGTTTTAATTTTTTAAACGGACGCCTTGAGCACGTTTTTTTATTGCAATGGATGGTTGATGCATTTGGAAATTGTGCTTCGGTTTTTTTTTATATTAGTTTTTTTCTTTTTAAATAAATACTGAAGTTTTATAAAATTAGTATATTTTTCTTGCTAAAAATAAATTATTTAATTAGGTGATTTTAATAGAATTTATCTGAATAACTTGATGACTTGATTCTTTAATTACTATTTCTTCTGTTAATTTTATTCATTCGTTTTTATGGCATCATTGTGCGGTATAATAATTAACTTTTTTTTCTTTCGTTTTTTAAATTTACTACGTGTTGCATTAATTTTTTCTAGAAAGATTTATTTTAGTATTTATAATTTTTATTATCAATTTTTTCACAAATTCCATACGAATAAAAAATAAATAATATGAAATAATTTTATTTTTATAATTGAAAAATTCTTAAAAATTTAAATCAACTTAAAATGCTTACAAACATTTCAACTAAAGCTATTTTTTTAATGGAATTTTTCAGATGACTGATGCCAAAATGGAGTCTGCTGACAATGTTGAGACCTTTGCTTTCCAAGCTGAAATTGCTCAGTTGATGTCCCTCATCATCAACACTTTCTATTCTAACAAAGAAATTTTCCTTAGAGAATTGATTTCCAACTCTAGTGATGCTCTTGACAAAATTCGTTATGAATCTTTGACAGATCCAACAAAGCTCGAGTCTGGCAAAGAACTTTACATTAAAATTATTCCAAACAAAAATGATAGAACCTTGACAATTATCGACACTGGTATTGGTATGACCAAAGCAGACTTGGTAAACAACCTTGGTACTATTGCTAAGTCTGGAACTAAAGCTTTTATGGAAGCTCTGCAAGCTGGAGCTGATATTTCTATGATTGGTCAATTTGGTGTTGGTTTCTACTCTGCTTACCTAGTTGCTGATAGAGTTACCGTTGTATCAAAAAGTAATGATGATGAACAATACGTTTGGGAATCCAGCGCTGGAGGATCATTCACTGTCAGAGTAGATGATGGTGAACCTCTTCAACGTGGAACAAAAATCGTTCTCCACATCAAAGAAGATCAAGCTGAATACTTGGAAGAAAGTAAAATCAAAGAAATTGTCAAGAAGCATTCTCAATTCATTGGCTATCCCATCAAACTTGTAGTCCAAAAGGAACGTGAAAAGGAATTGAGCGATGATGAAGCTGAGGAAGAAAAGGAAGATGAAAAGAAGGAAGAGGATGATGGAAAACCAAAGGTAGAGGATGTTGGTGAAGATGAAGAAGAAGACACTGACAAAGAAAAGAAAAAGAAGAAGAAAAAGACTATCAAAGAAAAGTATGAAGAAGATGAAGAACTTAACAAGACCAAGCCTATTTGGACCAGAAATCCTGATGACATCACTCAGGAAGAATATGGTGAATTCTACAAATCTTTGACTAACGACTGGGAAGATCATTTAGCTGTTAAGCATTTCTCTGTAGAAGGTCAATTGGAATTCAGAGCCCTTTTGTTTGTTCCAAGACGTGTGCCATTTGATCTCTTTGAAAACAAGAAGAGAAAGAATAATATTAAGTTATACGTAAGAAGAGTCTTCATCATGGACAATTGCGAAGAATTGATTCCAGAGTACCTTAATTTCATGAAGGGAGTTGTTGACAGCGAAGATCTTCCATTAAACATTTCTCGTGAAATGTTACAACAGAATAAGATTTTGAAAGTCATAAGGAAAAATCTCGTGAAAAAATGCTTGGAATTGTTCGAAGAACTTACAGAAGATAAAGAATCATACAAGAAATTCTATGAACAATTTAGCAAGAACATGAAACTTGGAATCCATGAGGACAGTTCCAACCGTAACAAATTGGCTGACTTACTTCGTTACCATACATCTTCATCTGGTGATGAAGCTTGCTCTCTTAAGGACTATGTAGGCAGAATGAAGGAAAGCCAAAAACACATTTACTATATTACTGGAGAAAGCAAAGAACAAGTTGCCAACAGTTCCTTTGTTGAACGTGTCAAGAAACGTGGCTTTGAAGTTGTCTACATGACTGAGCCAATTGATGAATACGTCGTCCAACAGATGAAAGAATATGATGGTAAACAATTAGTTTCTGTCACCAAAGAAGGTTTGGAATTGCCTGTTGATGAAGAAGAGAAAAAGAAACAAGAAGAAGACAAAGCCAAATTTGAGAATCTCTGCAAGGTCATGAAGAATATTCTAGATAACAAAGTCGAAAAAGTCTTGGTTTCCAATCGTCTTGTTGACTCTCCATGCTGTATTGTAACATCTCAATATGGTTGGACCGCTAACATGGAAAGAATCATGAAGGCTCAAGCTCTTCGTGATACATCAACAATGGGTTACATGGCTGCCAAAAAACATTTGGAAATTAATCCCGATCACCCAGTCATTGATACTCTCAGACAAAAGGCTGAAGCTGACAAAAACGATAAGGCTGTTAAAGACTTAGTTGTTCTTTTATTCGAAACTGCCCTTCTATCATCTGGTTTCTCATTAGATGAACCACAAGTTCATGCATCTCGTATCTACAGAATGATCAAACTTGGACTTGGTCTTGATGAAGATGAACCAGTCGTTGAAGAAAGCAAACCAGTTGAAGAAGTACCACCCCTGGAGGGTGGAGAAGATGATGCTTCCCGAATGGAAGAAGTTGACTAAAAATAGACTTGAAAAAAATTTTGTCATATTTAACATGTAAAATAAAAAAAAAAAAACGTTTAGGTATAAAATAAAACCACGTTTTAAGTGGTCCGCGCGCGTTTATCATGACGATTGTCGTTGATATATAGGGTTTCTTTTATAATTATAATTATAATTTAATTCATCATTCCTAGTTAAGATAAAGCACCGAACACCAAATATGCATTTCATTTATAAGTTTAATTAATAAAAAGAACTTCGCTACATATAAAACTGACTTGAATTATTTTACCCTATAAACCCAACAAAATCTTAAAAAAATACAAAATTTTTTATTTAATATTAATTTTTTTATTAGCTTTTATTATAATTATTAATAAATTTTTTTTAAAATTCGTTATTTTTATTTTAAATAGAAAATCTAAATTAATTATTTAATTAAAAATGTAAATTTTATTAAATATAACGTCAATGATTACAATATGTAAATACCTATGAACATACAATAATTAATCATTGGTTTATAGAACTTTGATTTTTTTACTTTATCGTATAATAATCAATTGCATTTATAAATTCACTTCAAGCTCAACTTTGTTTTTAATTTTAAAAATTAAGCTGATAAAAAACGCTATCTATCGAGAGCTTTTAAAAGCTGATTGTGCAATGAACTCGCGATATATTGATATGTTACATTGCTCGGTTAGTATTATGGGTCACGCAATCCAAAGTAAAATTATGCTAGAGTAATATTAAAATATTGTGAATTTGTGTTTGATAGTAAAAATTTATCAGTTAAATCATGGCATCTAGCGGTTGGAAGGTAAATTTCTTTGTACTTTAATTCATAAACTAATTCGTTGGATTCTTGTTTATCAAAATTAACTTTTTAATATCAAAATCAAACATCATTTGAAACTTAAATTTGTTAGGTAGTACAAGCGCACGTGCCGATGATCAGATTTCGGAAAGGTGGTAATAACAGAGGTATTTGCATTCCAATTCATTTGTCATTTATTTAAATTTAAAAAAAAATAAAAGAAAAATTGAAGATGAAAATCGTGTTTTTGTTGGTTATAGTTATAGATGCAATAAAAGCGGCAGCTCCATCTGGATCAGGGCCGGCAGTATCTACGAAAATTGATGGTGCTACAGGGCCAAATGTTGTTGTATTACCGATTATTGACGATATTCAACTGCCACCAAGATTTCAAAGACGACCTATAGATTCAAAAGAAATGGAATACATTAATGTTAGTAATAACTTTTCATTTTAAAATTTTGCTTAATAAAAATAAATTAATTTGATTTTTCTATTTTAGCGTGGAGGTCCTGAATAAATGTCTGGGTCATATCATTCATCGCGAACATGAAGTAATAATCGTTTTAATGCCAAATTAAGTTGTTGAAGCCTTGTATAAAAATTGTTTTAAAAAAAAAGCATAATACAGTATAAAATAAATAATTAAAATTAAATTTCTTAAGTTTTATTCTCGTCTTTTTTCTTTATAAATAGAACAAAAAATTTTTCCTTGAACCCAACTATAAAATATTCTTCTCTCACGAGCAAGGCTAACATTATAAACGGTTGCGACACCTAAAAACGAAAAAAAATGTTTTTTATCAACTTAATGTGAGTGTGTATATGTGATTATACATTCGCAGATTTGACATTGTCACACTGGCGCTCTGCTATTTTCGGCTTAGCCTTTTCTAATGTCCGCAAAGTTATATATTAGAAACGAGCAAGTTTAAAAATAGTCACATTACCATTTTACCCAGTATGTGTTCATCTACAATTATATACATACACCTCATCAAAAAATATTCATACCTAATTTAGTCTACATTGTAACAAATAATTGTCTTTACTGTATCTAGTCTGAGAGTAGTGTACTTGTTGTTTTTGTGTCTAACGAGAAAGAAACATTTTGTATGATATGTAATTTTTCTTTACAACAAGTACGGCCCTGGTTTAAAAAATAGAAAAAAGAAGAAGCCAGTGTAGTTGAAGGTGAAGCAGACGACACATCTTCACGTTTATTACTTTATTCTTTTACGCATCATACACATAATATATATTTCCAGAAATACATGTGTGGGCGCTCTATCTGTAAAGGAGAAGCTGTCTGCTTCTTCTTTAAACGTTTGGCGGGGGCGCATTGAATAGGTGTGTTTGTGCGAAAATGCTGCAGCGACTGATCTTGCGCGAGGAAGAATAAAAAAAAAGTTATAAGTTTAAGGGAGTCTGGCTCTGTACCACCACTACTACCGAAAATTTTCTTCATCTTTCTGCGTCTGCTCTCTTTTATCTCCAGTCCAGTATACACAACGCAATTGTCGAAGATCGTGCTTACGGGGCGGACCCCACCTTTTAAGAACTAAAATAATGCCATCGTCCATTCTAAATGTGTAATTTCAAGAATATTCGTACACATTATTTATCAATGGAATCGGGGAAAGCCTGACATAAGTAATATACCGATTAAAATTTAAAAAAAAACGACTACTTTTTTCGAACGTTAAATAATTTTATTTATTTTTTTTTTTAATTTGTCCTCGAACGACTTTTTTTTTGTTAAAAAAAAAAAGAAGAAGATTTATTAAAACGACGTCAACATGACGGAGGCAACTACCGAATTTAGTCCTCGCAAAACAGTATTAATTCTTGCTATCGTAGCTGGATGCTTTGCAATGCTATGGCCCAAGATTTTTTACCCAATGTTAACGGCTTCCGTTAATCCACCACAAACTGCGGATAGCTCCGGTGAGTATAAACATTTCTATTTTTTTTTACAATTCTCATTTAAATATTGATCTATGTTATGTTAGAATAAGTTTAAGTTTAAACAAATTTAAAATGGTAATCATGTTCAGTCAATTTTTTATGTTATTTTATTTTGTTACTGTTTATTTCTTTCAATTAGGCTGTTGCGATGTGATATTTGAGAGCGATGTAACTACTGTTGATATAATGCAGGAATTATGTCACAATATAATAAGACATCATCAGGTAGATCCTCGTATAAAGGATGCTCTAGAAGCAAATAAATTTAACAAGTTAACACCGTCAAGTATAAGTTTATGCAGAGAAGAGGTGTTAGCTAAATGTGGTATAGATTTGTCCTTGTTTTTGGCAGAAAAAGAAAGATTAAAAAAATCTTATAAGCAAGTACTTGAAGATATTAGAGGATTTAATGGTTCATTATGTCTTAAAAATCAATTTGGTGTTCCATTGACTAGATTAGGAACACCGCATCTTATTAGATATCATATATTGATGCCACACAGTAAGACAGTTTTTTACAAAAGTTAATGCTGTGTGAGTTTTATTAACAAATTTTGGCATCATACTTCATATTTTTGCATATGACTCTGACTAATATAATATTTTTACAAACTATTCTTTTAATAATTAACTAAAATTAAAATAAAATACTTTCTAACAATATTACTAATTCATAAAATTAAATTTATATTAAAATAAAGATTGTTTTGCTTATTAATAATGCTTATATATTGGAGCAACAGATAAGCAGTTCACGATTACTTAGTCATGAATATGTGTGTATATATGTGGAAAAAGTAAGCTTGAGGCTTCTATTTGGTAATTGGCAAATTTCCAAATTTAAAAAACATAACAGTTGGCAAGCACAAGGTTTAAAAGTACTGTCATAGTTTGAAATACATTCTTTATCACAGCTTTTAGAAAAGCAAACTAATAATTTTTTTCTTATAATAACAAGAATAAAAAAAATTTTTAATCATAATAACTCAAGCAACTTTTAAAAATAGATTATATATTTATAATCGATGTATTTTTTTATTAAGTTTGTTTTTTGTATGATTATAGGTACCATAAGACAAGAACGTCAAACACCACCACATGCTGGAAGCTATCACCCAGCTCTCAGAGAACGTGGTAGAGCCATTCCATCATCTCACATTGTGCCTAGAATTCAAGATAGACCTGATCACATAACACATAGTATGAAAATGAGACCACCTATGGGGGGAGCTGGTCATACGGTATCAGCACCAAAAGGAAATGGTTCCTTAGGATTTGTTATGCCTCTTTATACAATAGGGATTATTATCTTTTTTCTCTATACAATTTCAAAGGTACTTATAAGTATCTTTATGCCACTTTATACTATTGGCAATGTTGTATCTCTCCTCTATAAAGTTCTTCAGGTATTTATTTATTTTCCTCCTTCTTGTTTGTTTTGTTTTGATCTTAAAATATTTTTTTTCTTCTGACGTGTGCGCCTTTTTCATTTCTTTATATTTATCTCATTATTTATCTTTTTAATTTTATTTATTTCCTTTCCTACTCACCACAAATGCTTTGCAATATCATGTTTTTTCTAAATAATTAAAAAATTAATGTATCTACTAGATCCTGAGGAGAAGTGCTGATAGCGAAATAATCAGACCAGAATATTCAAATGCTGCTGCAGAAAGAGAGTATCAAAAACTTGTTTTCAATCCAGAAGTATTTGCTGCAGCTGTATCTGCAGTTAATGGAACACCATTAGAAAAGAAAGAAAGGCCTCCAACACCAACAGATAATACAGCTCCAACAATAGACGAATTAAAAGAACGTAAGTTTACTTTTTTTTTCTTTTACCTTTTAAAATTAACTTTGAAAACGTGTGGGTCAAAATTATTCATTATCATTTATAACTCCAAAATAATAAACCATACGAAATTCGTATACCAAAAATTCTAAATTGCACATGCTGCTGGGAACACAAGAAGCGGCAGGGGATATAGAAATAGATCAACTGAGACGACGATTGGTAGAAACAGAAGCAGCTATGGAACGAATTGTTGTTCAAATGAGCAATTTATCGCGTTCTGTTATGAATTGTTCAACCCCTTCGCCAGAGTTCAAGGTTTTCAATTGAAACTTTTTGAAGCAAGCCATTATTTTTTGATTATTTATTTTTTTAATTCACGTTTTTTACGTAACCCCTTAAATTGCACGGTTTTTTTTTTTGCGCACGTTAAAAGCTTCCTTTTGCATTTATAAATACATTTAAAACTTAAAATTATTTTGTTAAATAATTTATTATAAAGGACATATTATTTTTTAAACACATGGCCTGCATAGTTTATAGCATATATTTTTGTAATACTGAAACTTTTATTTATATATAGGTAGTCCCAAATGTTAAATAAAATGTATTATTGGATATCTTAAGTTCACCATTTACTGTCTATTATTTACTATCTATTAGTTGTAAGATATTTATTAGTTATTGATGTTATTTTATCAAGAAGAACAGGTGGGTATGAAATTAAAAAATCGATTTATTTAGTTTCATGTATCATTAAAATTAGAGATATTGGCAATTATTGTAAATTCATCATTTGTGTTTATAATTTATATATATTTTTTCAACAAGTAGATCAAGCTCCCAAGTCTAATGGTCTGGCAGCTGGGGTCAGCCCCAATTTAAAGGTATTTTCCTATCACTAGAGAGTGTTGCTCTCTTTACTGGAAAATAACCAGTAGTTTGATGCTTTCATGATAAAAATTTTTTTTTCTATTGTATGTTGTGAAAAATATTGCTACTAATATCTCTAATTATTGTACAAATAAATTAGAAAGAACTTTTTTTCAGCTTGTTTGAGATTTGAAATTTATATAATTTTATTTCAATTTATGAATTTTTTTATATTTATAGCTTCTTATTAATGTAGCATGCCAATGCTGAGTATTATGTAAAATTTAGTTTTAATTATTTGTCAATTATTTTTTATAAAAATTGCTAATAAATTTTTAATCTGGCAGGAATCAAATTTTCACGAGTGCAACCAGGATGAGAAAGAATTTGAAGAGTTTCATGAAGCCCCAACGGTAAAAGTTGTAAATATGGAAATGACAGCATCATGTGAAGGTGGACAAAGGGGTAGTCGACCAACTACACCTGTTTTATTTACACCACAAAGGTAAATAAAGATTATTTTCTTAGTATACAAGTGCGGTTTACATAAGTCTTTCTAATTACGATTATTTTAAATTTTCAGTCATACTGAGGAAAAAGAAAAATCACCTCCAATTTCGATATACTTGGAGGGTTCCCTTCCTCCACAGTGTGAACTGCTTGTTACAGATTCTAAGACACAAGAGTTACCTGAAGAAGAAAATGTGGAAGTACCTGTCGTTCTTTCTGGAAAAATGACACTGTCCCTCATCAGCCTTGACCAGGTAGCAGCTGTAAGAAAATATTAAAAATAACCATCAGAATCAAATGAAACTACGGAATCTTTTTTTATTTGGTGATTCTTTTATTTACTTTAATTTCGTCGGCTTGGCACTAACAAATGAGTTGGCGAATGCATTAATATTATGCTAAATTTTTTATTTTCAATTAATCATTTATTTATATCAATTTTGTTTGACTAATATAAATAACATTTTTACAGAGCATGTAATATCTACTAATACGGTATAATAGATGTTTTAATTTTTTTATATAATATTTATTATTATTAATTTTTACAATATTAAATTTGATCGTTTTTTTACAATTCATTATTAATTTACCTTCATAAAATCGTTATTTTATTTGTTTAAAGTACATGGAAATTGTATTTTATTTTTACGAAAAAACTTTTAATTACAAATAATGATGGAATAAATGATGGGAAATTTTTATATATATATTTATTTAAATACATATTTTTAATTTATTATATTTTTTTAAAAGGAATCCCAAGAAGAAAATGACCAACTTGAAACTCAAGCTGTAAGGGGAGCAACACCAAGCGATAAGGATGAATTGTCCAGTGAAGGTGATGAAAGTGAACAAGAAAATGTTGAAAAAGACTTGAGCAATAAAATAGAAATTTTAAGGAAAAAAATTTTAGATGAAAAGAAAAGAACAAAAGATTATGAAAGTGGTAGTGAAGAAGATGATGATGCTGATGAAGAAGAAGAAGAAGAAGAAGAAGAAGAAGAAGAAGAAGAAGAAGAAGAAGAGGAAGAAGAAGATGATGAAGAAGAGTATGATGAAAATTGCGAAAAAAGAAAAGATAGGTACCATGATAGAATACCAAGAAACATCACTCAGATTAGCACAAATCCAGTACTCACAGGTCATGATGATGATGATGTAGATAATGAAAGTATTTATACTGATGAAGAGGTTGCGGTCAGTAACAATAAAGTGCTCCAAAAAATGATACAAAAAGAAAGTCACCATTTGACGTCTTCAAAAAAGAAACAAGAAAGTGAAGAGAGTGATGACGAGGAATACCAAGAAGAAGAGGAAGCAGAAGAAGAAGTTGAGGAAGAAGAAGAGGAAGAAGAAGAAGAGGAAGAAGAAGAAGAGGAAGAAGAAGAAGAGGAGGAAGAAGAAGAAATTGAAGAAACAGAAGAAGAAGTTGATGAAGAGGAAGTTGAGGAAGAAGATGTAGAAATAGAAGAGTATGAGGAAGAAGAAGTTGAAGAAGAAGACGAAGATGAAGAAGAGATCGAAGATAGTCAGGACGAAGATGAAGAAGATACTAGAATAAGGAAAACACTAAAGCCAATAGTTGTGAAAAATAAAAATTAGGAAATTTTCATATAGTTCAATTAAGAAGAAAATTAACGTTTATATACAAATTATCATAGAAATTTTATGAAGTCGTTTTTTACAATTCATGTTTGAAAGCAAATTCATTAGATATAAACATTTTTGTATTTTAAAATATAGTTACAGATGATTTTTTCACTGTACAGTCATGTGTTATAAATATTATGCATGCTGTTAAAAGTTCAGAATTAATTTTTATGCTATATATACATTACAATAAATTTATATATTTACAAAATTTCATTTAAATGCATTATCTGTGTAATTTGAAAAGTTACGAATGTAATTAAGTATTGGTTTTCACTCTGTAACAACAAAATCATGCAATATTATGCTTGTGTTATTGAATATATTTATAAGCTCTTTTATAAAAAAAAAAAGAATCATACACCTACTTATGCACATGCATGTAGAATTTTATGAAAGTACGGAAATTTGAAAGTTGTAATTTATTTATTTGTTGAAAAATTATTCTATTTATTACTGTTTAAAATTTTTCCTACATTATTCTCTGTTCAAATTTTGAAAATGTCAATATAAGTTAATACATCAATTTTCAAAAAATTTCGTTATCTATTTTCTTTATTTCCTGCTTTTATTTTTATTTATAAGTGTAGATATTAATTTAAAAATTATTCCAATTCTAAAAAATAATTTCATTTAAAATTAACGTTCTTACATTTTGATTTTTAAATATTTTTTTTAATGGAAAATAAAAAAAATTACATTTATTTATGCAATCAATTAGATATTTTTTTGACAATTATGATTTAAATTATTTCAACTGACATTGGAGTGTTAAAATAAAATTTTGATAATTATTAGCCTTTTTTTAAATTTTCAAGCGCTCCACCTATTTTAACTTTTTGTAAATGGCGCCAGTATGATGTAGTTCCGTATTTAATTCTTTTTCCGGTTTGGCTGAGTGAAAGACCGACGGAATCATGAAGGCTAAGGGAGAAGTAAGACAATTTTTACTGTTTATTTCTATAAATATTAAATAAAAAGTTGAAAAAATGATTGTTTAAATAATTTTCTACATTTTAAATATCCGTACGCATTTTTTAAAATTTTGTTTATAAACAAAATGTGCTTTATACATGGGCATGTTGTTAGCACGATAGCAACACATGTGTTACTGTACCAATTTAATAAAGTTTATAATTATGAAAATTATATTAATGATAAATTTTGATTTTAATTATTTTTCATATGATAAAACTTTACCTACATAAATTATAATTGATTTCTTTAATATGCAATGATGGATTAATTAAAAGAATATTCATAACCTCGCTTTTTTACAAACACCTAACCTATAAAAATTAAAATCAAGCATTCAAAACAATAAATTTTTTAAAATATTATAGTATAAAAACTAAGATAGGATATTTTTATACAATAAAATTAATTTATTAAGATTTATTTTGATAATTTTTATCAATAATTTAAATTATTATTTAGTAAATAATGATTGTTTTTATAGTTGAAAGAATATGAAGTCATTGGGCGTAAGTTGCCCACAGACAAGGAGAAGACCACTCCTTTGTACAAAATGAGGATATTTGCTCCTGATCCAATTGTAGCCAAATCCAGATTTTGGTATTTCTTACGTCAACTTAAGAAATTCAAGAAATCAACTGGAGAAATTGTTTCTCTGAAACAGGTGAGTTATATTGCAATGGGTGAATTTTTTATGCATATCTATAGTAAAAAAAGGTAATTAATTTTATTTTTATTATTTCATAGATTTCAGAAAAGTCACCAACCAAAATTAAGAATTTTGGTATTTGGTTAAGGTATGACTCCCGATCTGGTACACACAACATGTACCGTGAATACAGAGATTTATCTGTAAGTGGTGCAGTCACACAGTGCTACCGTGATATGGGAGCTCGTCATCGTGCAAGAGCACACTCCATTCAAATTATTAAAGTGGAAGTTGTAAAAGCTTCTCAGTGCAGAAGGCCACAAGTTAAACAATTCCATGATTCTAAAATACGGTTCCCATTGCCAAAACGTATTCAACATCGCAACCGTATGCCACAATTCAGTGTCCGTAAACCAAGAACTTATTTCCTTTAAGTATTTGATATTTTATTTGATATACTTGTAACATCTTTTCTGAGGAAATAATAATAAAAAAAGTTTTATTTAAGTTGTAGTTCTGCATTTTTTCTTTGCATTTTGTTAAGTATATTTCGAGAACTTAATACATAAATAATTTTAGCATTTATAAACAATATTTTTTAAGATATTTTTTATTTTTTAAGATATATAAAAATTCTTGTAAAATGTATAATTTTTTTTAAAAAACATTTATGAAATGTTGAGATCCTTTTAAAAATATAATTGTATTTACTAACTTTTTTTTTCTTTTATCATAAAGAACAAGTTAAAAAGTTCAGTTATTATAAAATTAAATTTACATTAATAAGTATTGTATGCAAGCTATTTTATTTCAAGTAATGACGAAAATAAAAATTTAATTTAAAAATCACTTACATTAAACAGTAATTTATGAAAACTTATAATTTTATTAATAAAACATTTTATCTACACTTTGTACTTCATTGTTACTTTATAAGTAATTTAATAATATAATTTATTGATGATTTTTTTCTACAGTGTACTATGTTTATATGGTACATGTGCCTTACATATAGAATCTTATTAATTTTTAGTAGTGGAAAATTGTTCTGATATATTAATATTTCAAAGCATTTTTAAGGTAATATTAATGAAAAATATATAATTTATTTATCTAATACAAAATATATACAGTTCTGATTATAAAAAATAAAAATTTTCATTTAATTATTTGTAGATTGTAGTCTAAAAGCCATCTCAATTAAATTTTGAGGTGTACTGTCTTGATAACATATGTACAGTTCCTTAGATTTAGGAGTAGTATATAAACGTCCAACAACCCAATAAGTATAATTCTCCCATTCAAAAAGTATACCATGCTCTTTGATTGCAATTAAGCTTTTATTTATCACAGATTTGCCTGCATCATGACTTAATAATTTTTTGTATCTTTTTGTATCACTTAAAAGTTTATAAATCATTTGAGCACAAGTGTTTAAATTTATTATAAATTCATTATCTAATTGATTCATTCTAGATGATATTAGAATGCCTTCAAATAAATCTATATGTAC
Organism: Anastatus disparis; assembly: GCA_017163975.1. NCBI lineage: Eukaryota > Metazoa > Arthropoda > Insecta > Hymenoptera > Eupelmidae > Anastatus > Anastatus disparis. The sequence continues at coordinate 1,625,525 of JAFFSR010000281.1, forward strand.
ATAATAAAGCAAAGAATTTTTGTCACCAGTTGTAATAATCTTTGGAACAATATACTCTGCTTGATTTAATAGATTTTCTCTGATATTATTGATGTCAGAAATTCCCATTTGATCATTCTATAAAAAAGAAAATCAAAATATTAAATAATTATTAAATTAGCTTTTAAAAAAATTATAAATTCAAATTAAGAATTGTACATCTAAATCAGAATCACTATCATCAGATTGTCTTGTTGCTAATATATTGGTTCTTTCTCTAGTAGCTCTTCTTCCTAAGATTGGAGCTGCTTGATCACTCATTTCACTGACTTGGCTAAGCGAATCTTGACTGGGCGAATCCCGAGATGTTTCAAGTGAATATGCTATCATAAATTATATAAATACCATTATAATATATAAATTTTATTTTGGAATAACTAAATAATCAAATAATATACCAGGATTAAAATCGAATCGAGATTCTTCAGAACCTCTACTTTTTGTAATATCATGAGAGGTTTTAGATGTACTAGAACTCAAATTACTCAATGATTTGGACTGATTTGTTTTTATAAAACCAACAAGATTATCTGCTATACTTGATGGTATTTTTGATAATGTAGATTCTCTTTGAGATGAAACAATTTCAGGTTTGGCATTAGAATTAATCCATTTTTCAGCTAATGTTGATATACCAATTTTTCTAATGTGTTTGAGCGTTTCTTGTGCTTCCTCGACATAAAATATATCTGGACCAGAATTTTCTTCTAATCTATAAATAAAAAAAAATTTTATATTTTATAATCTTTTGTTCAACTTATTAATATTGATAAATGGAAAATAAACTCTTACACAGCAGTGCAACCTCCTGATTCTAATATTACAGCAAGTAAATTGTGACCATATCCAACAATAAGTAAAAACCATCTATCTGTTAATGAATAGACATTTTCATCTTCCCATGTTAATTTTCTATTTACACAAGAAGCTGGATATACTCTTTTCCAAATAACAAGAGATTTAACTTGTTCAGTATTCAATAAATTAAGTAATCCATGCCTTCGTAAAAATGAATGTACTTGTATTAAATCATCAGAAGGTAAATGAGATCCAAGTAAATATCTTCTGTGATATAAACAACTACCTAAAATTGTATATAATCGTTGGCACTCCAGAGGATCTTGATTCTAAATAAATGAAAGAATGAAAATCGATATTAAGAATAAAATAAATTTTAATTTGAAAATAAATACCCAGTCTCTATAATCCATTGCTTCCATTTCACTCAATGCTGCATCTACCTGTATCTGAGCATCTCTTGGCAGTAGTATTGAATGAACGGCTGGTAATAAAAAATTAAAATCACATTGTCTTATTTCATCATTGATTGCACTACTTTTTAAATTCTCTGGAATATTTTTATATAACATGGCTTTGTCTTTAAGAAGACGAGAATAAAAAAGATAAAATAAGTGATCCAAATAAGAATGATTTTCTTCATTTATAAAACATTTTGATATACTCTCATTAATAAACGTCAATGAGCAAACAATATCTGCTGAAAGTTCCATAGCTTCTTGTTTACTGCAACTATTATATCAATAAATTACAATATAACATGATTATTAAAGTAATGAATTAGATCGTTCATAATTTTTTTTTTATGGTTACCATTTTTCTGGTATACAAATCAAGAACAATTCTTCTTCACAAGGAAAATACATAATATGGGATAAACCACTTGGAGTCATTACAGTCGTACTAAAAATAGTTTATTAAAATTAAATTAAATAATTTCTTTTATTTTAGAAAAAGTATGTTTAATAAAATACAATAGAGTAATACCTAACAGGTAGAGGACCAATAATATCGGGTAGCATATGATTTAATGTTATAAATGCTCCTTTTGTTAGCAGTAGCAAAGGATGTACATTTCTATTTTTTGACTTAGGAAAAGAATATATTACACCTTGCATGTCAGACTCAGTTTCTGAAAATTCTGTAACTTTCATGCAAAGAACTCCTAAAGGTTCTTTTATTAAAGAATCCATTAAAATTTTGCTTTCTTCTTTGTCAATTAATTGTCTTGCTAATAGTGATTGCTTAAATAAAAATTTTACAATATCAAATTTATTTTTTAAACAAAAGTCAATGTAAAATTAATAAAAAATTGTTTAAATAAAATAACAGTATTCAATTTTTATACATACATTTGGACAACTCATTGTTGTTGGAAAACTTTCATGATTATTTTCAAACGAACTTCTTTGAAATTGACAAACCACCTACAGTAAAATAATAAAATGTACATATTTGAAATTATTTAAAAATTAATAATTCATATTTATAATAATTTCTTACATTAGTTGGAGACACAATTCCAGAAAGTATATTGTCCACATTATGATAATTAACTTCTTTGGAATTTATTGACTGTAACCAATCTCTTATTTTGATATCCTTGCTTTTTAAAGCTTCTCCATCAGGAACAAAACCTGCAACTATGATTTTTGATTTATCTGCCCCAACTCGTGGTATTATACCTAAGTAAGCTTCACAAGCTGTTGCACGTCTTCCAAGCTTATGTCTTTTTTCTGGATCAATCCATATATTTACTGTACATTTTTCACCTGATTTAAATTCATCAATAGCAGCCTCTCTTGCTCTGTTAAGTCTACTAATAGATTCATGGTTTTGCTTGAATTCTGAAGCTAAACCATTTATTCTAACACTATGTCTATAACTTTCCTTACGTTTAATCAAACGTATTAATTTGCCTGCTCTTGTACTTCTACGTCGAGTTAATTCTGGTGGAGGTGAGATATATTGATTATCATTTGTTTTATTATTTTGATTAACAAAAGATTCTGGCAATGATTCAATATAAAACACTTCTCCTGCAGGACTTATTTCAGATTCCCATTCAATGGCTGAACTGTAATATATTTTTGAAAAATAATTATTCTTTTTATTTATATAGCAACTTATTTTATAAAACATTTTTCTTTTCTCAAATTAATAACAATTTTATTTTATTTATTAATTTACTAACTAATAAAAAAGTTCTATTTTTTATTCAAATTTAAAAATAAAAATGATAAAAGGTCACCTGGAACTATTTGAATAATATGATCCTGAACTTGAACCACTATCACTGGCCCAACATTCATGTTCTTCATCAATTACATTCTTATTATCATTTTTACCATATCCATAAGATTGATCTTCATGTTGATAAACAGGAACTTTATCCTTTGAATTACTCATTATCATTAATAAGTTTCAAAACTAATACGTAAAAAAATAATTTGTGCGTTTAAAATGTTGCAAAAAATAAAATAAAATATTTTTGAAAATGTAAACATTTTAATACAATTTTAATTATTTTATTTAAGTCATTTATTTTTATTACGTCTGCATATTTGTATACGCTCCAACACGCGTCGCCATTGGCGTAAAAGTATCGAGGGGCACCCGCTCATTTTTATGCATCAGGTGAATGAGAGGTAGCAAGGTGGGAAAAAAGAAGGGAACTAGTCATTTATATACCTTTGTAATATACCACAATCGAGAATGGCTTATACCTTTTTTTTAAAATGGAATGTCTAAACTGAATGAATATAAAAAGAAAAATAAATTATCAATATTTTGTATTACAATAAATCATTAATTTTTGAAAAAATGTTGAAATAATTAAAAAAAATTTTTTTGAATATAAATTTTTTTGTAAATTAAAAAAGGAAAAAATATAGCTTTTACCAATGTTTAAGATTTTTTTTATTTATACAAAATTTTTTATTTTTTACCATACATTATACATAATTATCAATTACATTATTTACAAAATTTTATTTACATATAAAATATATCTGTTTTGTTTATAAAAGAAAGTTAATATTTTATGTATTTAATCTACTTTGCTTTCTCATCAGGTAGCGATTTAAAGCCGCCTCAAATACAGGACCAACAGTTCGTTTTTCATAAATATTTACTTTTGGCTTTTGCTCTTTTGGTGCTTTACTTTTGTTCTCTTTTTCTTTATTTTTATTTTCTTTTCCTTCTTCAGTTTTTTCCAAATTTTTATTGTCTTTTTTTATAGTTTCATTTGTAGTTACAGAGGAATTATTTTCTGCTTTTTTCTCATCTGCATTATCTGATAACCTTTGTTTTTTATTTTCAGGTTCAGATGTGACATTCTGATCTTTTTGATCAATATTTTCTGTACTTTCTTTTTCTCTTTCAGTGGCAATTTCTTCATCTTCAGATTCAGATGAAGATTCAGTAGCTCTTACTCTGTATTGTCTCTTATTTTTTACTTCTTTTGAAGAACTTTTTGAAAAATTTGTTGCATTCTCATCATCAGACTTTTCAGATTCAGAATCAGAAGGAATAGGATCATCTTTGTCAATGTTAGTTTGACTTTGAACAACATCATCTTTTTTTTCATTTGATTCTTCTTTAGGTTCAGGTTTAATTCCCAAATCAGCATCATTTCTTTCTACAGTTTGTCTGTACAAATGCCTATAAAATCCAGTCATATCATTTTGTTTTGTTACATCTCCAAATGCTTCTAATTTATCTTTGTATTCTTGCTCTTCTTCAAACTTTTTCATTTCTTCTAATTTTGCTTTATAACTAGATGTAATAAACCTCTCTTTATCTTTAAACATAGCATTTTCAGCCTCTATTTCTTTTTGAATCATTTTTTCTTTTATTAATTCTTGTTCTTTTTTACGCAGTTCTGCATGTTTCATCAGGTTGTTTATATATTTTGGTGCTTTCTTTTCTTTCTTCACTAATTTTTCTTCCTCCTTTGTCTTTTCCATTTCATCGTAAACTTCATCATATTGGAAAATTGTTGGATCTTCTTCTAAAGCCTTTTTTAGTGTTAATTGTGTCTGTCTTTTTACTTTATTTTTTTCATTTGCAACTTTTAAAGATTTCTTTACCCAGTCTGTTCCTTCTTCATCTTCAGAATCACTGTTATTACCAAAAACATTTCCACTTTTTGGAGCTGACAATTGCGTTTTCTTTGGATGTATAAGACCATATCTATAAATTAAAAAATTACTTTAGAAGCCTATTTTTTTTATGAGAAACTTCCACTTAATTTCTAAAAAAGTATAATAAATATTAAATATTTTAAACTACGATTTCTCTTATTACTCCTATTCATATTTACAAAAACACTAAATTTTATAATTTATAAACAAAAATATTACGTTATGTATTTGTATAAATTGATTTTGTAAACATTAATTAAAATTCATAAATTATTAATATAATCTTATAACGTACAAAATAACAAATATAATTATGTTAAATACTTACTGTTTTGCCATAATAACGAATTTTTCTTATTGTTGGTTTTTCGAACAGCTTTGGACTATTTATTTCTATATTCGTTGACATAACCAAGAAAAATGATCAGATCTTTTTCTAAAGAGATACTTTTGGCTGTTACTGCAATATATGATGATTGGTATTGTTGAGTAATCGAACTGCCTCTAGTGGATTTTTCTTTTAACTAAAAAGTTAAAAAAAAAAATTCTTTTAAATTTTAAAATGCTAAATGCTAGCAGTTTAATTGAATTTTTGTTAAATAAATTTTGTAAGTTGCTAAAATAATAGTACATTATTGACCAAGGATGCATATTGATCATTCTCGGTGAGTGCGAACTTTTGGGGCCGAGCGTAGCGAGGCCTCGAAAGTTGCACGAGCTAGGATGATCAATATGCATCTATGGTCTAGTCTAATATACTATTTTTTTGTCCCGAGGCCGAGACATTTAAAGTTTTTCCGTAGGACGCAAAATGGTCATTTTGCGGCCTAGGGCAAAAAAATATTTTTTGATAAAAAAATTTGTTAAAACGAAACAAAATATTCTTTTTTATATTGACTACTTTTTTTATATAAGAACATTTTTTTTTATAAAAAAATGCTCATCTTTATGAATATGGAAAATTATTATTCATGAAAATAAAAATTTTGACAAAAACTCAGATGAACCGTTATATTTTGCCAAAACAATGGCTTTAAATAAATGTAAATACATAATATTAATTAATTCATTTACATTATTAAAAATCCTTTAAGATATAGTATATAAAATAAATATTAGAATTTTACTTTTATTCCAATAAAATAAAACATTTGGAAAATGCAACTGTCATACTAAAGAGAATCAAAAATTGTATAATAATTCTATAGAAAATACATTATTATTATATTTAAAAAAATTTATTTTATTTACTAATCAATTGACATGTTTACTTTATTTTAAGCAATTTCAAAAAATTACAGACAATTTATTCCTATCTGGGTATCAAAATAATACATGTAATTAAAGTAATACATTTTTACAAAAATACTAATGTAAAAATTTATTTGCATTTAAGTAATGTATCAATGAATTTTATACAAATCATTCACAGCAAGTACATCATAAAGCAAATCGTTAGTCATAATTACAAGTCTTTGTTCTCAGGAGGAAATAAATTATAACTCACAGAGTTTAAGTATTAAAATACTGAAGAAAAGATCTTTAAGTTTACAATTTGATTTAAAACTATCACAACTAAACGTTAACATTAATTTTATCTAATAGATTGTTTCAAACGCGACGCAACAGATTTCGTTTCAACAGGCTCTTTCTTTTTGTGAGGATCTGGTTGGAAACATTTCCATAATCTTAATGTTTCATCTGCTCCTGCACTAAGTACCGTAGTTCCATCAGGCGACATAGCTAGATGCAGTACTCTGCTTGTGTGTCCAGTTAACTCAGCTACTTTATTCATAGCTGGATATTTCCAAATTGTTAATTGATTTTGAGCATAACCATGACCAGAAACTATTTCTTTGTAAGTTGTTGACCAGAGTAATGAACAGACTTGAGATTTCGTGTCAATTGTGTTGAGGCACGCACCTGTATAAATAAAATAAATTAATTGAAAAATAAATTCAACATTGTTAAAAATTACAATTTCAAGTTAAACTTACCAGTGTTGCAATTCCAAAATCTTATACTTCTATCTGCTGTACCACCACCACTAGCCAAAATGTGATTTTGCCATGGACACCAGGCAAGAGCTTTTACTGCAGCTTGATGTTGATTAAGAGTGTATATTGGTTGTGCATGCGAATGATTTTGACCAGCCATACTTGGCCAAATTTGCAGTGTATTATCATTTCCTCCACTTGCTAAATATTTTCCATCTAATGACCATTTTAATCCACAAACTTCTTGAGTATGTGCATTTATTGATGAAACTAAATGATCACGTTGTCTAACATCATGGTGAATAATTTGACCTGCCCTATAATAATAATAATAAAATAAAAAATAAAGTAAAATAAATAAAATATTAAATTATACATAAAAAAATAAATACCTGCAACCACTTGTCAATATGTGTGAATTCCATCCTAGGGACCCAACCCTAGCTGAATGACCATTCATTACTCGAACTCTTTTCATTTGACTACAATCCCATAATTCGGTATTTCCTGTAGTTGTACCTACACCTAAATAAGGCCCTTCTTGAATCCAAGAAACAGAACATACATAATCATTGCCTTCTAATTCAAAAAGTTGTTCTATTGAGCCTGTTCCTGCATTCCACAAGTAAACATTAGATCCTAAAGCTACAGCTAAAACATTACTGGGTGACCAGTCAACTAAATTTAAATCTGAAAATAAAATTTAATTAAATATATTTAAGTAAATTTATGTATGAATAAATAAATATTCTATATTATACAATATGATAAATTTTAATACTCTAACTTACAATAATCATCAACAATTTCAGGAGCATCTAATATACGATCAGGTGCTTGTGGAATGTATCTCATTGAAGACTTAACGCTAGCAGGTGTTTTGGTTTGACTGTAGACTACTCTTAATGGATTTTGATACCCTTCTGGTGGGGCTGGTGCTTTATTTTGATAAGATAATACCCTCATATTATTTACATCTCCACCATGTAAATTTTCTCCCATCAAACGTTGCATTTCACGTTTTGAAGGGCTAGTACATTCTGATTCATTCCCTTCTTGGTCAGACTTTTGCTGTAACTATATTAATAAAATATTACAGTATAATTTGAAACAAAAATTTAAATTTTAAATAAATAAATAAGAAATATACTTTGTAGTAGCCTAATTCAAAATTAGTAGTCGATCTAGCAGGAATGAATCTATCCCCTCCACAAGGAGTTTTGGCTGGTGTTGTTGAACGACCTATCACAATTTTATATCACTTTCTTATATTAACTTATTAAGGAAAATAAATTTTTAGAACTAAATATTTCTTACCAGGTGATTTTTTAGATCCTTTTGATGGTGTCTTGCTTGTTTTACGATTTTCTGCTCCCTTTTTAGGAGTTTTTCCTGTACTCTGATTACTATTACTTAATGTTGAAGTATTCATAGCTTTACGTGAACCATTTAAGCTTGCATTGGCACTAAAACTATAAAAGATTATTATTAGAAAAATATTTTAAGATAAAATAAAAATACTAATGTCAATTATTTATTTTTATAATCATACCTAGAAGAATTAGAGGATTCCAAACATTTTTTTTGCCATCGAGGCACTGGTCCTTTGATTGATTCATCCATTCTTGTTAAATTGTGTAATTCTTTCATATAATTCAAGTGAGACATTTTTAATAAAAATTTTTGTTTATTAACACTAATAACGTTTAAAAATAAATCAACAGAAGACGTTTAATTAATTAAAAAATGATAATTTATGGTGCTAAAAATCACACGCATTCGTCACTTTTTTGCCGCGTCTTCCTATCTTGAAGAATTATAATATTAATTCCTTATAAATTAATTCGTATATTACAAGATTTTAATGTAAACAGTAATGCCTTACCTTTTTTTAAAGTAATTTTCATTTAATTACGTAAAATAAAAGAGCACTTCTTAAAATCCACAGTTTCATTAAACAAGTTCACAAGGAAATAATAATACGGCGTCGTTTAAAGGGACACTCGTTGAAAATTCAAACGTCCGTTAAAATTTAAAAATTTGTATAACATAGAATCATCTAGAAGAGCAAACGCAATAAAAATATCGTTTTTAGGCTTAAGAAGGTTAGTTTAGAAAAGTGAAATTGACCACTAGAGGTGCTGGAATTGTCAATATATATTTCGCGGCAAATTTGAATTTAATTATTATAAAATCGAAATGAAATATTTATAAAATATTTATTATTATTCTTGTTTAATATTATATTGGATATTGCTCTTGCTTTGTAAAAAGGTTTATGAAATTTGCTTATTTTTTGTTTTACGTGTTTGAATCTTTCTAAATAGTATAAGCAATGATTTTCTAATGGTGAACTGAATCATATTTTTTACATAACTTTCATTTATCAAACTACAAATTTCTGATTCATTCAAATAAAAAGATCCTGAGAATAATTTTTTTTATCTATAAAATTCAATTTACTTTATTTATTTATACTTATGTATTAGAATAATTTTCTATTAAATCTGATTATTGATTTTCTTACCAACAAAAATTGAAGAAGAAATTTATATAAATCTTTGGGTATATGAGAATTTATTACTTCAAAATTTATAGGAACTTCATAATCCATAAGATTAAATTTTATAACATTTTTAAAATTTTGAAGAAATTCAATACTGAGATTTGTATAACATTATTAAATTTAAATGAAGCAATGTTGATTTTCTAATATTAATTTAAGTGAAATTATCAATAATTTATCTGTATTATTTTAATGACTTCATTGTTTGATGTATTAATGTTTTAGCAAGATATAGGGATAGATTTTCTTTCAAGAAACTTTTCGAAAATAATTGAATAAGTATGTTTATTATTATTGAATATTGATTGCACTGTAATCATCTTCTAATGATAAAAGTTATGAGATGTTTGAAAAAAAAATGATTTAAGAGGATGTAATAGGGTATATAATTTATACATAGTTACCGACATTGCAGTTTTCCAATTTTAAATTTTTATCCAAAAATTTTCCGAAAAATCTGTATATTAGGTTTCTTATGAGTAAAAATGGAAGGTTGTAATACAGAGATATTTTTCAAAATTTTGGATTAAGAATCAAATATTTGGAAATCTATAATGTCGATATTTTACATTCCCTTAATTTTATGCTGATAAAATAATGAATAAAATGTAATATGTAAGTTTTTAGAGAAGCTATTCATTATAAAATAAGCATTTACATACAAAAGTCACATTTTTTTATTATTTATAATATAATATAGGTATTTATAAATGTGCTTATATATACACTTGTTGATGTATATATTTTTAATAATAATCATTAAAGAAACAAAAATTTGAATAAAATGAAAAAAAAATATATATATATATTTTTCGCACGCAATTTTAGAAACATAAAAGAACGCGCTAATTTCTTCTCATAGTCGTATTACATGAATCATTGAAAATTATTTACTTACAATTCCTTTGTAGGTTGATAGTAAGTTAAATTTGTCAAATTGTAATTATAAAATTACTAATTACAGAACTTAACTACAAAAATGTAAATCTGCCAAAATGGAGAGTTTCAATGATTTTTTTCCTTATTATTTCTCCATAATAAATCATATTAGTATGATCTTTATTTGTAAGCTTAATTAATTAGAAACAAAAATAAAATATATTATAAATTTAATATTTACCTTGGTTGCACGATTTCTTTTTTTTTATGTTGATTCTTTATTACTCTCAATAATCTGATTATTATTGATGTCATATCATTTTATTTTATCTGATTTTTTATTTAACTAATTATTAAACTTACGTTAGTTTTTAACGATATTTATTATGCTTACTTTATTTAAAATAGTTATATACTTGGTACATACAAAATTTTTTTATACCATTATTTTGAAATCCCATTACTTTTTTAAAATTTTATTTTTGTACAAAATGCATTCTAGCAAGAGAAACAAGCATTTTTTTATCTAAACTTCAAAAAATAATGTATTATTTAACTTTACTTAACTTTACTTTATTATTTACACATTTGCAGGGATCTTTAGTAAAACTTAGGTCATTCAAAAAAAAAAAAAATAATAAAATTTTTAAATATTCTTTGTATTTTCTTCATGCACTATTAATTATTTATAAATGTACGGGCATTTTAATAGATGAATTGTAAATAAAAAAATAATCACCAAATAATTTAAAAATTTTGGTTATTAAATCCCTTTTTTCTGTTACATCAAATTAAAGAAATAACTTTTACTAGTATATTTCTCAATGTACAATCGATGTTGTATAATTTAAAAATTTCTAATATATATTTATAATGCTTACTAAACAATACCATTTAGAAAAACTGAATCTTTATAACATAATAATAGTAATAATAATTATATATATAGAAAAAAAATTTGTTATACCAGTGATGTTGATAAGTTTTTATCATATAACAAGAAGTTATTTTTAGACTTCTAAAAGATTTTTCTTGGATACAACTTGATAGTTACAACTTGTTTTTTTTTTTTTTTGTAAATTTATAAACATGAAATAATTATCTCGTTATTTATTGACGTTTTGACGCTTTTCTTTTATTACATATAAATGCTCAATGCTTTCGAATTCGTAATTCTCAATTATCAAGATCTAATTAAGAGACACAGATAGAGTTTATTAAAAAATAAAATATTTTAACTGAAAAAGCCGGAAGTACGTATATTTTAATGTCTTTTGAAGCTCGAATTGCTTGAACATAAAATTTATGTTTATATATATATATATATTTTTTTGATCAAGTCATCTAGCTTGAAGACATTAAAAAAATGACTTGTGTCCCGTTGTAATTGGCTCTATTTGAGCGTCTAGACGTCTAATCCAGTCTGCACTGAACATTACACAAAACTGTTTTGATCCTTTTGCATGCTTAATGACAATGATTAAGCAAACACAGTCGTTTCGTTGTCAGGCAGCGCATTAGCAGAAAATTAAATTACAAATAGCGCGCTTCGTAAAGTCATACAAAGTAAGTAGCTCACGAAAAATTATCGTTCGTCTCTGCTTTCACTTTCTTTTGAGGCGAATTTCCTTGTGTCCTAACATCGGCTGCAGGCCTTTTTACTTGCATATTGTTTTTGACTGCTGTAGTCGGATCTAGAATGGATACAGTAATCTAAAAAGTTATTTTTTCCACTTAATCTTCTATCTTAAAGAAATTATAAACTGTTTTACAACGTACCTTGTAACCACCTCACTTGAGTAGCAGGTCCATAACCTTTGTCATTACGTGCAGCTATTCTAAAAATAATGGCTGGTTTTGTCGTCGTATCAACGTGAGCCGCGGCTAAAGATTTATTGGGCACAGAACACGCATTAGTAGGACCACAATACACTCTAATAAACGAAGGTTGCGCTGGTGTTGTTGATGTCACTTCACCACTGTTCTCTGACATGGCACTAGCACTTTTCACAACCAAATAAACTGAATATTCTAAAATAGGTCCTGAATTACTAGATGGTGGTTCCCACGAGAGTTGAGCACCCTCAGCTGATTTTAAAATTTTTATAGCACTTGGAGCACCAGGGAATCCAGGAAGACATGTTTTGAAAGCTGATACCTATAAAGAATATAAAATTATTTTATTATTTTATCTTACTATAAGAAATATAAAATATTTAGAAAACAACTACAGCAAGTCGTCAAGTATGTATGTATATATTCTAGATAAATAATAAGTTATATCTTCATTTAATTAAACATAAAATTTATTAACTTACTTCACTCCAAGGACTTTGACCACAACTATTCACAGCAGCTACTCTAAATTTATACGCAGTTCCAGGTTCTAAAGCTATTTTTGTTCTGCCTTTAAAAATATCTGTTGTTAAAGCTTGTGTTATATCCAATGGTTCATCTCCTGGAAGATAATAGTGTTGAACCGTAAAATTTGTACCCTTTATTATACCCACATCATACCAATCTGCAAGCTTCTTCTCTTCATCTTTCGGTGGTTCTTCCGTCTAAAAAAAAACAATGATTTAAAGTAAGGCATAAAAAATTAATATAAAAGATCACAAAATTCAATAAAAATGAATGCTTACATTATTAGTATTATTAGTTTGCGATTCCGTTTTCAATTTCACTTTCATTTCAGGTTTCATTTCAGGTTGAGCAGGTTGCACAGGTTGTGCTGCTTGTATTGGTTTGGATTCCGTCGTTCCTAAGGCAGCAGTTGCTAATGTAGCTAAAGCCATGGAATCATTATCATCGGGTTTTTCTTGTTTTATTTTTTTAGGTTCAGATACAGGAGTTTGAACTTTAGGTCCTAGTTCTGTTTTAACAACAGTTTTTGATTGTTTTGTTCCTATAATGTTAAGATTCGTAATTGCAGGAACAATCGGTTCTTTACTTTCTTCCATTGGTTCATCTAAATCTTCTTCTTTTATTTGTGGTATTAAGGATTCGTCAAGTGGTGCTTCAGTGTTAACATTTATATTTGTTGTTGGAGTGCAAATTTGAGCTGTTGTTATAGGTATTACTTTCGTTACAGCTGGTGTTGATGTTTGAGTTGGTACTGGGGTTGGAGATGATGTTTGTGTTGGTTTCTTAATTAACATGGGTGTTGTTGCTTGTGTTGGTTTTGTTACTCGTATTGATTTTGTTACTGATGTTGGTGTCGTTACTTGTATTTGTTTTGTTATTGATGATGTAGTTATTTGTGTTGGCAATTTTACTGATGATGCAGTAGTTATTGCTATTGATGGAAGTGATGTGATTTTGGTTGTTGGTTCTGACTCTGTGGTCGACGCTGGTTCTGATTCTGACGTCGGTGCCAATTCAGATATTGAAGTTGATGTTTTTTCCGCTTCTGGATCAACATTCATTGATTCACTTTCGCTTTTTTTATCTTCAACTTCATTATCCGGTAAATCGAAAACTTGAATCGGCTCTTTTAATTCCTCTGCAGATGGTTCTTCAGTAAGCTGATCTTCATTCTCAACTAATTTTGATTCTTCAGATACTTTCTCAGCTGGTTCACCACTTGGTGTTAGTTCAGCTGCGACTTCGGTTGAACTTTTAGGTAATGATTCTCCAACGTTATCTGCAAGATTTGGATCAGTTAACATTTCATTGCTTTCTGTTTGATCTAATTTACTTGTACTTTCTTCCTCTTTATTTTCCTCTTCAAGTTTTTCTTCCGGAACAGTTTCATCCTCTATCTTTTCTCCAAATGTTTGATTAATCTCTTCTGTTGGTTTATTTATTTCTTCAGCAATAGATTCAGAAGGTGCTGCATCTTCAGTCTCATCTTTTTCGGTGGATTCTGGTTCTTTTACAGATTCTGAAAGAGGCAAGTCTTCTAGCTGTTCTGTTTCATCATTCCCAGATAGAATAGCTTCAACATTCATTGATTCTCCTGACTGATTTCTTTCTGTAGATTCACTTACTGTAGGTTCTTCACCAGCTTCTCCAGTAATTTCAGCCATTCCTTGATCGACGTCTTGTTCCATTTCTTCTGCCGTGGGTTCTGTGGAAGGTTCAGCGCTTTCATTAGGCGTTGGTTCTTCTTCAGCTGCTGCGGTTTCGCCTTCATCTTCGGAAAAAACTAAATCCGATGGTCCATCTACTTGGGGAATTACGAGATTTCCTTCTCCATCTACTTGCATAGGTTCAACAAGTGTTGCTGCAGCTACAGCTGCATCTTGATTACCATTGCAGCTTTCTTGAGATTTTGTATCTTGACCATCACCAGCTTGTACAACAGAATTATCACAAGCCATCATAAACGATAAACCAGTAGAAGATTCTTGAACTGGATCTATTAAACCAGCTTCAGCAGCTAGGGCTGCTAAGGCAGCATCGGTAGTCGCCGGACCATCAGAAGTCGTTGCTAAAGTTGCTGAAGGTTGTTTCTGTGGTGAAACAATTAACATTTTACTAGTATCAATTGCATCTGATGCAGAACCTGAACTACTTACAATAGAACTACTTGTTGGTACAAGAGTTACCGTTTTCGTCACGCCACCTTGCATTTGCAACGTTACGGGTTTGCCAACTACTTCTCCGCCTTTTTGTAATTGTGGCATAGCTACTAGCTGATTTTTGTGCAAAATAGCACCAGGCGCTCCTGTTTTAGTAGCGATTGTCACAGTTTTACCACCTTGTCCAGGCATAGTTATTGTTAATGGTTTACCAGCAGTACCACCTGCCATAGCACTAGATGATACCACAATCATCTTAACTCCTTGTTGATTAGTTACATGATTCGTTGCAGAGAGCGGCAACACATTGACAGGGTTATTAGTTAAATTACTACTTTGCCCAGAACCTGCTTGTGATGTCGTCACGGCTTGTACAGCTCTTAAATTAGAACCTGATGTTACAACAATTATTTGGTTAGGTCTACCAACCAAACCACCATTGCCACCAGGCTTAGTAAGCATAATTTGTTTGCCTGCAACATTTTGACCTTTACTCATAGCTACAAGATTCGACGATTTCATAGTTGTAAGAATCTTGGAACCCGCTATAGTGTTAGGATTCACCAATCTGAGAATTGTAGTTCCTTGATTAAGAGGTTTAGCACCAGTTGCAGATACAGTTTTTCCGGGAATCAGGCTCATTTTAGGTACAGCCATCATTTGTGTTCCAGAACCAGCCTTTACAAGATGTACAATCTGTGTTTGTCCGGTAATATTTTGACCAGGTTTCTGCAAAATAATTTGTTTACCTTGTTGTGGTGATGCAGCTCTAAGTACAGTGGCACCTGGTGTAGCGAAACGTATTTGTTGTCCAGTTTGAACATTTTTCATCCTTATAGGAGCAGTAGTCGTACTACCTTGAACAGGAATTATTGGTACATTGTTTACACTGATATTTTGATGAGTCATGGCTGCAGCAGCAAGTGTACCAAGTGCAGACATAGGTTGTTGAGCTGAACTTGTCGTAGTCGTTGCTTGCGAAACAGCTATTGTCGTTGTTGTAGTTGTAGTTGTAGAAGCAGCCAAAAGTGTACCTGCTGCCATAGTAGTTACTGTATTTTGTATTGGTTGTTGTATTCGAATAACGTTAGCTGTTCGAGCAGTCACTGGACTACCTGCTACCAATTGTTTATTTGGCATAGCCACTGCAGCTCCTGGTGAAGCTATCAATTTTTGTCCAGTAGCTTGTACACGTATTGGGGTTGAAGTTTGAGCTGCTGCTACAGGTCTAACAGGTGTAGCTATCGACGGTAAAGGAGTTGACGTAGGATTCGGCATTGCATTACTTGTTGGAGATGCTAGCATTGCATTTGAAGTAACACTTGGTAGAGCTGGTGTACTAGTTGGTGTACTAGTTGAAGCAGCAGTAGGCGTTGCTGCTGAAAAACTGCCAGTACTTGCAGGTGGCATATCAAATTTCTGAATTTGAAGAATATAATATTGAGCTGAGGGTGTAGCAGTCCAGCTTACTTCAAGAGACTGTGTAGAGGCCTTAATGAGCTGAACTCGAGACGGTGCTGGCGGTTTACTTACTTCTAAATACCACAAATCTTTGCAACAGACCTACAGGAACAAAAGTATTTTTGAAATAAGAAGAGAAGTACTAAATACGTTGCTACGCTATAATAAACTAACCCTAACCTGGTTGTTCCATGCTTTGCGATAACCATCTCGTCCGGACCATACGTACAGTCGGCTATGTATACCAACCGCGCAATGACCGGCGCGTGCTCGAGGTACATTTTCTTCCAAAGAATCAACTGTTAGTTGTTCCCAAGTTAATGTCTCTGCATATTAGAAAAAAAAAGTTAATAAATTAAATTTATTGAAAAATTTTTATTTTTTAAAATGAAACAAGTATATGGATGATATATTGAAATTGATAATTTTAATATACTAAAATCATATCAACATAAAATATAATTTAACCAAAATTTTAATATGATTGTTTATATAAATAAAATTGAAAATTTACCTAAATTTAAACAAGCTAATGTGCTTGTACATTTCCATTCTTTTTCATGAGTAGCTACTTTAACATCATCCACAACTAAAGGTACCCATCCTCCAAAAACGTACATTCTATGTCCAATTAAAGTTGCAGTGTGTAATGAACGAGGCAATGGTGTAGGTCCATGAACCACAGGCTTATTCCAAGTCATGGTATCAACATCCAAGAACCATAAATCACCTAAACGACAACCGCTCATTCCACCATAAATGACCAAACATGACTTTCCAGTCGTTCGATCTGTATATGCAACACCTGTATGTGATTCTCTTGGAGGAGGTGCATGACCGTGAGTTTGCGGAACATCCCAAGCTGTAGTTCCATTGGGAAGTAATTCTAAAGTGTATAAATCATTTAAATAACGTGGTATATTATTTTTTGGATCGTCACTATCATTAGCTAATCCACCAAAAAGAAAAACTTTATTTCCTATTAATGTAAAACTATGTCCTAATCGTGGGCATGGTGGTTGATCATGTTTTGGTGGTCTAGGTTTAAGTCTTTTCCATTCCCACCTACTAGCTTGCAATTCATAAAGTTCATTCGAGTATTTGCCATACTCAACCATTCCACCAAATACGAGAATTCGTGTTCCATCTACGACAAAACCATAAGCAGCACATCCTGGAGGAATATCTCCTTTTGTAGATGGAACAAACCATTGATTTGTTGCTGAAAAACATAAAAAAACATTGCTTTGATCATTCAATGCATTAATATACATAAAGCAGTACAAGACATAGCGTTAAGTAGTGCCAGAAGTCAGAAAAAAAATAATTAAAACGTCAACAATGGCGACTTTAAAACAGCTGGTAATGTTACCAGCACTGACAACCGGCGTTGGGAAAAGAGGAGCAATGAAATACAAAGTTAATATATACGCGGCTTTGTGTATCTACATGTATACATATGTGGACATACGTTGAAGAAGTATAGCAATGGCGGCTCCCACGCGAACAGAATAGAAAAAAATATTTATGAATTTGTTTAGTTAGAAAAAAAAAAGGTTGGAGTTATAAATGTTAAAAATCGCATATGAAATGAAGTAAAAATTTTTTAGAAAATAAGATGAAGTAATTAAGGTTAAACATATCATTTGTGATATTTAATAGCAGACCAAGATAAGTAGTAATGGTGGGGATAAATAAAAGAAATGGCGCTGATGGAATCCGGCCGGTGTAGTATCCAACTCGAACGACTACTGTAAGCCGCCATATTGAATGTATGTGTCGCGCAGTAGCAGTCAAAAAGACTATACACAAGCGTGTATACGAGTATGAATGCAACGATAGGAGCGCGCAACTCACGACGACACTAAAGCGCGCGGGAGATTTTTCTTTTTTTCCTTTTTTTATTAATTTTTCATTTTTTCCTGAAAACTCACCTGTATTGTAAACATGAAGCTCATCGACAATGCCTTCATTACCACCACCAAATACAACCATTAGATCTTTAATAGCAACAGCACGATGTCCATGCCTAGGCCTTGGTTGAGGTCCAGTTGGATTAGTGATGCGCTTCCACTTTAACATGGGTGCCGCCATGATGATTGTCTTTCTCTATCTCTCTCTTACACTCAGGATCACATATTTTTTTCCATTTTATGTTTATTTTTCTAACACCAGCCACACACTTCTCTATCTAAATATTGAAAAATATGAATCTCTTATCCTTTTACTCAATCAGCTGGACGTTTATTATAACCATAAACCTTGAATCAGCTTAAAGCCTGTTTTTTTTTCTTTCAAATAGCCCGCATTAAAAAAGTGCGGACAATACAGTCGCGGAGTGTTCGATTATTGTTGGAGAGTGATTTTTTAAGGGTACTAAAATAATTCCTTGCCTCTCTTTTTTCAAAAAAGAGGCAAAATTTTTAATAACGAAAGAGAGCTCCAACCGCGCACCCTACAGCATACACCAACTAATACCAACGATATGTATAATCTTGCGCGCGCGAGGAAAGACCGAAGCAACAAACACCGCTAGCGCCAAGTCTTTCCAAGAGAGAAAAAAAGTCACCGCGATGGCGACCAATTTCGATATTTAAGGAGAGGGGGATTCCTCAACTAAGAGAACACTAAACTCGATTCTTTTTAAAATTTGAATAAAAGATAGTCAATTAAGATACAAATATTGAATGATTATAATGTATTGTTTAAAATAATATTTATTAGCATGCACTTATTTCAATTTTAACTCCAATTATATTGAAATTTTATTGATTTCGTGGTTTATGTACGTTCCTAACCTTCAATAACACAAATACCAGTAACAAACGGCACTTTAATAACGGTAAAAATATATTTTTTTTTAATTTTAGCGATTGTTATACAAAAGATCGGTTTAAAATGTTTATTATATATTGGCACTTAATAACTTTCCAACACCTATTTTAATTTCAAAGAGGAAATCTTTGACTTGTTAACAGACGACGCAAAGTTACAAACGCTAATTTGACATTCAGATTCTTCACTATCAATTTTATTATCCCCCCCGGTATACACACTATGTCAATTTGTAAGATTGTGAGGTTAAGAAAAGTTTATAACACTACTGCCGCTGTTCGGCGTTGTTGTCTGTATAACCATATAGTAGCAGAAGTTGCGTTTTGATCTAAGCTTTCTTTTACAACCTTAACATTAATAAACAATTGATTCAATATATTCTTCATTATTTAAGTTTTAATAAGTTCTCTATTAGCAATGAAATTTTAACTTCAACTTCGTTTTTTTCTTTACGAGGTTAAGATGATACAACGCCGAAGATTCTTTGCTCTTTCACTATTGAAAGAGAACCAAACGCACGTAGGCTTTTTTACTACGGAACATCAGTGCTGCGCGGTGCGAGAAAATTCCTCGTTACTTAACATGCGCGAGTCACTATATAGATGGCGACATTTCTTTCGTTTTCAACGCATACGTAGCTTGCACTGTAGATGCAACGGAACAGCAGGGCAAAAAGTATATGTATACACCCCTTTATTATCTATGATATATTGCACAGGCTATACATATGTATTATATACATATATCAAAGTCATTCCATATTCACGTTATTACAAGGAATATTTTTCATAAATAGACCAAAGAAAAACAAAATTTGGAATTATTTTAATAACTGTGCAATAATGATCAATTGTTCAATACATCAATTGATATACTGTGACACTTTTTTTAAGGTTATGATTTTAGGAGCGTTACATACTTGCCGGTTGCACTTTTTGCAAATTAAAAAAACGCGCCTATCAAATCTTTTAACATTTGAAAAATAAAATTCTTTTTACAAACTGGTGGAATTAAGTTAATAACGATATCTACTCAAACCAAAACTTTATAAGAATTAGATATTTTGATAAAGTTATTAACTTCTATTTTTTTTAGTCGCGCACTTTCTTTACTTGGAGTAATTTATAATGCACTTGCACAATCGTCTAGCTTTTTCTTCTATTCTTGCTGTCCTTCTCTAGCACCTATTACCCACGGCGTCATCCTTGAGTTGTAAATTCAACCAAGAAGGACTTGCGATAATTGTCCAAAATTTTAATAACTTCTTTAAAATAAACATTTATACTTTGAAATATTAATAAATAATTAAAAAAGTATAAACGTTTAGTGAAAATTTATGGATTCAAATTATTTTATTAACATTATCATTTAATTATTTATCATATTAGAAATTGAGAGCGCGAATTTTAAAAGTGTTCTGTTGGTTACTAAACATAATATTATCAACATAAACAGTCTTATAAATATCTTGAAATTTAAGACTTTACTATTTTTGTTTACAATTTTACAATTTTTTCGAAATTTCAAACTAAAAATCACCTAAATTTATTTAATATATATAACGAACTCAAAATTGAACCTATTACTCAATCAATCAAAAAATAAATATTATTGAAAATATAGTTACAAGACATAGCAATAATATAAATTACTATTTTTAAATTAAATGTTTTGGAAAATATTAATTTTTTAATCAAATTTTAATCTTAAATTTTAAAAGTTGGGAAAATAGTATATTACGATACGGGCGACTTAAATCACCTATTATTATACGGCGAAGTTAGGGCCCGAGCGTCAGCGAGGGTCCTAAACGCCGTGTAATAATAGGTGAATTTAAGTCGCGAGTATCGTATACTATTTTATAGCTCGAGTGATTTAAATCCGCCACACTACATCTATACTCTCAAAATTCAATAACAAACAAAGGCTATGCACTCCACGAATGATAATTCATTAAAAAAACGAATTCTATTTACCAGCAAAACTAGGCATTCTACTAATGATAAATCGTAAAAGAAAAGCGAAAACTGCAAAAAAGCAAAATCTAAGCACTTCGCGAATAATAAATAGAAAAAAAATAAAAAATATATATAAAAATATATTTATATACACGTATACATAAAAAGATTTTAGTAGATCGAGTGTTGGAGTACCATCGATCGAGATTTAGCTTCATAGTAATTTTAATAATTGATTTTTCTCATTTGAAATTGATCTTTTTGGAAACCTTTGTATACATAATTAATTTACGAAAAACAGGATTTATTTAAGTATTAATTAATTTTTAATTTAATTATAGGGTATTGTAAATATATTTTCAATAATATTTATATTTCAATTGATTGAGTATTGTAGATAAGTTGAGATTTAGATTTATTATACACCTTATAAAATAAATTTAAATAATTTTGTATTTTTGGTAACTTTTAATTTATTCTTTTTTTTATTTCAGTGGCTTTGATATAATTTATATAACTTTGTATCAATATAATTTTCTTTTAAAACGATTATTTTTCAACATTTTTAATTAAGATATGTAAAAATTCAATTTTGCAAAAATACACATAAATTTATTGTTCGTAAATTTAAATTGAAAAAGCACGGCGTATTCAACCAATGGCAGAACGAATAAACTGTCGGCAACATGACGGCGATCATTGACTTCATCGTCGTCGTCAAAATATGATAAAGTCTGATTAGTCATGAGATTGGACGAGTTTGTGTAATGAAAATTTGGCTTTAAATGTCATTGAATTTGTCACTTGGAAATTGCTCCATAGTCAGCCATTCGTATATTTTGTGTCGTCTGGATTTGCGTTTCACAAAGTAAGTAAATTGTAAAAATTACGTAAGTTTTGTTATTTTGCATACAATTTTTTATTGATTGAAAATTTATAGCATCGCATACTGTAATATTATAATATTTTTATTTTATTAAAAATGAATGTGTTCATTCAGCCTGTGCAATAACATTATTTCTTATTGTAATTTTTTGGTTATAGATAACAAGTGATCTATTTTAATCAATCTGTCTTATTTCAGAATTCAAGATGCATTTAATGTTCGGTAATTTGGCTAAAATCCGTGGGGTTGTCTACTACAGATTAAGTCCTCATGAACAAAAACCATTCGCTGGTATGATTAGCCATGGTGTTCCAAATATGGTTCGCAGAGTAAGAGACAGAATCTTCAGAGTGGTTCCACGTAAGTACCATCATCTTATTTATCAATTCTTAACACTGATTCCTTTAAAAAAAATGACGGAATCGACGAGTAATAAATATTATATTATTATCAATTCATTAAATCCTTAATTAAAAACATTTAATTCACGTTTGGAAATCAAAATCAATTTTACTTATAATTAATTTTGATATTTTTGTTTTACTTTTATTTTAATTTTAAATGTTTTCTGTTGAATTTATTTAATTTATAATAAATAATTATATGCTTTTTAATTTCAGCTTTCATCCTAACTTATATGTTGATCGATTGGGCTGATAATGAGAATATACGATTGTCCAGAAAAAATCCAGATGATTTCAAAGATGATAAATAAAACATCTAGTTTAAATTAATTAGTTAAGAATTGATAGTTACAATTTTGTCGACTATTATCTGTTCAACATTGTCCGTATCCTTTTTTTTAAAATGCAACGGATGATATCTGAATGAATATAAAAAAGAAAACTGAAGCAATGTATTTGAGTCCTTGTAAAATATACAAAATTTGTCAATAATAAAAAACAATGATTTATTCATTAACTAGAAAAGTATACACCTCCAAACTATTACAAAACATAAAACATCACCATCAATATAATATAATAAAAAATAACGCAATTCTTTCTTGCAAATCAGGGGGTGGATTATATATAAATACATATAAATATATGTATGTATATAAACGTTTTTAAAAAAAGGAGCGCCAGTCTGTAATGCAATGGTAACTATTATGTATGTGTGTATGGTTTCTTTAGACCAATGAAGAGTCTTGTAGATCGTCCATAACATTTATGAACACAGAGATCCAGGTACAGAAAGAAGTTAGTAAAAGAGAAAAGAGGAGGGGGCTAGTAGTATGTATAGAGCATTAAGGCAGCGCGAGCGCGAGAGTTGTAGTATATATAGTAACTGGGTAGGAGAGAAGGGTATATGGGCAACAGGTAGGCATAAAGGTATGCGTGTGCAACCTACGTGGAGTCTTTTTAGTTATATAGAAGCGAGTCTTGTGGCCCATTTGGCATACCGATGCGTCCATAGAGGATAGAGTGGAGGGAATTACACGGTAAATATATATATACATATAAATATATATGCATACGTATATATATACGTTAAAGGTATATAAGTTTTAATACTAAAAGAGTGGTGGAGGGAAGTGACAGCAGGCAAAGTTTTCGCCGCGCGTATTATAGAAAGACGTGAGTCGTCGTCGTCGTATGTCCTCTAAAAACGTCGTGTATATCAAGAAAAAGAGTTACGACTTATATAGGATAAGAAATTTTCTAGAATTATATACTTAAGTTCGTATTATTATTACACACGTACACATATGAAGTGAGTGCGCGTTTTGGAGTAAACGATAATAATGCTCCGAAGTGCTTGAAAATAAAAAAAAAGAAAACTTGGAGCGCATTGAGCCGCTCAATTCTTCCTGGACACCTGTAAATACGTATATATACACATACACCTGTGTTAAGAAAACTTTTGTGCCTAGGATTTATCTATACGGTAAGTTACCAAGGTATAATAAATCAAAACGGATGGGTTTTAACGTGTATACGAGTATGTGTGTGTGTGTTTTAAAAAGAGAGAGAGAAAGAGAAAAAAAATAAGAAAAAGGAGAGAAGTAGGTATTCGCAGAGAAGTAAAAGAGGCGCCGCTGGAATTTCAGGTACTCTTTCCGCGAGGAATGTCGAAACTCTCCCGTTCCACCCTCTCTCTCTCTCTCTCTCTTCTCTCGTTCACCTCTTCTCTCGTCGCCCTCGTTCTTTCCATGCATATACACAAACACATCACCTATCCTATATATACATATATCTATAAACAAATTTTCTTATCTCTAAATACAATATCGCTCCAAAAACACAATTAATTATCGAGTTAACTTCTAACGAGCAATGAAATATAATACAAAAAACGAAATGCCGACTCTAACCGATTTTCCATTTTCTCATTGGAATGTCGATGCTATCCATGTGTACATATGCATGTTTATATGTGTGAGTGTGTGTATATATGCAGCTGGGATTCTTAAGGAGACTGCAGCAACAACCCAACACAGCAAGTCAAACCTATACCTGTAAGGTAAAAAAGAATATAAGAGGCCATAGAGGGGGGAAAAAGAGTGAGAAAGAGAAAGAAGCCGAACGAACTCTTGTTATAAACGCGTGTTGCGAGTGAAATTCTTTTTTTCCAAATGGCCTTATCCTGATCTCTCAGGCAGGCCAATAACGTCTTGTAACAGTTATAAGCAAAGTCTTTCCGTTATTGAATGAATTTGTATATATACATACATATATAGTATATATAGACACAATATTTATGTATATAAATTTTCGCAGCTGTACAGCATATCTTAATATACGTATATCTTATAAGAAAATCGGTATTATATACGCGTCGATGTTATAGCCGTTTTATCTCTCTTCTCAACTATGCGAGAACTCGTCATTTATAATACGCGCATAGCTATTCGAGGAGAAACCTTATTTTGCCCATTAAAAAAACTTTCACTCAGATATATATACACACACCGGTATAACGTATAATGTATATGTACACTTCTAACTCGTCAATTCGTATAACATTAAAGTGACAAATCACAATAAAGATATGTGAATTTAATAATAATGCGCTGTATATATAGATACATAAATTTTACAAAATCTGCACGCAACACCTATAAGTATGTATATCACGCGTGTAACATACCCAAAGCATATAACAGGACGGTTCTATACATTGTTAGCACCATATCGGTATAAATCGGAAGTTAATTCACTTCGTATATATAAGAAAAAAAAAGAAAATAAATTTTACAATAATACGATTAATTAATATCTTTAAAAATAATTTTATAAAGTTTCTACGATAATACATTTATTGTATTTATATATATGATAGTTTACAGATATGCAGAGAGGTAATATAATTACGTCATACTGCATTCCGCAAGGAGACTCGATTTTTTTCTTCTCTTTTATATATTTTTTCTCTTCTCTTTTCTCAAAGCGGCTGTGTATATGCGCCTATAAGGCGTGTCCGCCTATGCGCCGCGCGAACATTCGCCTAAGAGGCTCTCTTATACATACCTCTATATACTTAGCTAGATGTAGACTTATATTTATGTTTCTTTTCTCTATCTCTCTCTTTTTTTTACTTCTTCGTTAGATTCTACTATCGTCCTATTATTCATTTGAATCTCTTATTTATGCACATTAGATGTACGCGTCATATATATTATATTATAAACTTTCGAGGTAAAGTAAAAAAAAAATTTTTTTTTCTTTTTTTTTCAAATTATATTTATGAATGTCATTGACCTAGGAATTCTTATGGTAATCATTGAAAAGTGAATAGAAAGTCTTTTTTTCCTCTTAATGTTTATTGAGACGATATATGTAGATACGTATAGACACACACATATAGATGGATATACATAGATAAACAAGGTGTTGCTCCTATATGCCTGAAGCCGGTTGAAAAGAGCGCGAACGTTCGGGATTGATTTTACATCACTTTTTTATTTTTGATAGAAGAGATATAACATATGTGTTATTTATTCAATTATATCAAGTTAGATATTAGAAAAAATAATAAAAAATTTTTATACTTTTTTAATGTATATACGCACCGCCAAGATTTTAACACTCGAATCGGAGAATAGATAAACGCAGCACACTAAATGTTTAGATAAGGAAGTAATCTTACTTATTTTGGAGCAACGCAATTTCATAATTAAAAAATAAAAAATTTAACTTAATTCATTATACCCGGTTATAAGTTATAGGTGTTCTGTTAGCTTAGAGAATATAAAATGAATTACAGTAAAAAGATCAAATGGCAATACAAGTTCTCAAATAACCGTGAAATTTAAAACTATAGTACATTTCATCGTTGAACCCGATGGAAATGGTCGTGTGTATGTTTACTTTTCTTATTGAATTAAATGTCACTTATTGATCGGTGAATATTTTTATATTGACGTTTGTTACGAATGAAAGGATTATGAAATCAAAAAAAAATTTTAATGATTTAGTATATTGTGTACTTATGATTAATGAATTGGGATTTCAGCTTTGAAGCTTTAATCAGTCAATCGCAGAATGCCGTATTATAACTCTGCAAGCCATGGAAATTCCCTCTATAACAAGGGTAAATTTATTAATGTTTTATTCGATTGTTTTTATTGTATAATAGTAAACGTTTGTATATAGATTTGTATCAATCTCCTTTTATTTTTTATTAGTTCGGATATATCAGTCATTCAAATTATAAATTTGTTAATTTCAAGTATTTAATTTAGTAAGATCTATAAGTGGATGACAATCAAATTTTATGATTTCAACCAGTTATAGAAACATTACGTAAAGTAAAAAAAATAAGATTCTATAAAATGAATAATCAGTTTTTTTAAATTTTATTTTATTTAACGTCGCTGTATTTGCGCCATCATTACAATGCTAAATAGCGACGGAGGTCATTTCAGTGTGTTTGTGAACAAAGCACATGTAACGAACAGTGGTACTTGTATAAATTTAACGAGAGCGGGATTCGAACTCGGATCCTCGAGTTTACGAATCCATCGCTCTACCGAGTGAGCCACTGACGACCTAAAATAATCAGTTATAGAAAGACAAAAATTAAAACGTAATTTTTTCAAGTTAGGTAAATTTATAAACCAAACAACATTTATTATTAATAGCAAAAAAAACCAAATTTTTAATTAAAATTTTTAATAAAACTCATTATTATTAAAAACAAACGTATTGTAAAATTTATTTAAAAGATAGCAATCTTTAATACATCAAAAACGTTTACTAATTTCACAAAAAAACCTGCTCCACCTTTATTTTACAAAATAAATTTCTGAAATTAACAAAATAAAAAAACCATCAGAAAGTGGCCCATCAACCGGTGCGTCGAGCGCGTCCGGTGGTGGCCGTAATTCAACAACAACGACTGGTGGTGGATCTGGCGCGGAAGCAACATACGTGATGGAACATTTAGCAACATTTACTGTAACTAAAGAGACAGGAATTGTATATCCAGCTGATGGTATGAGGCGATTACTTCAATTAGAAAAAAGTAATGGCATTTGGAGTCAAAAAATGCAGCTCAGGCTCGAACGTAATTGGGTTCTTATTATGGATAATGAGACTGGAGTAAGTTTTATAATTCCATTTTATTGATGATAAAAATAATTAATAATCGAAAAATTTAATCAAATGCGCAATAAAATTAAATTAAAAGATATAAAAAAGCAATTGATGATTTGTTCGATTAAAAATAAAATTTATAGATAAATAAAAGAGTGTATTTGACATGTAACAGTTAATATCATTTGAAAATCTAATTTTAATAATGATTTCATTTAAGGAAATGAATTAGATCGATATATAAGAAATGAGTATGTATTATAACGGCACCAAGTTTAAACTTAGATTGTAGCACATTCGTAAACGGAACAATACGCATTGCGACTTACTGTGAAAAATATATGACTTCAAATAATTTTTTTTATTTTTCATTATTTTTCATTGCGTATGCTTCATCTTTTAAGAAAATGTAATATAATATTTTATATTATTTAAATGATCTTGAAAACTCTTAGAATTATATTTTATCTAATCGAAATTTTTCAATCCGGAAAAACTTGTTTATTATTTGAGAAAAAAATGTTGTCATAAGTTTCATTATCTTTTATGCTCCATTAATTTTGCAACGATAAATTTTTTACGTTCTGAAATCGCATTATATACTCAATAGTTAATCTTTTTTTATACATAATATTTTTTATAGGTGATAATAAACATAATTTAAAAATTGTTTTGATAATAAATGTTTATTAAATTTCATTTGAAAAAAATTGTTGAGTAATTACTTACGGTAGCTAGATCTTTTGCTCTTTTTTTTATTATTTAACATCTTTTTGTTGCATATTATCACCTAACATTTTAAACAGTTAAATAGTGCCAGCATTTGAATACACGCTTATTCATTTTACACCACATGAGTTACCCGTATAATTGTACTTGTAATAACCATAACGTGTTCCTATATGCATTTACATGGTCAAATGATAATATTTAAAACTTTACTAAAGTACAAGAAAATAAATATAACTTCAACCGTTAACTGTGAAGTTCTGTAAAATTTTATTGAATGTCGATTTTTTTAAAATAAGACATTTCAAAATATTTCACCTCTAATTATAATTTTATAATTTTGTTTTTAATAATTGTATTGATAAATTAATGAATACAACGTAAATTGATATTAAAAAATTTGAAAATAAAATAATAATTGATGTACATTATTTATAAATATTTAACTTCATGACTAAAATAAATCTAAATAAATTTGTATAACATCATTAGATTGTTAAATAAAATTTAAAACATTTATATTTTCCTGTTTTTTTCTAGGCTGTTATGGAAAGATTTCCGGCAGCGTTAATCCAAGAGCCAACAGCTTTCACATCACGCGATCCTATGGAAATGTATAACAATATATTAGTATTTACGGTAGCGGATGACAGTGCAGGTTCAGGTGGTCAGCAGCGTGCTGAAATGCACATATTTCAATGTCAAAGTGTATCGGCGCAAGATCTCGTTGAAGATCTTAAAATGTTACAAGCTGGCAAACTTGTTACCGCTGGTTCACCCAGGGCATCAAGATCCCATATACCACCACCCCCAACGCTACCACCACCTGAACCACCGCTCAATGGGGTTGGTGCTAGAGATCAAGGATTTAATTCGAGTAATAGTGAGTTTATTTCTTCATTTTATTTCAATTTTGTTAATACAAAACTTATAGTATTCTATTTTTTAAAAACATTTTCAGTAAATGAATTTTGTATAAGTTATCCTAAAATTTTCTCAAAAAATAAATTTAAAAAACATAAACATTTAAATATATTAAAAAGATTTTGAATTTATTGTTCATTTTTATAAATTATTAAGTAATATTTGTTTTAAATGATTTTTAAAATTTACATTATTAAATCACAAGGTTCGTACGGAAATTTTAACACACATAAATGACGGAAATTGACATTGTATAGCTTATCATTACGAAACTTTTTTTGATTAAGTATAAAGATTAACTTTTACTTATATATGAGCTTATAAATCTTTGATAAGTTATCAAGATGATCGTTTATTATCAATAACATTTAATATTTTCGTAACATACGTAAAATTTAAAAATTTTGTAGTAGAAGGAGTTTCTTAAATTATTTTTAATTGACGTTACGCTACTAATGAAAATTTAGATGAAAATTTATGACATTTTTATGAGTAAAATGATAACTTACATTGGAATGCTAATTTTCGAAATTATATGCGCATACTTTTAGTGAAATCGTCCTAGCAAAAGATTATGTGAACGTTAACTGTACTCAAATAATACTTAATTGTAGGTCACTAATGACATAATTTTTGTAGACAGCTTTCTTTCTCAAATTTCACTTTAAATTGAGAATGAGAAATTTTATATACAGCAAATTGATATATAATTGGTTAATTAAAATTTATACATCATTTTAACTTATCTATCATTTCATAGTACAATAAACAATAATTATAATTTGACAATTGAAATTTATTTTTAGATGACGGCCACCACGAAGACACATCACGCGAGGAAAACAACGACGAAGTTTCATCCACATCATCGGACAAATACGAGCGTGACGTGATGGTTTTGAATCATTGTTTTGACGATATCGAAAAATTCATTGCAAGACTTCAGCATGCAGCCGCGGCATCGCGTGAATTGGAACGTCGTAGACGTAATCGTAAATCCAAGAAACGTAATTTGGGCGATGGTATGCTGACAATGAGAGCGAAACCACCGCCTGAGCTTGAATTTATCGATATTTTCCAAAAATTTAAATTATCTTTCAATTTATTGGCCAAACTTAAAGCTCATATTCACGATCCAAATGCTCCAGAATTGGTACACTTTTTGTTTACACCATTAGCGTTGATCGTAGATGCTTCACATGACACTAATTACGAGCCAAATCTTCCGAGTAAAGTTGTATCGCCTTTACTTACGCGCGAAGCAGTTAATTTGTTGATGAATTGTGTAACTAGCAAGGAAACGGAATTATGGCATTCATTAGGTGATGCTTGGCTTATACCACGCGAACAATGGAAAGGTCATGTGCCACCATATCATCCAGTATTTATGGATGGATTTTCACCAGAGTATCCCAGCCCAGACGATAGGGATAACTCGATACATAACGATCATCATTTGGCATCGTTGTTAAATGCAGACAAACGTAAAAGGGACGAAATACCAGATCATCAAAACGATTCCTACTACAGTCATAGGTAATGACTATTATGTTAATGAATTACGAAATTTATCTCGATGAGAGAAAGTACATTTCAAAGGCGTTAGTTTTATTTCTTTTGGAAAAGACTTAAATTTAAGAAGGTTTCAAAATTTCTGTTGCCTTGGAAATCGGAAAAGAGTTTTATAATAGTGAAAATGAAAAATAAGTAGGACTAATAAAACTCTTAAGGATAAAAACTTGAAGTTTAACAGAAAAGATTAAAAAGGAAAAATTATTTCATTTAATTATTGATATTATTATAATTTATTTTTTTTAAACATATTAGAAATATCTACGTTTAATCATGTTTTATTGCAAAAAAAGACTAAGCATTTAATGAATTACAATATTGGTTATTGTTCTCAACTAAATTATATTTTTGAGAAAGAAATTAAATTATGCGCATTTTATTGAGTTTAATTAGTGAAAATTAAAAAAATTTTAACATTAATAAAATCTATATTTAATGCTTGTTTACAGGGAAGTTGAGGAATCTCATTACAGTAGTGATTACCTCGATTATGAGAGTCGCGAGGATCGAGCAAACCCTGAATATTTGGAGCGTAGTTATGATCGTGGTTCAGAACTTTACGGGCGTGAAGAACAACGCGATAGGGAACGTGATCGAGATCGTGAGCGAGAACGTTTGGAACAAGCACGCGCTCATAGCGATATATCGGTAGATTCAATTGAACGTGGTCCACGAGGAGCAGCTGCAGCAGTTGCCGTTGAAAGGGCACAGGAAGCTTGGCTTGATGAACTTATTGCTAGGCGTTCTAAAATTGTTCAAGTCACCTATCCACGTACAGCTAATAATGACAAGGAACTTACAGTTGTTAGGGGCGAATATTTGGAAGTTTTAGATGACAGTCGTAAGTGGTGGAAAGCAAGAAATTCCCGTGGTCAGGTAGCTCACGTTCCACACACAATTGTCACACCACACAATCCTTCTTTGATGCCCGATAACGATGTTTTCAATAACCCACTTTATGCTGCCAGATATCAAAGACAATCGCATGGTTATAATTATGAGGTAATATTTTACTATTGTTCATTGATAGTGCGTTTTTAAATCAACAAAAAGTTTAATTTTATTTTATATATTTTAAATAATATATGCAACTTCTTTAACTTTATTAATATTTTTTGATAAATTTTTACTGAGTAGAACAAGCATTTGGATAATTTATTCTGATAATCTCTTTTAAATTATAAAATACGTTTAAAAAATTTTATATGTGATGATTTTTCTTATTAAAAAAATAATCGTTGTTTTGAATTTAAATTTATATAATCAAATAATTCAGCAAAAAATTATATACAAATTGCATAAATTCATCTATCTATAGGATTCGGAGATTGATGGTGCCAATACTAGTCCAGGATCGGAAGCAACTCACCGAGCCCACGCAATTCCCCCGCCAGCTCCTGCAGATTGGGTGCGCAAAGAACGACTTGGCAAGAAAGGTGAATTCAGATACTTTTAAGCCCTCTTGTCAAATAATGGGCGTTAAAAAAAAATTTGTTTGTTCGTGGTGTTTTATATATAAATATATATATATTTTTTTTATATAATTTTTATTATGAATTGTCAAAAGTAGCACTTGGAAACTACTCGCGCATTATTCCAAAGCGACAGAAGAGCGTCTTCATGTTGCAATTCGTTACTACGTATATCCAAAGCTACGTACCTCTTCCCCAACAATCGTTTATTATTATATTACTGCTTCATCGTAAAATTGTCTAATTGCTATATGTGTTTGTATACTGTATGTGTGTTAGGTGCAGGAGAAACTGTTGTGAAACTTTTTTCAAGTTTATTTGTGAAATGTTGGCCGTTTGTATATCTTTATTGTATATCATGAGCCAAATGTGCAAAAGGCTGACGTGCATTATCGTTAGTTTAATTCAGTCGAAAGATTTCTTATTAATCGATTATTAGTTTATTAAGGAGACAAGTTTATGCGTTATGTTAAAACATCATTTCATTGTCATCATCGTCATCATTATTAGTATTATTACTATTATATTTTTTATCATTAAAATTATTATTAATAATATTATTAATATTATTTTTATTATTATTGTATTAACGATTTATCATCGTCGTCGTTATTACTACTATCGTGTTGTCTTGTAATTTTGATAAAGCAAAGATTTTTTTTATTTTTACATATAGATTCTTAAAAGTATCTGATTGTTTTTTTTTTATTAATATTGATTTAAATATTATTAAGATTGTTTACGTAGTTACAAGTGCAACAATGGTTAACAAAACTTAAATGATAATTAATAATTTTTTACTAGTTTTTTTGTAATAATAACAAATGGAAACTTAATCAAGAGACATATATATTTATAAATTAATAACATTATATATTAAAGTTATATTGATTTAAGAGCATGTCAAAAATGTTTCTAATCTAACGTCATAATATTAATTTTTTTTGTATTTTAAATTAAGGGAGTATAGATAAGACTTAAGTGCAATTACATTTTCAAATAAAATACTTGTACAAAGTTATATTTTAAGAAAAAATATATATATATGTACTTATGTAGAAATATATATGTATTATCTACATGGTTATTTTCATCAAATTCCTATTCAAATTTATAGTTAGTTTTATATCCTTAAATCCAAGCTTTTCACATCCATCCCGTTTCCAGAGCTTTTGTTTATTTGAGATGGGTAAATGGTTATAGAATTCCTTTTTTTTAGAATTATTTCTATTTTATGTTCGTGAGAGTCATTTAAAGCTTCTATTGCTTATTGTGTGTTTCGGTCAAAATCGCTTATTAAAAAAAATGGTAAAATTCATAAAGCATACAATATTATTTAGGTGATACTTGTGATTCGGATTTGAGTGACACCTGTAGCGATATTTCGAGTGTAACTAGTAATAGTACAGTTAATACGGAATCAACTACTCAATGGCGTTTTGAAACACCATCAAATAAAGTATTACCACCAGTCCCTCCTCCAATGCCAGTTTTATCATCAAGTCCCAAATTGAAAAGATCAACGACTGTTGAGTCAACTGGGAGTATTAGAAGCAATATAAGTAATGCAACAATTAGAGGTTTGTTCATATTATTATAATTTAAGACTGATTACGTCAATAAAATAAATTTAAGAATGCAGAAGAAAATTAATTTTACATAATGCATTTTTACATTATAGAAATTCATTATAGATTGAAAATTACCAATAATAGAATTAAATTTAAATAAATTTAAAAATTTTGAAAATTCTAAGTGAAATTTAATATATTTAAAAACATATTTTCGGAAAAAAATTTTTTTTTACATATAAAAAAAAGCAATGGATAAATTAATTAACGATTCCTCTAAAATATTTTTGCCATAAATTTTGCGGCAATTTTTCCTAAAAATTTTAAATTTACATTGATGAGCGTGGCGAAGCGACTTACTCCCGAATTGCATAATAAGCTTTATTCCTGCCTCAACAGTGGCTTTTTTATTACCTTTAAAAAAGCGCGTCCAATTAAAAAAATTTGAAATTGAAATTTCAATGTTAAAATTTTATGAACTTTATAATATATCGATGTTAATTAAAATTTGATTTTTTTCTCATCACTTTTATTAGTTTGTATAATGAATAGTTTAATATGATATTTTATTAATAAAATATTAATATTTTGTAAATATTTCAACAATTGTTTCAATTTCATAAGTTTTTAATTGAACGAGAACAAATTACTTTATTCTTGCAAAAGAGAGAATAAAGTCATTTATTCTCGTTAAATTTTAGAAATCAGTTATATGTTAATTTCGGCTCACTTTTCGATTTAATAAAATGGCCATTATTGTTGAGGTAGAAATAAAATACTTTTTGCGCTTCAAGTTGAAAATTTCGAGAAAATTACATATCAACTAATACATGAAAAATTAAAAGTTTTAAATTACAATTTTATATAAAATAATAAGACGAAGTATTTACATACAGAAAGGAGCCAACGCGAACAAATACACGAGGAATTAAAGCATGTCTTAACAATGCTTCGAGAAAAAAAACAAGTAGCGGATACTAAACCACCAGATAAACATGAAAACGAAACAAACAAAAAAAAATTACCTTATGCAATTCAAACTTGGAATGAACACAGGAATTCACAAAAGGTTTGTAAATTAAAGACTCAAAAATTTCTATCAATACATATATTCTTTTTTTTTACATAAATTTCGTATTATATATTATATAACTGTTTTAATAGTAGAAAGATAATAGACTAGTAATAAAAAATAGCTACACATGATATTAACTAGTAAGAATTAAAAAAAACTTTATTTATTTAGACATATAAAAAATAAAACCTTGTACAAATAAAAAAATCTCTTTAACGATAAATTAATAATTAGCTATAGAAATGAAAATTGATAACATTTTTTAATTATACAACTGTTTTTTTCAGCAGAAATGAATCATGGATACATAAGCAGTTGAGTAATCTTTCATGGAATTAAACTACCGCTACATTTTTTTTTATTAAAAAGTATTACAAATATTATCTAAAATATTATCAATTTCAGTTGTTTTATAAAATGTATATATTTATAAAACGAATTAATAAGTAATTTATTAAAAATTGTTGAATTTAATTATTTATAAAACTATTGAGTCAGGTTGTACATTAAAAATAAAATAATAGAATAAAATTACATAAAACTTTCATTGTATTGATTATGTTTCATTGCAGTTGAATATCATCATGTATCACAGACACAGTTAATTTTTAAAGTGAAGTCGTGATGAAAAGAAAAATTATCATGAAAGTTTTCATAATTGAAAATTGGAGAAGCATTTTGTTTCCATCACGGTTTCAAGTTATACAGGAAGATAAAGTAAACTCACCGAGATATAAAATAAACCATAATTGTGGACCTATAAAATGTGATACACACATTTAAAGCTAATTAATGTGATGTGTTTGTAAAATAATACTTAAAAAAAATATAACATTTTTTATACAATATTGCATTATCTCATTATTTTCCGGAATTTTTCTAATTCAAATATACTTTCTGATAACCTGCAAAAAGTATGAA
Organism: Anastatus disparis; assembly: GCA_017163975.1. Lineage (NCBI taxonomy): Eukaryota > Metazoa > Arthropoda > Insecta > Hymenoptera > Eupelmidae > Anastatus > Anastatus disparis. Next base: position 1,661,416 of record JAFFSR010000281.1, read on the forward strand.
AAATTAATCTAATAGTTTATATTAAGTTATTAAAATTTAATATGAATCTTTTTATAAGCATACCTTCCAAAACTATTAACAAGGGATACTATTTCACTTCTTTCTAGGAAAAATTGTTTTTTATTAACACTTAATAAAGTAGGTTCATATTTATCAAACTTTCCAGAAAATAAAATTTTCAGTGCTGTTCCTAAACCTTGAATTTGAAGTTTACCCCATAATTTACATTTATCACATCCAACACAATCCATTATGCGAGAAATATTTCTAAAATGTTGTTTGAATTCTTCTTTCAATATTTGAGCCTCCATCCCTCCTCCATTAAACATAACACTTTCATTAAAATGTTCAGAAAAAGTTCTGTAAAAGTAATATTTTATTTAAACTTACTTTCTACATGATTATTTTATATGAATCTTAATATTTAAATTATAATACCTGACTATGCTTAAAATATCATTAATTGCTAATCTAGTATCCTTATCCTCTTCTTCATTACCAGTATAATATTCTTCTCTTTCTAAATAAGGAGCTGCTTTTACAAGCGCTCTTAATTCTAACATATACACAAAATACAGATTTTTTAACCAGTTTGGACCTTCTCCATTAGTGGTATCGGGCGAAAAACGTCTCGTCAGTTCTTCTAAATTCGGTCCCCATTGCCCTTCAGGAGATACATCTAAACCAGTTTGAGAAGATAATAAGTACTTGGAACACAAATGTATATTTATGCTAGAATGAAGCCCAGAAATAACTCTATAAAATACTCTCTTTTCTAAACACATTGCTAAAAAAGAAAAATTTTTTAAATAAATTTTTTTTATTTAAATTGATTTCATAAAGGTCATATATATATTTTTAAATATTACCATCCATTTTTGATGACTGAATAAAAGTATTTTGTGAATTCTCTGGTCTGTAAAAATAATAAGCGTTACTTTAGTGTTTTAACATATATTAATAAATGAAATAATATTTACCTAAAACAATTTTCCATATAAATACTGCGCCATATTCTATGAGCACTTGGCCCTTTATATCCTGTATATCTTTCAGGATTCAAAAGTAAATCTACATACTCTCCAGAATGACTTTCTGTTATACAGAAATTATCCTGAGCATCATCATGTTGCTGCCATCGTTCGAATTCCTTATAATTTTCTGAACTGTGTAAACATTAAAATATGATATTAAACCTATACAAATTATTTATTTTTATATTACACTATAATTAGAGATATACCTTATGGTAGTATTTAAATATCCTAATTCTATATTATGATCAAGACTATTTTGGTTGCAATCATTATTTTGCGTATGAGCTTTATATTTTTCTGACGGACTTTCATTAACATGTATATTTCTTGGAAGTTCTCCTTTCAATCCAACTGGAATGTCTTTCTATAAAAAAAGAAAATAAGAATTCAAACATTTACTTAACTGTAATTGATAAGACACACCTGTTTAAATAATAATTTGAATGTCAATTTCATTTTGATTGATTAAATATAAGTAAACAACTTACATCTTGGCATGGTTTAATATGACAAAAGCGCATAGCACACTTGCTATCGTCTGCCCAAAAGGGACAATCACTATTAAGATTGACTTTATAAAATCTAAAATAGTCTCTGACTAGAAGACTTTGTAATCTAGGATAAATTTTAACATTATTAAAATAATCTACTGTATCAACAGTACAACTGCAATCATCTATGGTACCATTCAGCTGAAAAATACACAAAGCATATGTTTAAGTTCATCAAAGTTAATCAGTATTATAAACAAGTAAGCTTTCACACTATTGGTATGTCAAAAATGTAATAAAAATACAATAGCAATTGCATCATAAATCCCAGGTTAATTTTATTGTCATTATATGAATATAGAAACGTAAAAAATATCTATTTATAGTTAATAGCTACAATAACGTAAAGACACGAATATAGATCAACTTAGCATCAATAATAATTCACTTATGTATAAAAAAAAGGTTATGCTTTAATGTATACAATAAAAAAAAAACATCAATTAAAACAAACAAAATAACAAACATTTTACCTTGCAGAAACATTGATCATCTTTATACTGATTAGTTCCAAAATAATTGCCACTCACGAAATTAATAGACAAAAAAATTAAAAGTAGACACTGTAAATCACGGCCCCTTTCGAATCTCATCATCTCGAATCTGGCCATATCGTTCTCATTACATTAATCAGTAATATTCTAATATTAAATTCCTGATATTGTCTATGTATAACTGTGATCATTTAAATTAAAAATAAACACTTAAAAAATTAGTAAAATAATTACTATTCATCGCTTTTGTTTGACTTATAATCTTTTTTCTCTTTTTCAAAACCGACTGTCAGTCCGCGCAGTAGCAGCTGAGTGTGTATCTGTGCCTGAGCTAAAGCACGTAGAACACAAAGCTTAATCCAACATATATATATAGATTAAGTACACTCAGAGCCGTACAGCAATCGTATACACACAAACACACGACTTGTACCGTTACCAGTGTATATATTGGCTTTCTTTCTACAACTACTTGACCGATGACGTGATTTATATTTTTCTAAATAATCATAAAATTTGTTTCTGTCTTTTTCTTCATTTACGTGCCGTTAGCTGTTTTGTAGAAAGAAATCTAATGTTTATTTTGCAACGTGGTAAAATTAACTTTCACATCGAAATTTATTTTATATACATATATATATGCGTCCACGTGGGCAAAAATGATAGGTGATGGGAAGCGCTTCTCTTACTCCAATTGATGTTTAAAATTTTACATACGTGGGCATTAAATGATAAGAGCGCTGATAATAATAATTATGTACGTTCAATTGACGTGTTTTAAAACTCGTTAATATAAGGAAAAAAATTACATAACTTAATTTTTTTTTTGTTTTATTTAAAATATACATAATTTTTGTTTTAAAAAAATATAAAATTATGAGTATGTTAGGACTGCACGGATTTTAATATTTAATTATAAACTATATAAATATTTAATCTTTTTTTTAGAATTTCTTTAAGTAGTTAAATTTTTTTGTAATTATTATTATGTACAAAATTAATATTAGTAATCATGTTCTTCATAATTTTCTTTACAATCTATTAAATTACTTATGCTTTCATAAAATTCATCTTGCTCTAATCCTGAATCAGCAAATGCATGAAATTTATTTATGCTTCTAACTTTTTTAACATATTTATGAAGAGATTCATACATGTCTGCTATAAATTTACCACTGTGCAAGCCAGCCATAACTGGTACACTTTTAACATCTAAAATGTGATTTATTATTTTAATTTTTTTTTTCAAAATTAAACTATTAAATTATTTAAATAAAAAGGTAAATAATAAACTTACCTTCAGTTCTAGTTTTGTTTGAAATATTTCCATCTTCTTGAACATTATTATTGAAAATTCTAGGATATGGATCTTTAATTTGTAATCCATTAGTAGCAGTTGTAAGATAAGAAGCAGTATTACTGCAGGAACATTCTAAATATAGGCTCATCATTTCATGAACACTCGAACATCTGTAGGCAGCTTTTGCCATTTGTTCATGGTTTTCTTCTTTCATTGGACGTTTCAAACGATTTTCTGAGATACCTCTTAAAGCTAAGCTTTGCATAGCATTGTCAGAATTTATATTACAACTAGGTGTTAACGTTGTCCACGGAAAACTGCCATCAAGATCATCTAACATGTCGATTAAATCTTGATCAGTTTGTAATGGGAATGGCAAACTTAAACTAGTTGCTACAGCTTTTCTACCAACTTTATTTAAATCTGCACAAAGGTCAGATAATGCAGACATAGGATAACTTTTATGTCTATAACGTAAACTGAGTGTGTCTAAGGCAGTTGCTAATAATGCACTTGTATGGTATCTGAGATTAGATTTATAAGAAATATTTTCTAATAAGCGAGGTTTACCAGGAGTAAGCCAACCAGTTGACCCACAACATAGTGGACTAAATAATGATGAGTTTTCTCCTATTTGTTGCCAACACAATACTGTATTAATTACTTTTACATAATCAGAGACTGATTGATCTCTTGGTGAAGCATCAAACACTGGCCAAGCTATGATACTTTTGCCATACTCATCTCTTAAATATTCAATGCAAGACGCACTTAAACCACCAAATCCATCATTGGCATCAAAAAGTAACTAAATACATAGAAAAATTTTTTATTAAAATTTTATTCTTCTTAAATTATAATAAATAAAAAATTTAATAAGTTGTACCTGAAAACCTTGCATCAAATCGCATTCTTCAACATAAGTTCTTATTCTGTCCACAAAATTTTCTGAAAATTGTTGAGTTTTCCATAAACTTTGTCCATAAGGAAATATATCAAATGGTTGGGTTGCAGATCCATGTTCATACTCTTTTATAACATTTACAGTTCTTGAATGAAGACGAGGAATCAAATAATCAACCCATGTTTTTGTTTCATTTTCAAGATCATAAGTAATATTTTTGCTTTCTTCTGTTTGATCTAAACTTTTCAAAAAAGCTGACTTTTCTTGTTTGGGTTCTATAGTAGTTTCCAATTTGTTTTCTTCCCATAATAATTCTGGTTGTTCATGATCTTCTGCAGCAATTTCAGAAAGATTGCCCTCTTGACTTAAATATCCAAATGTACCCTTTAAGTCAGCAATCAATAGTCTTGGAGTGAAAGTTACTTTCTGAAAAATATGTTATTGTAAAATACATTTTTAAGATTATTTTAAATTCATAAAAAGAAAAGTTTGACTACCTTTTTATATTCTCCTTCTCTATACAAAACATCAGGATTGATTTCTGATGGACTTTCAGGATCATAGGAAAAATTAGTTTCCTAAATGAAAATTTATATTTAATATCAAATTTATTATAATGAAATTAAATTTAATATAAACAAAGAATAACTTGAATCAATTTAAGCTTGAAATAATTTTTTAAAATATTTATATTAAAATATAAATATTTATAAATAATAAATGTTATTAAATACATTATTTTAAAAACTTGTTATGTAATATAAAAGAGAACTACATAAAAAAACTATGATTCACAAATAACTGTAATATACAATACAAAAAAGCTCAAGGAAAATTTCTACTATAGAAATATAAGATTTCAAAAGTAAAATAATGGTTCAAAAATATGTAACATAAAAACAACAGCAATAATAAGAAACAAATAAATGTTTATTGCATGATAAAATCTATTACAAATAACATTTTCATTATTTATTTTATATTTTCACAATAGTTTCACTTTGTTTGATTTATGTAAACCAACAGCAAAATCGTACTAATTTCAATGTTTAATTCATTTACATATTTTACATTTGTACAATGAATACATTTTGAAGTTTATACACTAACTTTCGAGTAATTTCATTCCCAACCCTTAGGTCTATCTATTCTTTTATTTTCCCAAGTAGAAATATCTTTTTCCTTAACATCTTCATATATTGCTTCCAGAGTCAATTCTTTTGGATCTTTAAGATGAAGACCAGATCTCATAGCTTCTTCTTTCATATGTTTTTCAACTTTTCGATATTTGTATCGTAAAGCTGTAAATTCTCTAAGCCCTATCGAGCCACCTACTACAAATGTTATAAATGGTATTCCCACTTTGACAAGTCTCTGATTGAAAAATGCTTTTATTTTATTCATATTGTATAATTTTGTTGTATTTGGCTTATTTAAAGAAATATTAACAATAGTCGCTCAAGTCGATTCAAGTGATTTTTCCATGTCATTCTTTTTTAAACTTTCAATAAATTTACCTGAAGATTCCACCAATGAGTACCTACAAAATTTGCGTAATGACCCAATTGAATTGTTATTATTTCTCTGGTTGTCATAATTAATGTTTATAATTTTTTGCCGGCGATCATAATATTTCTAACCTTAACACCTTTCAGGTTTTGTAAAATATTAAGGTCCAATTGTAGAATTAAAAATATATTTGAATACCTATGTTGAAGTTTAAAAAATATTACAAAATAATATTTTTCAACTGTGCAGTAAAAATTACGTAATAATACTAAATAACGTAACTAATAACAAATTTGCTAGAATAAATCGTTTAATATACAGTCAAAACTATAAGAATTATCACGTGTGTACATAGTAGGTGGCGACACACACGCTTTGGTATAAAATAAATTTTTAAATGAACAAAAACAAGTTTAAAAATAATTTATTTTTATTGAAAATTACAATGAAATTTAAACAGAAAAGGGTTTTTGAATAAATGCTTATTAAATATCAAATCAAATTAAAATATTGAATGGTTTAGAATTTTTTAATTTGAAATTAACTTTTAAAACAAATAACGTATTATTATAAATTAATTATATTTTTATTAATTATTGAATATGGAGTGAAATACTCTTTGAAAAATTGTTTTTTAAATAAAAATATTTTTAAAAGATAATGCTGTTTTGCAAAAAAAATAAACCAGTATTCAATGATTCCTAAAAATTTCATTGATATATGTACAAAAAACATGTTATATAAATAGTATTAATTAAGTCTTTATGCAACAGTTAAAAGTAGAAAAATAATTTATTATACATTACAACCGTCTTATGGTAAAATACTTTTAGATTGTCAACTTTTTGTTCATGGATACTTTAGAAATCATCTTTATTCCAATCTGATTTTGCAAGACATTCATCTAAATGATTATTCATCAAAGATTGTTTAATTAAAGTCATACAAACAGGACAAGGATATTCATCTAAAATTTCTTTTTCATCAGTCTTTGTTGATTCAATACTATGATTTTTATCATCTCCAGTACTGTCATCAAATATAGATGCTACATCATTATCATCATTAAAATCATTGCTCTCTTCATTGCTATCGTTGAACACAGAAGCAACACATTCTTCTAAATGTTGGTTTAAACTTACACCAGGTTCTAATTCTTTGTCACAAATTAAGCAATGATTTGGAGAGTCATGTAAATTAACAGAACTAGAGCTGGAATCGTGAACTGATACAACATCATCATCCTTTGCATTTTCAAAATCATTTTGTAAACAACTATCTAAATGATCATTAAACTTATCCGTTTTTAATTTCTTTTTACACAATGGACATTCTACTTCAGAAGAAATTGAAGGTGACTTTGTTTCATTTTTAAACATTTTATTAGGACTTGAAAAGTCATCTTCACTTTTTCTTTTTTTATCTGAATTTGCAGGCAATACTTCTGAAAAATCTGTACTTTCTAAACATAAATCCAAATGCCTATTTATTTTTGACTCCTCTATTGCTTTGTTACAATTTGGACAATTTACAATTACTGCAATATTATTTACACAACTACTTGAATTAGAACTATTGATGCTTTTATTAAAAGAATTAGATTTACTTGTACTAGGTTGAACAGAGAAACTATTACTATTAGATGAATTATCACTAGATGATGTTTTAGAGAATTTGTCAAGCAAAATACTTCTTCCTCTACCAGAACCTCCTACAGTACCAGAGAAAGATAGTGTTGGATTTTTGTTATTACCACTAGAACTATTATTACTACTAGAAGTACTATCAGGGCCACCAGTGCCCCAACCATGTACATTGTTAATACTGCCACTATTTCCAATTTTTTTGACACCAGTTGGAAAATCATTTTTACTCGAACTTTTATTAGGACCACTTGTACCCCATCCATGTACATTATTAGAACTACTGGGGTTGCCAATTTTTTTCAAATCAGTTTGAAAATTGGAAATTGAATTAGATTTAGAGTTATTTAAATCTGATATTTTAGATTGATTGGGTTTCTTAGGAACATTTTTATTGAAGGCACTTCCTCCATTATTAGTTTGATTTGTTATTTGTGGTTTATTTGGCTTTTTAGGGGTACTGCTATTTGGTAATTTTCCAGTATTATTATTATTTGTCTTTACCCAATTAGTTATAATGTTTTTTGGTGGTGCTTTTGATACTGTGCTAGCAGTAGGACGTTTTTTCTTTTCTGGCTCTTTTATTTTAATAAATTGACCACCACATGTTGCTTGATGTTCAGCCCACCAACAATCATTTGGGCCTGGAGCACGATTCATAGCTCTTCTAACAGTACCAAAAAATGGTTTTCTTTTTTGACATGGGCCGTTACATCTCCACCAATGCTGTTGATATAATCTAACTTCTTCATGGAAATCATGATAAATCTATTTAAAAAATATAAAGATATAATAAATTTTTAAATATTAATTACTCAATCATTGGAGTATTAAAAAATTTCTTACAGTGATGTTGGTTCCAGCTATATCATTAATTCTTCTCATGTGACTTTGAAAAACTGGTCCATGACCATCTCTGTCTCTGTTATCATTGGTGAGGAATAGATAAGCATGTATCATTTCATGCTGAAATAAATTACATGTATTAATTTTAAAATTATAAATTTCTAATGCAAAAAAAATTTATTTTAATTGATAACTGTACCAATAATGTTTCAACAAGATCTTTTCTGGGTCGTAATTTTAACAATGGAGTACTCAATGAAATGACACATTCTTTGCTTCTTGGATGAAAAGAACATACACCAGCACAGCTATTTTGAAAATAAAAATAATAATTATTATTTCGTTTCAAATTGTAAATTAATTTAAATAAAAAAGAATTTCTTACGATGTCATTCTTGGGCTCCATTTGACATGGACAGGAAGTAAAACATTCCAAAAGAATTTTTGATTAAATTGAACAAAGAGGGTATAAATATTTGGTGTAGGATCAATATATTCAAGTGTTTTATCAACTAACGATTTAGGACGATAATTTTCTTTACTTCTCTAAAAAAATAAAAAAATCAACAAGGTTTATCATAAATTTTTTTGTCTTATATTATTTTAAAAAAATTAAATTTAAATCATCTATAAAAAATATTTAATGAACTAACCTCTTTTGGAAAAACGGCATTTTCCGTTATGCCAGTGCAGTTCAATTGATCGTGAATAGCACGAGCAATGTTTTCATCATACTTTATTAAACTCATTTTTAGTACTGTCAACTGAACATTTATTACAGTAGTTATTCTAAATTAGTATGTTAAATTTTTAATAAAAAATTTTTAATTAAGTAAAGTAAAATAATGTTTTGACAGCCACTTCTGTTTTCAAATCATATGGCAAGATCAATCATCACAAAGAAACTGTACAGAAAATTTAAATGTTTGTTTTCATGGTGGGGACACACTGTAACACTATAGTACGATCCCACCATTGAAGTAACTTATCCAATCAGAGTATTTAAAAAGTGCATGTTTTTATTCAAAGAAGTAATCTACTCGCACACTGTATCGTTTGTTTACATTTTTTTATACACATGTCGTATTACGTGTATATTTTATGTATAAACATGCAAGTATTTATAAAAATAATCTTAATAAGTTTATTTTATCAGAATGAGAAAATAAAAAAACAAGGAGAAAATAAATTATTTGTATATTAATATATTTTTTAAAAGGTATAAACAAAATAAAAAACTGCAGCAATTTTTTTATTAAATGCACACTAAATTATAAATTTTATTTTTTTAGATTATAAATTAATATTTTAATAAAATTTAAGTTCGGAAAAGAAAAGAAACAGTCATAAGAAATACTTTAACATCGTTTTTTTATGATAAAATATATTATTTTCTTTTCGTTAAACAAAATATGTAAGAAAATAAACCGAATATATTATTAGAATTTTATATATTATGTTCAATAATATATTTGTCAAAATATTTTAACGTCTTTTGCATGTCGTCGTAACCTGCAAGATTACACGCATCTTCTAAAGGAAGCCACTTAAAGTCTTGATGTTCATCGGACATTTTAACATCTTTAGATTTATTTGAAAGTTCAGCAAGCCAATATATAACAGTTTTTGGTTTATTTTTAACAAGATAATTTAATTCTTGCTTTGCATCGCTATATATTTTTAAATCCTCTTTTACATATCCTGCCTCTTCTTGTGTTTCTCTTAATGCTGTTTCCATATCAGTTTCACCACGATCAACATGTCCTTTAATTTAAAATTGCGTAAAAAATAAATTTCAATTTAAATAAACAAATTATGTTAATGGTACCTTTTGGCGGTGTCCAATGATGCTCTCCATAAGATGTTTGCATTAATAAATATTCGACGTTTCCAAAAAGACGTCTAAATATTATAAAACCGCAAGCACGACGTCCCATAATTTAAAAGAAATTTGTATTTTTTCTAAATTATAAAAAAATTTTTATATCAAGTTTTTAGACCAAGTCAAGTTTGCATCCTTTATTGTACTGTAAGCTATAAACAGTTGAAAGTAAGGTTAGTGTGATAATTCGATCGTGACGTAAAACTACTTGCGCCGGGAACGATGAAAACAAAATATACTCAAATCATTGTCATTTAAATTGATAGAAAAATATTAATATTATTGATAGACTTATTAACATTAACAATATAAAAATTTTTATAAAAGGGAAAAATTTTATTATCGTAATATGCTAATATCCACGTGTTGATAAAATTATCTCATTCTCTTTTTTGTGCTATGTTGCAAGTGATAGAAAAAGTTATTCTATATTATGTAAAGATTTTAAACGGCCTCATTGAATAAAGAGACAATGATTTTGAAAATAATGAAAATATTAATTCTATAAGAATTCTGTTATAGCATATCCATAAAGAAATTATTGATAAGAAAATTAAAATCTCAAATCCATGAAAAACTTAATAAGATCAAATTTCACGAAAAAATTAAAACCTTTAGCTTCCGAGGTATTAACATGTTATCTTAAACAAATGGATGAACCACCGTGGACATCGTATTTTGTGCGTTATGCAGATGTAACTAATGATCAACGCGGTATGTCGCACTTCAATTGGCCTGTAGGCAAGAGTAATTATCACGTACTACGTACTGGTTGTTTTCCTTACATCAAATATCACTGTAGCAAACGTCCACCGCAAGATCTTAGCTTTGATGACACTTTCTTCAGGATGATAAAGATTATTAATTTTGGCATACCAACCTTGATGTATGGATTGGCAGCAACACAGCTGATTCGTTACTCTATTGTCGTTGAGACACCCAAAGGAGATGTGACTATTTTTTTTCTTTTACCAGAAGATAGAGGTGCTCAATACTGAGACTCAGTTTAATTATTACAATAAGAATTCCGTGAAAATTTTGTAGTAAAAATCAAAAATTGATTAAAAGAATCATTGTTAAAATTATTATGATAGATAAAATAAAGAACATTCATAAACTATAATGCAACATAAAAAGAAGAAATTTTTAATTTATTAAAGAAATAAAATAAAGAAAACATAGGGCGAAACGGGGAAAATAGATTGTTAAAAAAAATTCAAATTATATACTTACATAAATTCACATCATTTGGTGAATTTAAAATTAATCAAATTGAAATTTCTTAATTTCTATATTATAAGATACCAAAACAAAAAATCGGTAATTTTTGTATTAAAAAGTGAAATTAAAAAAAAATTACTTAATTTCTAGTATCATATAAAATAATACAGAATAAACCCGTTAAATATTTATTTATATTTAATATTCTCTTACTTTAATTAAAACATACAGCTTTTTAATTATTTTATCCCTGTTGTGCCTCATGTTTTCCTTTATAAAATTTATCATGAAAAAAGAAATCTTCAAATTTTTTATAATTAGTTTAAGGTAATCTATAACTGTAAAGATGGCAGTTAGGAAACAATACGTGTTACCATTTTATTATAAACGATTTTTCTACATTTTGGCTAAGAGATACCGATCACCAGAAAACACTTGGCAAAGCTTTGTTTTTTTATGTACCTATCTACAAACAAAAATGTTGAGTGTTTGTTTTTTTTTATATATATAGAAATATTTATGTACTTGCGAACGGTAACGGTTGTACGGGCAACTTTTTTTTAGAAAAATTTAATATATTTGAAAAAAAGGCAGATAAACTTAAAAAAAACTTAATTTTTTATTTAAAAATTTAGGCTAGAGGAAAAAAGCTATATAATGTTGTCCGTCCAGCCGCAGGACCACTTAACTTTTTAACGTGAAATTAACGAGTGTTTTTTTACTTAACTAATGAAATTCCTTGGATGGTGAACTATTCCATTTATTTTATACAATATTTTTTGTTCAAGCAAAATCATCCAAGGCTTGGATCATTGTGATTTTTTTTTTCTTAGATAACAATATAATTTTTTTTTACCTACGTAGTGTTAAGGGTTTCTGTACCATTTATATTACTAGGGATCTTACTTGATTAACCGCTAATAATATCCACTACTACAGCGACAATTTACAGAGAACAGTCGCGCATTTAACGCATTTTTTTAATATTGTACTTTATGCACTGCACTGTTTTACATGATGAATGAATAAAAGTGATTTCTTTTTTTTTTGCATATGACTTTCTATCCAAAGATGCTTTACAATGCTTTGTAGATTAACTTTTTGCGATATTAACAAGAAAATTGAAAAGTAATATAATTTTACGCGATTATTAATTTTTTTTTATTTTACATAGTTGTCTTTACTTAGTCTTGGATTGTAAATAATTTGATTGCAAAAAAATTACGTGTACGTATAAATAGAATGTCTGTTTTTTTTTAAATCTTGTTTTCTTACACTTAGAAAGAGTTTTCAGTGCCTTTGATGCAAACACATTTGTGTTTTAAGAACTTTTTTTTTTAAATGTTATTGTTAAAAGATCATTTATCCAATAAACGAATTATACAGATTGCTGATTTCGATACTTATTTGCTATCAGTCATTTATCGATTTACAGCACTGCAGTTTACAATCTTGTACGTTTCATTTTTATTATTATTCTGTTGTCTTTTTGAATTACATACGGAATTGATAATTTTCATAGTAGCAAGTATATTAGAAATATGAAAAATCAATCTTTTACAGCGTGTGAATAAATTAGTCTTGCTAAACAGTAACAAAGTTTAATTTAATTTTAGGCGATTACTTTTTTTTGATGTTTTATGAAGCTCGCCGCGGGTTGTCACCTTATATAATTTATATCATTCTTTTTTATTTTTTTTTAACATGAGGATGATTTTATTTAATCTAGTACCTTTATTCAATTATTATATTTACACTCTATCTGCGATTTGCTTACACCATTATACTTTTTTTGTTCGATCAGCCGTTTGCATTTTTTTTTACATTCAATCGCAGAAGAATAAAGAGTACAATATAGCCGATTGTAATACCTAAATTTTATTGTTAAATCTTTTGTAGAAACAGCAGATCTTGGTGGCAATTGTCCAGATTTATCAAGTGTATTTCACTCTTTTTTTTTTAATTTTCTTTCACACTTCTTAATTCACATTCACATTCATATAGCCACATATTCATACATTAGACACGTGCTCACATACGTTAATTGTTTGACTCGATATTTGGATCGAAATCGCTAACACTTTTTTTACTTAGATAAATCTCTTCCCTCCTAGCATTTTTTTACCATAATACATCGCCTTTGACTTTATATTCATTTTATAATTATATTATAATAATTAATAATGCAATAATAATAACTATTATTATCATTCAATAAATTGTCCAGTGTGTATAATGCTATGTAACTGCGAACTTGTAGTGTACATAAAAAAGTAAAGCATCATAAAAATGATCAAAAAGTTGATTATTAGTTATTAATTCCATATAATTTTATTCGCGAGAAATTTTAGGCGATTCATTTGAGCAAAACTTACGTATATTTAATATTTACAACAGTATAATTCTTAAACAGTACAAAACATTAATTACCCTGTTAAATATTAAAGATTTTAAATAGGTAAAATAATATAAAAAAGCTTTTTAAAAATTTGCAGTTTTAATATTTATTTGATAGTACGATAGAACTTGGTGTTCATTGATAAATATTTATACAGTTGCTAAAATTTTTAATATTTACTTAAATAATTACTATTGCAATAATTAAATTTATACTGTTGTGAACAATTATACCAAGGGTCAATCAAATCAAAATCCGAAAAATTTCTCACTATTAAAATTACAAGGAACTATTTAACTGCTTTATCGTACGCAGCCATTATTTAATACATTGATTTAGCGCAGCATTTTATTTATTTTTATTTTATCCACCACGTCTAGATGAAGATGTAACTTTCTCCAAGTAATAGAAATGTCTCTTTTTACTTATTTTAGTTAAATCTTTTTTTTTAACTTTTACAATCTCTTTTATTATTTTAAAGTCCAATCATACTGTTTACACGCACAGTCCTACCCGTAAACTAGTCATCGTGTCAACAAATCCCTTCGCAATAAAAAGAAGTCTGGATAATATAGTCAATGCTTGCATTCTTTTAATAAATTTGTTTTTTTTTTTTTTTTACTTTAATACAATAATTTTTTTTTCTCTTTTCTATTAAATTTACAACAATTAATTATGTGCAGTGAAAATACTACAACGCGATACGACTATATCATCGAGACTGATTGTGCCAAGTAAAAATAATACTGTTGTTAATAATTTTTTTTTTTTTTTTACATTAAAGTGTCTCTCGCGATAATAGGGACTGAGTGTGAACACTGAATCTAAACAATTTTTTTTTTCAATGACCAATTCCATTCTTTTTTTTTTATTTTAACTTTTTAACAATAATTGACACGATTGACATTGACACTACAGATGAGAAAAATTCTAAAAAAAATATTTTTTAATAAAAAATACAAAAAAATTACATCGTGCGTGTGATCACGGATCTCAGTCCCCTCCTTGTGAGAATAATAAGAGGAGTGCACATTTCGAATAAAATAAAAAAAGAATCAAAAACTATTAAATTCATTTCATTGAATAGTACAATTAAGTTCAAGAATCAAGTTTACAATTAATGACATTTATTCTCCGTATTTTTGCACATTCTATTCAATCAGCCAAAAAAAACCTTGATTTTGAAAAATTTTCCTGCAAAATTTAAAAAATGGAAATAACTATGTGACACGTTTTCAAAGAGGAAAAAAAAAGAAAGCACAATATTATTATAATGATAATCAAATGGTATACAAACAGTTGAACCGTCAAGCGATTATGAGGCATATGTGCGTGTTCATGTAAGAATTAAAAGTCTATGAAAAAAGCATGCATTTTAAATTATCAGAGAAATTTTTCATAAGTCTATCAGGGCTTTCTTTTTTTAAAAAAAAAGAAAAAAAAAGAAAGAAAACCACTTTGCACTTCTCCATGTTTGGCACTCGGGAGTATTTCAATACGTATTCATTATCAACTCAGCCATGAATCACAGGATATTTTATCAAGCAAGCTTTTCTCTTATTTTAACATATTATTTTTTTCCTATCTCGTCACCCATTTCTTTTTTATCGTCATTATTGTTTTATAGAAGTTAGTGGGGGCCAAATACATTAAAATCATTATTTTTTCTACTCAAAATACTCATTCGTGCATCCATTCACATATTATTATTCTTTCTCTCACTTCTTTAACTCTCTAAAATGTTTAAACGAAAATTTCTTGAGCATCCGAATTTGAATGATCAGAAGAGTGAGAATCAGTAGAGCAACGATCATCATCGGTATCATCATCATCATCATTATCATCATCAGCATTAAGGTCTTGCTCATTCCAGTATAAGTATAAGAAGAGTTCTTCAACAGCATAATTTGACACTTGGTGTCTAATATTAGCATGCTGTTGTTTAATATTTATTTCTTCTTGTTTTAATGTCTCGTTTACATTTGTATAATTGTGTGGTGCTGCCAAGGCGGGTTATGGTTGTAAATTGCGAGGAGCGGCTAGCGTTCCTGCTTGTGCCGGCAGTCACAGTTTGAGCTCGTTTGCTATTTTGCTGGCAATGTTCTTGAAGCCTATTGATGTGCCTGATATACGCTTGAAACGTACACCATTCAGTGAAAGACGTGGCAGCTTGCATACCTCGATTTCCCATTGTACTTGACTGTCCGTTGCTGGATCTCCGTGGGCGCATAGTAAGAGAAAACGCTCTAACTGCTCGTACTGGCATTCGTTCGCGTCCAGCACCTGCAAATTTTATAATTCAAACAATTTTTTTTTATTTTTCATATTTAGTGTATAATCTTTATTCTTTAGAATGCAGTCCTACATTTATTTAATTATTCTTAAATAATTTACTTATTTTTAAGTCTGATAAGAATTTAAGTTTAAAATAGTTGTAGAACTTCATGAAAAGATGATTTTTTATTTAATATTTTATACTTTGATACAATTTCATCTTCTTCCTCATTAAAAATTTTTAATACAAAAAATGCAATTACTCGCTAATCCTCCTACTGAACTAAATTTTTCCAAAATTGCTACACTATTGCATATAAAATAATAAAAATTACTCAAAATAATAAAATTTATTTTTCGCATACAAAACAAATTAAATCTATTTTGTTTTATTCAGGTGTATTAAAAATAGTGCTACATATAACAATTGCTTCTAAAAATTTTAATAATATAAAATGATTATACTACTAATTTTTTCATTAAAAAGTGTAAGAAAAATGAAATTATATCAATTATAATATAATTTATTTAAATAAAAACGTTAGAAATGCTTTTTTATATTATATTAATTATTTTCACTTTTAATGATGTTATCATTCACCAATGAAAGTGATATTGTTAATAACATAAATTTACACAGTAAAAATTAAAATTTTAAAAATTATATAATTGTTATAATTAACAACAGTTAAAGTAAGACTGTTGGTTAAATTAGCGTTAAATTATAAACATCGTTTTTTTTCATATTAATTTCATTAAAATTTCATAGCTGCAAAAGCGTTAATATATCAAAATAGTTGATTGTCGTGATGGTTGAAACTGTAATATTTCAAATAAATATTTTTAAAAATTCATTACATATAAATAAAGTTTTGAAAATAAAAATTATCTTTAAAATAAAAATTTATATGTTTATAAATATTTTCTAAAATAATCTTATATAAATGAAAATGAAAGATTTAAAATCAATGTACCTTTCTTATTTCTGACATGATTTCTAATGGATCTCTACTGCTAGTTGTTTTCATACTCCACGTAAAGCGTAGGCTGCGTGGTTTCACTTGTTCGTCATTAGTAGTCGCACCACTGTAACAAAATATTTAAAAATTCCCACTCAACTATATAAGAACTGCAATAAAAATAAAAAAAATAATAAAAAAAAGCAGCTCTGACATTGATTACTTGCTGAGTTTTGGATTAAAAACATTAAATTATTTATTTTAAAATTCTGTTTTTTTTTTGTAATTTTTTAAAAGTGTTTGAATTAATTATTAAATCAAATTCTACTATAATCATTTTTTAAAATTTTTATTTTTAAAGATCGTTCGACGACACATTTGAACATGCAATTTTTATAGGAAAAGACATTCATTTAGAAATACGTACATTGAACATTTACATCAATTCATTTTCTTAATTTGTATCAATAAATATTTATATAAACACATTAAATTGTATTTTTTTATCTATTTATCAATATTTAATTAACATGCTTCTAATCAATAATATAATTGCAAGATTTTCAGTAACCAAATGAAAATAACATTAATACATTGTACAGGAATTAATTTTTTTAAATGTAAATAACTATAGTAAACAAACAATATATTTTTACTCTATTACTTTTTTTTAGAAAGTATTGTTATTTTTACTATATAATGTATACTTAGGTAGAAAAAAATTACTTATCAATACTATGCACACGATATTGAAAGAGCACCATATTATGGTGTTTGTATTCAAGTTTAAAAATTAATAGAAATACTAAAATAAAAAAAAATATATTTTTTTAAATAATAAATAAAACAGCAAATAATAAATAGAAAGGGTTAAATTGTTATTTATTTTAAAATAAGCAAATCTAAAAATAAAAAATAAAAAAAAATAAAAGAATAACTGTGATAGAACTAAAGAAATGGATATTGTGGTTATAATGGTATGCAAGAACGTACCTCACTACTGGGTGCTTTGGGGATACGGATGGGTCCATGGGGCTGAAATAACAAAACAAAGGCATTTGGCTAACAAACACTTAAGTATTTTTTTCTTTAGTTTTTTTTTCTTAAATAATCGGTTTTCTTGGCGCGCATTTACACCACCACCGGATTATTTACATTTTGACTTTTATTTTTCTTTTTTTACATTTTCGTATGTATGTAGGTATTTTTTTTTCATTGCACGTTCTTGCCACAAGTTTCAAGAAAAAATTTACATTTTCTCAAACTTTTCTTCAAGGCATATAGTCTTTGTTTTCGTTATTTTATTGTAAATAGGATTAAGCATTTTGTAAAAGATCAGCATGAAATGATTTTAAATAAAAAATATACTAAAGAAATAAAAAAAAAAATTATCAAATTAGAAAAATCTTATATAAAAATTTAAAGAAAAACAAAATTTGGCAGAAAAATATAACAAAGACTCATGCAGAAAAAAATGTGAAATCAATACTACGATGGGTTTTTTATTTTACGTGATAATTTTTTTTATATATAGGTAATTTGGAAATAAATCGATACTATGCAATGCAAAATGTAGATTCAAAATATTTATTATTACGAAATTATCACTATTATTGCTTCTTACGCTTTTAAAACAATAAACTTTTCATCTTATTTTCGTGGTTTTTAGCAAACCATTTGCTGCGTTTTTGCTCTACATTATTCTTTAGCAATTCGTAATGATAATAATAATCATAATAATAGTAATAAAAATAATATTAATAATAAAATAATTAGAAAGTAATTATAAGTAGTAGTAATGATAATAATAATAACATTAGTAAAATAATAATAATAATAATAATAATAATAATTATATGTATAACAACTTAGAGGGCGACATGATGATAATGACAATGTTTGTCAATTATAATTGTACAGGAATTAAAATAGTTAATATTAATAATCGTGATCTCTAACAATTGGGACTAATTTTTTTTTCTTACTCATGGATGTAATCCCAAAGTAGTGTATAACCGACTAGTCGAAACTAAAAGAGAAAGAGTGTGTAATTTGGACGGAAGTAGAGCTGGATTGCAGCAAATAGTTGCGTTATATGTTACAATCAAGATTTATTATTTTATGCACAATTATAATGTTCTTTTTTTCATAATCAATGTCTCTATTTGATAAAACTTCCTAAAATTATCTAAGGTTGAATTTCAGTAGGAGGAATTTCCCCTATTAGCTTTCGTTCATCATGACGCATACAAAGAGTCCTGAATCATATAATCATACTTTACATTTAATAATTAACTCTTATATAGTCCATTTTGTTTTAATTAATGATTCTTGCTAATAAATGTATGATTCGATGTATAATCATATAATGAAAAAAAAGAAAAAATGCATGAGATTTGATGAGAAAACATTTTTTCCTAAATCTTACAAAGATTATAGCGCGAGCTTATTACACCCAAGTCACATCGTTTGTTTTGTGAGAACACATTGTACAAGTAGATAGCAAATTCCATTTATTCAGTTGATCTTAACCTTTTATTATTTTATTTTTTTAAATAAAGATAGGCATTTCTTTTCATTATTGACACAAAAACAGTCCATCGAACAAAAATAAAAGCATTTATCAAAAAAAAAAGCCAAATACTTATTGCACAAAGATATTTTGTTCGTTTAACTCGATAATTTATTAATCTCAATAAAAACGAAATCATTTAAAATTTATGATTAAAATTTTTCTAATGTTTTTATATTGTAAGAAATGCATCCTGTTCACTTTTTACTTTTACTAAATTTTATCAAACTAAATTTTAATTATTTTCCTACCAATTTATCATTATTTTTATATTAAAGAAAGACATAAAATGAAACTTAAGAACTATACATACATTTTAATTACAGTTATAGTAATCATAAAAATGCATACTTCACTATCTAAATAAATTATATATCATAAATTGAATTTACAAATAAGAAAGTTGTAAACTTACCCAAGCAATTCATGTATTTTCTCATGACTTTCGAGTTAAACGAACATTCCAATTTAATAAAAATGCATCATTAGTACAAAAAAGTTATTTTGTTTTTCTTCAATGCATATACTATCGAATCGGAAAAAAGCTATAAACGTTCAATTTTTATTGCCATTATTTGACTAGTAGCCAACTTTGAACAAGAAAACGTTTAAATTAATGTCAATTACAATATTCTTATTTTTGACAAATAATGCAACTGAATAATGTCTTTGATCAATACAAATTTTTTTATTAATGAATTAAAAAAAATTTTGTTTAATTCGATTAAGATTTACATTGTCTTATATTTAACTTAATATCCATCACATATACTTCCAATGGTTGTAGAAAAATGTATTTTATACAGTTTATTACAATGTATTATTTTTCTTTAATTTCAATTTCGTCAAAATGTTCGCTTATATTTAAACTTTATCTTAGGTTTTTAATAAAAAAAAAAGAAACCTGACTCTTAATAATTATCGAGGAGTGTTTGAGCAGGTTACAATACATTTTACGAATAAATGTAATTTAAAAGTCATTATTAGAATTATCATATAATTTAACATTTTATTTTCTTTCTTTTTTTTAAATTGCGTAGCTATTAAATGCTCGAATTAATTAAACGAGCAAATTAAATCATACTTCCTATTTATATTTACAAAAATACATACTCTGCATCATTTAACATTTTCACTCATCACAAACATGAATTTCTAGCGCATCACTTATGCAATTTTGTGCAGCAGCAATTAAATAAAAAAAATGCAATTATTATACAAACATAAAATATAAATGCTACGGCCTGATGAGAAACCGTTACAACTTACAATATTGTATTACAAGTTTAAGGCGAGTAAATAAGGCGCATTTTGAAGCTTCAAAACGGAAAAAAAGTAATGAAAAATGTATATAGTTAGTTTCTATTTTTTTTATCTTTCAAAACACAATTGCTGGATGCGCTTTTTTCATAAAAACTAGTGCTAAATGTTGTGAAAAAAAAAGAAAAATAATTGAAGAACTATAAAAGCAAAAGAACTTATATACGTATTTTTTACGCAATTAAATGTTCATCGCATTTAATTTGATATTTGACACAATTAATCAACTGGACATGGTTTCCAGTTAAAAATTCAATCATTATAATTACTACAAATAATTGTTTTCTTAATAAAACTTTTTCGTTTTTAATTCAATGTTTTTTTTCACAATATACACTTTTCGATAATTGTGCAGTAAAAAAAAGAAGTAATTTAATGTTACACGTCAAAATCACATGCTTCTGGAGGTAATTACTTTATCGAATATTCATAAAAGTTCATTTATTACGTTTAAGAAAGTGAGAGTCGCTTATTTATATATTTATAAATCGTTGAATCAACAAGAGTCCCTTTTTTTTCTTTTTTTTCTAGTTAATATTATAATATACTGTGTGGCCGCTTGCGTTTAAATCGCCGTGAAACACAATTTGACTCGCGTACTTTTTTTTCTAATTAATTCGAGAGAAAAAAGTTCGCTATATATATATTTAATATACGTCAAGGCTGCGCCAACACATTAATTCAGGCAATTCATCGAGGTAAATATTTGCTTTGATCAGCTGCGCACAGAGAAATAAAACTCTATTTCGATTATAATCAAGCGCCTCTTTTCTCTTTTGCTTTTAGTTTTGTTTCTTTTTTTCTTTGCACTATGATTTTTTTATTACATTTTACCAGTGCTTCAGCTTATTTTTTTTTTCATTTTCATAATATAATTTGAGAGGTTCGGTAGATTCGGCTTGCTTAGAGAGTGAGTGTGTGTGGTGCTTGTCCTCGTTTCACCATTAATTATTAGGCAAATTCAAGAGTGCAAGAGATTCACGGTCACTTACTTGGAAAACCTGTCAATATACACGATAATCATATGATTTGTATTTTTGCTTGCCTCTATATAGTTTTATTTAAATTTTTAAATTTTTACTAACGATTTTTTTTTATATTTGTATTTTGCGTCACCTATTTTTTTGAAACTTTATTAATCTAAGATATTAGAAAAAAAAAGTGCAAAGGTCATTTCATTATCAGCAAATACATATTATCGTTGATATTTGCGATTCTCAAATGACACAGTGCTCTACAGCTTCGTATGTGTTCATTTTCTTTCTATTTTGTTTGACTAAACCCGAAGAAAGGTTAAGCATTTTTTTATCATAAAAGTTTAAGTAAGCTTTTTAACTTTTAAAAGGCACCAACTGATTGTATTTACTTATATAGCTTGCAAAAATCTTGAATTTATGCTATACATATAGTTTTAGATATATAAGTGTTTTTAAAATAAATAGTATGCTTTAGCTAACATTTTTTCGGGCCTTTAATCTTATACATTGGTCCATTATTTAATTTGCCAATAAAACGCCATACTTATGTTAAGTTCATATATTATATGCAATACTCAACGTTATTCATAATGTAAGAAAATTAATTTCTTTTTTTTCCTTTAAATGCAATAACATTTGTAAAAGGTCAATTAATTAAATTCTGCAATTCTCTAGTGCAACGTTTTTATTTGCAAAATAAATAATTTTCGACATGCACGTGTTCTTTTTTTTTTAATGTCAAGTACGAACGTTGTAATAATTATTTTTCCTCCAAATTTCGTTTTTTTTTTCAATTTCGTTTAATCGTAATAACAATTCGGTCTCTTTTGTATTCTGGCAACGCATTTCTATATCGCATAACGATAACTTGATTCGCAATTTTGGAAACGCAGACAAGTGTAATAATTAAAATAATAAAAACGAGGAGAAAGAGATTAAAAAAATATTTTACTAAAGATTGAGAAAAGAACGTCAGGTATAAAGTCCTAATTATTTTCAGGCAATAAAGGTTGAACGTTAATTAAAAAGCTATTAAAAAAAAAAAAAGAAAAACAGAAAAAATTGTTAAAATCAATGCTTGGAATTCACTACGTTTTGTTGAACAAAGTTTATAGCTTACAACTACTGGCTGTGCTATTTATAATTAATGTGAAAAAAAATGTATAAAAAAAATTACAAATTTACATTCAGTTTTCATATTAAAAAAAAACTAAAAGAAAAAAACAGTGTGCTTGACGATGTACCGTTGGATAGCGTGTAATAGAAAACTTGTTTTATTTTTTTTCACTTTTCTCTTTTTTGACAGTTATTTAAAAAGGGAGAAAAGGCACAAGTTAATATAGAAATTTTCATGTATCTCCCAGAAAAATAAGCAAGGGAAGACGCTACATAATCAAAGGAGAACAATTTTTTTCTTCAAGGTCGACCCGAATTGGTAACCTTGCTTCTCTCACTATCTTTCGTACGTGCTTTTTTTATTCTGCTTTCACACTCTTTCATTTAATTCTAACACTCATTTACATTCATATCTTTTTCCCACTCGCACTATTTTAGCTATACATATAACTATATATATATGAATATATATATCTGTATAATCTATATATATATATCTCTCTAGTTAATTAGTTTATCACTGTTATAATCAACAGTCTCTTTTTCTTTCTGTTAATATTTTTTTTCTTTTTCTCAAACTAGGTTTTCCACCACAGAATAACGGAGACAAGTTTCGTTTGTGAAATATTTTGACATTGCATCGCCTTCGTTGAACTCCAAACACTTAAATAATTTTTTTTTCTCGTCCCAGTATGTGACATCGTGCGTGGCAAAATAATCTTCAAATTGTCGAAACGTAGCCTAGTTTTACGTCCTGCAGCATAAATCGAAACCGATTTAATTTTTTAATGTTTCTTAGTAAATTTTTTTAAAAGAAGAAGGAAAATAGTGAATTCATAACGATGCACCAATGGCTATGATTACTTTGAACAAATGAACGTTACTTTAAATTCTAATTGTTTGATTTGTATTTTTCTTTTATTTCTTTTTTTTTTATTTTACAGAATACTAAATCCGAGATGATTTTACAGTGACCATTTCATGAAAGACTAAGTTAACATATTTGTAACTCTCGTTATTCTGTGGCTTCTTAGATTTAAGCCAGTCCACATATTTGCTCTTTTTTTAATTTCTCTCTCATCCCCTCACAATATTTTATCATTCTCCTTTTTATTTATCGCTCTTCCTTCCCTTACTCAAAAAAAAATCACATACGCATTAAACCAGCACAAATTACATATGCTATTATTATTATATTACAAATTACATTATTTATATTTAAGTTTTAAAAAATTCTTTGGTAAAATAATACCTCGCTACATTCAAATCTAGCAGGGATGCACAATGAGTATGCGAGGAGGCCTTTACACATTTATATTTATAATATATACATATTTTTTTTAACAAACAAAAATTCAAAACTTTCTCTTTTATTCCAAAATAAAATATAATTATATGAACAAATTTAAATATTTTAATTACTATAAAAACTGACTCTTTGTCATTAAAATAATAATATACAAAAATAATATTGCAAAGGGACAATTTTTCAAGCACATATGGGACAAATAGAAACAGGCAGACATAATAAACAAAAAAAAGATACGAATCGCGTTTTATCATATGACAAATCTCATATTGAAAATTTGAAAATAACAAAAAGCATTAGTAATAACAATCACAATACATCTACCGTATAAAAGTAAATAAAAAAAAAATAATAATTAGACACATTTGTTTGATTGTGTGAAATAAATAAATAAGCATATATATCTATATGGCTTTCATCGATAATGGTCGCTGCTGGCTCATCGAGTCATTTAGTTTTTTATTTTAATTGTTTCTTATTATGTTTTTATTTTGTTTATTTTCACTCTTTCTTTTGAAGAGCGTAGCTTTCATATAGTTTCAGTGAAGAAATCCCCATTTATAACGTGTCTTATGCAAGGATTTTTGTTTAAAGTTACATAGTCATTGTGCATCCTTGAAAGAACAAAAAAAATAAAGAAATTGTATACGTATAGCATGCAAATAACAAATGCAATATATATATATATATATAAAAAGAGAAATTGTACGAGCTACACTGACAACAAATCATTAATCTAAAAGAGCAGTATATATACATATATATTATGTGTGTACACCACGAGATTATGAGAATTTAACCCTTCGAGTCAATTTCTATTCTTTATCAAATTTTAAAAATGTTATTATGATGATTAAAAAATATAGATTTAAAAACTCAAGTTGCAAATTCAATTTTTAAAATAAGTAGATTTTTGGAATGTTAATTTTAAATAGACTTGCAGGGTTAAGGGGTCAAGCTCGTCGTCTGGAATCAGGTCAGTGGCGAGACTTGCAGACGAGCTTTCGCCCAATATTTCTATCTCGGTCTTTTGAAACACGCATTTCTAAAAATTCCACTCACTGTCGTATATAATAATGTCTCTGAGCAAAACCGAGCAGTTAAACACACGCAAATTATTGTATACTATAAATGCAAGCGGTTTATAGGAGAGAAAAAAAATATATTTATATATATGTATATGACTTTTCACTGACGTTAACTTTTTTTTCCTTTTTTACAATAAT
Source organism: Anastatus disparis (assembly GCA_017163975.1). Taxonomy (NCBI): domain Eukaryota; kingdom Metazoa; phylum Arthropoda; class Insecta; order Hymenoptera; family Eupelmidae; genus Anastatus; species Anastatus disparis. The sequence continues at coordinate 1,686,954 of JAFFSR010000281.1, forward strand.
AGTAATGAAATATAATTGTTCTTGCTGCGGCTCTCCAAATTATTGTTATTTATTATGTGTATGAATTTATTATTTTATTTTTATCTAGTCATCTAAATTAATGATAATTAAAAATAAAATTTTTTTTTATACAAATAAGCGTGTAAAAACATGTAATTTTGTTTTTAAAGTAATAATATGAACGGTGGTGCTTTTTAAATGTATAAAAAAGAAAATATAGAAATAGTTTTTGAATAACATGCCGAGTATAAATAACAGACGCATAAACGAAAATGAAAAAAAAATTTTTTTTTTTTTTTTTTTTGGAGTACTCAAAAAGCGTTAACTTACCGCTTGGAAAACCTTGAGGAGAGCTTGGAAAAGAAGGACGGCCTCGCTAACGGGCTTATCGCATTCGTGTCCTGCGTGTGTGTATGACCCTAAAATAAAATAGATGTAGTTAGTTATGTTTGTAGAAGAAAACATTAGATTCTAATAATTATCTATATTAATTATTAATGATTTAGAGAGAAATTTTTATGTTTAAGCATTGATTTTCAGAAAAAAAAGTGATTGATTTTATCGAGAACACTAAATGAAGTGATTATTAGGCAATTAGTTATTTTCTTAGAAATTAAAAAAAAATATTAATGCTATTTTAAATATCGCTTCAAAAATTTATGTTCATTTATTAGTCATACACTGAAAAAATCTTTTAAAAAATTTACAGTAGTTTAAAGTAAAATTGTCAGAGACTGTTATTACAGCCATAAATTACTACAGTTTAGTGTATGGCAAAATTTATAAGAAATAAAATGAAAACTTTTGTGTTTCTAGTAAACTTTACTATAAACTATGGTAATTTTTGGCCGTAATAGCAGTTTGTGACAGATTTAGTACAAGCTATTACAATTTTTACTATAACATTTTACTCCGTGTACATTAAATGTATATATACTATAAATATAATACTATAAATGTTTAATAAAATAAATAAAATATAATGAAGAATACATGAATTTATATATAAAAATATTTTTATTTATTTTATATAATATAATACATATCAACGGTTGCGGGGAAGAAGATGTCATTTAATTTTTTCTTGAAGAGAGGTGACATTTCATTTTGAGTTGAAAAAAGGTATCATTTGATTTTGGACTGAAAAGAGGTGTCATTTCATTTAGATTTGAAGAAAGGTACCATTTGAAAATACATTTTTTGTTTTTAATTTTGTAGTGGCAGCAAGCACTGACATTCTATAAAAATATTTATTATTTAAAAAACTTGAATGACAAGGAAAGCATTGTGATACGCATTAATTATTTACATTTTAAATATAACATATATGGGGAAATCCATAAAGTTGTTACTTTTTGTTTAAAAAATTTTTTTTTATAAATTGTGGCTCGCTGTATTTAAAGTTTTTTCACGTTAATACATGTATAAAGAACCATATTTTACCATCGCAACAACTTTTAATAAGTGTTCATGAAGTTCTACTTAATTAAATAAAAATACCGATAATAAAATAGCTTATTCTAATTTAATCGATTTAGTAAAAGAATCGGATAAAAACGTGTGTAATTTTAAGAAATAAAAAGGTTATTGTTGAACATTTTTTTATAATATTTCTTGAACATAAACTTAAAAGTTTCTCTATGTATATAAGTGTTACAACAATGTTTGTGGATGTGCCAGTAAAAAGTAAGAAATTTGGATATGCGTTTCGCAAGATGCATTGTTATACTCTGAATTATAAATATTTCATTTTTGGTGGCACGCTACTTTACTTTAGCTTGATTTTTTATTATTAAAAAAGCAATCATTTTGAGCTTGAATTTTATATTTCAAAGCTTGATCAAATACCAGCAATTAAAAAAGTACAAAAATAAAAAATTTTTAAAAAAGTTACGACATAAATGCTACTAACAGTTATTTATTCCAGATCAGTGGCACGTTCTTGAAATTCTAAAATAATTTAAATTTTTATATCATCTTCCATTACCCGGAGTCTCAAAGTCTCGTTTCTAACGATCAAAAAGTTATACGGAAAAAAAATTTATAATTTTGACGAGTGACACACAAAAATGTTTATTTTCGTCATTTTTCCCCTTTAAATGTTGAATCATTAATCTTGTTATTTGAAAATTCCATATATTTCACATTAAACATATTGTTAATTTAATATTTTATGAAAATAAGCTAAAATAATAATATAAATTTTTGCTGTAAGGGTTATAAAGAGGAGTGACAAGAAAATTAACAACTTCGTGGATTTCCCCATATATATTACATAAGACTAAAACGTTTTTTTGATTGATTGTTGGCGCGTTATACTCGAAAATAGATATTAGTTTTAAATTTGTATGATCGAATATAGACTTTCATAGGAGTTCAAAACAGGATTAGGAACTAATAATATTGTATAATTTGCAGGCTAAAAACAGAAGCCGACATAAGACATAAGGAATAAGAAAATACATTGCCAGTATATCTATATGTGCGAGGAATAACAGAAATAAGAAATTTATTCCCTCTTATTTCTCGCATGTATAGATATACTGGCAATGTATTTTCTTATTCCTTATGTCTTATGTCGGCTTCTGTTTTTAGCCTGCAAATTATACAATATTATTAGTTCCTAATCCTGTTTTGAAAGTCTATATTCGATCATACAAATCTTGTGCAAATACAATCTTGTGTAATATATATATGTTATATTTAGAATGTAAATAATTAATGCGTATCACAATGCTTTCCTTGTCATTCAAGTTTTTAAAATAATAAATATTTTTAAAGAATGTAAGTGCTGCCACTACAAAATTAAAAACAAAAAATTTATTTTCAAATCGTACCTTTCTTCAAATCTAAATGAAATGACACCTCTTTTCAGCCCCAAATGAAATGACATCTATTTTCAGTCCAAAATAAAATGACACCTTTCTTTAACTCAAAATGAATAGTCACCTCTCTTAAGGCAAAAATTAAATGACACCTTCTTCTCCGTAACCGTCGAAATGTGCATTTGAGCAAATTATCCCTATTAATGCAAAACGTTTTAATTAACAATTTTAAATGAAAAAGTTTTAATTAAAAACTTTTTTCTAACGTTTTGTGCTAGTAGTGATAAAAATGTTCACATTCATAATGTCCAAATTAATAATCGTTAACAAGTGATTTCTATTAGACATAAAAAGTCCTAATTTTTCACATAAAATTTTAGGTTGCTATAAAATAAAATAAAATCTCAACTCACCTGAGTATGATTTCTCTGTGCACGATTTTGGCCAGAATGGAAGGTACTACGGCTTGGGACATTCCTTGGAAATGCTGGCGTTGTGGGCGTTGCCAATCTATTGCTTGGTGTGACACCCAAGCTTTAAAAAGAAAATTTTAAATAATCATCAGTAAGTAAAAACTTTTTAAAATTACCATGTAATATATAATATTAAATCATCTCGTCATTCGAATATCAAGTGTCACTTGGCTTAATTACAGTTATAAAATATGTCTATATTTTTTTTGTATCTACACTGATAGATAAAATACAATTGATTTAAAAAAAAAAAAATAAATTATTTTTGTACAATGTTGAAGCAGAAATAACTACGAAAATAAAATGATATATTAATATTTTAACGATAAATAAGGTATATTGTTATTAATGTATTATTTGCGTTTCTTAACGCAAATCCATTATAAACATTTACTACGCTAACACTGACGGTCTACGCATTCATAAAAAGAATAACATGGTGACACATTTTTTTTAATGCTATAATTATGCTTACTAATTTTTGACACTTAAATTCATTACTGCACATTGAGAATTAATTAAATTTTTATCTAAGATAACTTAAATTTTCTTAACGAGCACGATAACTTAACTAAATAATAAAATTAATCGTATCTATATGATATTAGAATTTTTTTTTATAATTTACATGAAATAAATGTTTTCTAACATAGTATGATAATAACGAAATCTAACGCTGGTCATTATATTAATATATTGTTAATTACATGCAAAAATATGTTGGGAACACTGCAAAATTACATGCTATATCCATTGGTTTCAACAACTTAAAAAAAAACTTTCATGTAAATCTAAAGAGATAAACAACAATTTGAACAAGTGCTAAATTACTGCTGACTGATCGAATAGTTGTCTAACGAAAGAGCAAAAAAAAACAGCTTAAAAATGGATAAAAACCAAAAAAATAAAGGAAAACGAACGAAAGAAAATCAGCAAAACAACTGGAAGTATATCATTGTATACTTGACGATGAATGACGATGATGATCATGAATGATTTATTATTAATTATAAATAAAATAAACAAAGACGAACGACGAACAAAATCATACAACGTATACATAATTAATGAAAAACATGCAGATGAATAATAATGAAATTAATGAATCATTATTATATAAGGATTTTATCGTTTTTTTAATGAAGAAGACCAGAAACTCTCCTAGAGGTATTTAAAATAATTGAAAAAAAAAAATAAAATGTTTGTTGATAGACTAGCCCAAGATAATAATGATTTCTAAATCTATATACAATGTTTGGATAGAAAAATAAAAGTCTTTCAGAAGACCTCGAGTTAGTTAATGGCTTCGGGAGAAAATGGAAATTACAGGGTTAAAAGGGCGGGGTTTTTATAGTATAGGCTATTGCAAATATTTTAAGATATAAATCTTCACGTATAGCGAGTTGACAATTCTCTCTTTTTTTTTCTTTTTAATTTTAGTTTCGTGTATTTTTGTCGATCGAGCGTGTCCTTTACAATCTGATCTATAAATTACTCGACATTTACTTAAAAAAAAAAGGACTTTGTATGCAAAAGTATTCAAGTTATAAGAGTTTCCGTTGTTAATTTATTGTCTTTAGAAAACGATTGATAAAGGTTGTATATTTTAAGTTATTTTTTATATGATAAATTAATGAAAGTTTGATTTCTTAAATTCTGTATCATTTATCAATTTCAAATAATTTTGTAAAATAAGGCACGAAAATAGAAGAAAATCTATCTGCAATATCACAATATAAAAATGAAAGTGAATAACAATAAATTATTAATAAACTTAATAAATTTACTTATTGATTAATTTCTCGAATAATAATAATATAAAAAAAATAATAAATCACATAAAAAGATACGAAACTTCAAGGACGTAATCTCACTTTGTATAACTATCTCTTTTATCCCGAGAGTATTATATGTATATAGAAAAAAAGTCGAATGAGTCCGATTTTCATAGAAAATGGCGTAGGGGCAAATAAAATAAAGGGATTGTTTAATGGGAAAGGGAAAAATTCTGACCTCTTTCTCTACATCTTTGCTCTATTAATTTCAGCAAAAAATTAGATAAGAGAAATTTTCTTGTTTTTTTTTCTTTCTTTTTTTTAATGTGTACCTCTGTCTAAGAGGGTCAGCAGTAGTGACGAGTAGGGAGTTGTGGGCGTTGCGCTGTTGGGGATGATCCAGTAGCGCATGATCAGCAACAGTAGTTGTACCAGTAGCCCCTCCCGGACCAGTTAAACCCATTGAAGCACGATGTGAAGCGCTTATACTTGCTGATTTTGTATGACCCCGTGTTACTGTTGTTCTCGTACTCTCACTTCCTAAGCTGCACCCAATAATAACTAATATTTTTCTTTTTTCTTCCTTTTTTTTTATTTTTTATTTTTAAAAAAGCTTTTTTCTATTTTCTTTCTAATAATTTTTTTTTCTATGTTCTCTTTCTATAAGGAGTCTAGAATTTCTTTTACCCTCTTTTTTTATTTTCCCTACTTTTTTTACTACTACTATTAGTAACTCCTGGGAGCTCTATTTCTCTTTAACTTCTTATTATCTTTACGTTGGGTTTTATTTTTTACTTTCTTGTTTGCTCTTTTTGCAGGAGAGTTAATTTTCTTGAAGATTTAAGAAATCCGGTTTTAGGTTTATTACTTGTTTTGTAATTTTTAGTAAATTTTTTAATAAAATTATAAATGTATTAAAATTATTCTTTTTATATTTTCACAAATAAATTATAAACTTCATTGCATTATTGTTACTAAAAACTACAAAAACAATTTGAATCTCGTACTTTTAAGGATTATAAGCTTTAATATTGAATTACGGTTCTTTTATGATCGTTTAATCCCTAACAATCTTAAAAACTCAAATGGTTTTAAGAAAAGTGGATAAAACGTTAAACTAAATGAATGATATAATGACGTATGAAAATGATGAAACGATAGTTTTGTACGTGAGGATTCATGCATCCTTATAGGAGCACGTGTAATGAGTGTTAATTCAAAGCTATTGAATATCGTGTAAGATCGAGTAAACGATTCTAAAAAAAATAAATAAAATTTTTGAAGTGTCAAATTTTTGTTCCAACAAAAAATTAAAATAAAGCACCTGTTGCTTTGATATCTATATATGTGTATACTGCTTTCTTTTCTAATTAAAAGAAAGTCAACGGTTAATTAAAAAATTTTCTAAGTGAAACAAATGTTCAGGCAGCAGCCAACATGCTTCAGCGATGCAACAAAGATATATAAGATAAACGAGTTCATCAATAAGGATTCTTGCATCGCTTATGTAATTATAAACTCTAAAAAAATAAACGTTTAAGGTAACAAGTAACTTTTGTGGTACAATGTTTTTTAGTGTAATGTACAATAACTTCTATTGATAATTTTCCGTAAAAACACAGAGACATAAATAAGAGGATTCAAAACCTATTTTATGTGATTATTGAAGGTACAGTGTAGATTCATTGAACGAATTAGAACTATGAAATAATCAAAGACACTATTTGACATATTACGTATTTGTACTTATTGTTATGCTATAGTTAGAGGTAAAAAAACTAAACGGTGAATTATTTAGTTATAATAAGTGAGGCATTATTAATTAATTTATAGATCATGATTGTAAATATGCTGATAGAAAGATATGGCGAACATCTATTATTTATGTGAAGCTAGAAAGATATATCATAATTATTGATTATTTACCCACTGTATTAAAAAAGCATTTTGAATCTTCTAGTCAGCATTTTTACAATCACGAGAAATTTATTAAAACATTAGTAACAGTAAAAAATATTATAGTTAGTAATTATTAATGGTAAATAAAAAATTAGTAAAAAAATCGTACCTGGGCACGTCGTTCGTTCTTTCGGTAGACGAGGATGATGTTTTAGCTTGATCGTACGATATTGTACTTCGTCGACCAATAGAACCAGGCGCTGGTGTTACATTCGTTCTAATGCCTGGTATACCAGTATTCATAGTATTACTCTTGCCGACTCTCGCCTTGCCGCCAGGACTCGTACCGACGCCTAGAATGAACATTGTCACTGCAAGCCTCATTAGATATGGTTCAACACAAAACAAAGCAAAATAAAACATGAAAATTTAGCTCTCTTTTTACTCTTTTTTTTCTTTTTTAACGAGACAAAGAACGACCACAAAACATTAAAATAAATACAAGAATACTCGATACTCTGAGACTGAAATATAATTAAAAAAAAAAGTAAAAGGCCACCACCACCATCACAACATCATCCTTTCCCCCTTTTTTTATAATTCTTCTCACTCTCTGTCTCTTTCCAACATAGAAGAGATAATTTAGGTAAAATCAAAAATAAAATAAAAAACTTTTTTAAAATAAAAATGTAATATTTGATAAATATTACTTTTCTTTGATGTAAGTTGTACTCACATTTTAAAAACCTCTTTATCGAAGACAGGGCTGAGCAAAAATTTAGAAATATTAAAAATTAAGTATATGGTTATTGTGAAAGTAAAAAGCTAATAAAATTGATAAAAAAAATTAATTAAGTTTCAGATTATATCGCGATTGTACTATGACTAAAAAAATATAATTTGAATACATGCATGTGTAAAGAACACATATATTTCAATTAAAAAGAAACCGTTTAATTTTGAAGAATGTAAATAATGCATTGTTTTCGAATGTATTTTTTAAAGCTGCGCGAGTATAAACACATATAGCTAATTTGTTTATGACAGCAAATGAAGATATTATTCTGAATTTCAAATGATGTTTCAATCACTAATATAAGCTATTGTTTTTAAAACAGTCTTGATAATAAAGTCATTCATTGCGTCTAAAAATTAAAAGCAGAAGTTTATCTATTTGCTACATTTAGTTTGTATTATAGTCACATGATCATAGACTCTTAATGATCCCCTTTTTTATATGCTGCCCAGCCCTGATCGAATGCCTGTTACTGAATCTATCTAAGAATAAATTAAAATTTTGAGCTAAATAAATTTCATAAACTTTCGTATTAAATTATAAAAACGGTGATAAATAAATGAAATTTTGAAATAAAATAATAACAGTAAAAAAATAATAAGCTGACTAAAATAGTTAATTCACTGCAACCAATTCCAAAGCAAATGTTCTTTTTTTTTTTTAATTTTTTGAAGCCTCGAAGCGATGAGGTACGAATGATGTCTTATTTTGTGTGATTTCACTGTACGTAGCGGATAATATCTCGGATAAATAACTTGGTGGAATCTTGAAAAAAAGGTGGTTTTGTTTCATTTTTTTTCTTATTTGAGTGTGAAATGAACTCACTAGTGTCAAGTTGTCCAGGACTATTTTTGGGCGCGGAAGGTCGAGCAGATTCACGAGCTGCTCGAGCTGTATTTTCTTTAATAGTCGCTGCGTCCACGGTATTCTGTCGTTTGAAATTGCTACCGCCACTTCCAGTTACCGTTCCACCGGTTACAGCAGTAGCATGATTGTGGTTCGTTGTATTACCTGGACTTGGGGCTCCGCCTAAGAAGCAAAATGGAGTAGAACCAAATACGACCAGAGATGTCTCGCTTACAAATTTTTTTTTTATCTAATTCTTTATCTTTTTGTAAAATTTCAATTCAATCCCCTTATTTGAGAAAATGAAAACAAAGATACAAAAAAAAACCTCTAATGTTACATGTAAAGTTAATTATGGAAATTGCTTGAAAAAAAAACCACAAGACCGCACCATCTTAGCAGAAAAAGATAGACTGCTCTCTAAAATTCTCAGAATAATATTTACAAGTTTGGAGACCATTCCAATAAGTAAAAACTTAATCATAAAACATAATTAATTTTCATATACACAATCTTATAATAAATAAAGTGAATATAGAAAATAATAATAGAGTGAATATAGAAAATAAGAAAGTGGATATAGAAAATCTATAATAAATAAAGAAATTCAGTTTGAGAAATTTTTACATAATAACTGAAAAAAGTGTAATATGCTATTCAGAAGTAAGATGAAAAATAAAGTTTCACTCTAAAAATTTGAAACGTTGTATCTTTTTAACTAGATAACAAATAATCAGAGAGAAGCCAAAATTTCTCTGCCAGAAGATGACAAAATTTGCTGTTATGTATGATGATAATACTGAGTTTGCTACATGTGAGCACTGTACAATGTGAAAAAAAAAATAAAGCTTAGAAATTGCAAAGTCCATTTCTACAGTGTACGAGTAACATTAGAGCGCTCTTGTATAAAAGTACGGTCGTTCATCAACGAAAATCAAATATGTATTTTAATGTTGATCTCTTTTTTGGGTAATAAACTAGGGCTTTGTTTTGGTATCATCATGGTATTTATGTATGACTTACGAAGCGTTTCACCGCCAGACGATGCTCGTCTACTTGGTTTAGGATTGCTTGCTGAAATACTACGATGTACACTCCTATGCGAGGGGCTTTGGGCAGCACCGCCTGTTCCAGCGCCACTTCCACCGCCCCCCGCTGAACCGACCTGTGGTGGAATGTTACGCAACGACAAGGAACTCCCTGACCTTGAACCGTCGCTTTCCGGCTGGAAATTTTTAATCATAATTCAGTGGTCTTCTATATACTTTTATCTTACCTTTACCAAACGTTTCACTACAGAAAAAAAAGATACTGTATATTTTTCTTTAGAAGAAAAATATAAGCCAGACTTTTACTAATAAAATAACTTGAAAAAAAATCCTTTTTTTTTTCATTTTTTCAACTTACGTCTGTAGTTTTTCTGCCGAGCAGAAGATACGTGGCGAATACATCGTCGTATTTCGCCTGCCCTAAAGAGTCTTCGATTTCACTTCGCGTGTAGCCCATACTCGCTAGTGCTTCTGTAACATACAGGCGTGGTAGGCATAGTCAAATCTAATAGTATATAAATTATCTTTTTTTTCTACGTCACTAACTAATCTATCTACATTTTAAGGATTCTAAATAATTTTTAAAAAATGAAATCATAATGATTGAAAATAATTCATATCTAATAAAAGTTGTTGGATCTTTTCTAAGTAAACTTAAAATTTTTTTAATAAATAATAAAATTAAACATGATTTAAATTGTACACATTCAATAAAAAATATGAAAAAAATGGTTTGGATTTAAAAATTTATAAGGATGTTGTGAAAAAAAAGGTTTTTGGATTGTTAATAATCACACATCAAGACAGAAAAAAAGAACATTAAACATGCAATATTATAATATTGATAAAAATTTTGGTTGTATCGAGGTTCTATATTTTCCATGGACATATAAAATCAAGAGATAAAATATGACCTTCATTATCAGTCTTCGGACTCTCTTATACTCACTGAGTCCCCCATAGGCAGCAAACAATTTTTATTTTCAGACCAGACACTCTCACTGCGTTCCTTAAGAACTTGGTGCGAGGCAGTTAGTATAACACTATTTTTTTTCGAAGCGAGAAAACAATGCGAGATTCGTTATGTACGTATAAAAGCAAATACGTGTGTTGCTTCGTGACGGCAGTTGTTTTTTTTAATATTATTGCTTTTTTTTTATTTTGACAACGCACATACAAACGCCGTCCGAGAGACACGCAGCCGTTGGGTGTTACAAGCAGTTAGAGTGTCCGCAATGCGATGCGCTATCTAAGACAAGAACAGTAAGTAGTAAGTGTTATGTACATACTGGCAGACTCACCTATCCTCTTGTGATCTTTGTAATCAGGTTCTGGTTCTAAGTACGGTTTCAATTCGTCATCTTCGTAACCCATGTTCATCCATTTATCCTTCATAATAGTCTGTAAATAATAATAATCAGATTTTTAGTTTTTAGAAACAAATTATAATTGTACATGAATTCTATTTAATGTTTTTAAATTAAATCTTCATAAAAAATAGATATTATCTACAAAATTGGAAAAAGAATTACACTATTAAATAATAATATAAAATGAAAAACTGTAAGCTGACTAATTTTGTTAAAATTAAAGAACTTTCATTAAAATCTATAATGTCTAGTGAATATGAGAAACTAAAATGCGATAAAGGAACGGATTCCGAACCTTATCACCACGTACCTCTAATGAGGCCCGTTTCGTAGGGTTGAGCACCAAAAACTTTTTAAGCAGGCCTTCGCAGTCCGTCGACATATAGAAGGGAATTCTGTATTTACCCCTAAGTACCCTTTCGCGTAGCTCTCTAAGCGTTGAGCCGTCGAAGGGTAATGAACCAGATACAAGGGTATAGAGTATCACACCAAGAGACCAGACATCAACTTCTGGACCATCGTATTTTTTACCTAAACATTTTCAAAATAGTATTGTATGATTAATAAACATAGTTGTATGTAATGATGTTTGTCTTAACCTTTTTACAGTATCTATTTTGAGATTTGAGTATGATAGATTAAAATTTTTTACAAAGCATTGATTTTAATAGTATTTTAAGACGAAAATTGAAAATAAAAATATTTTCTTAGAATAAAAAAAATTATTAAAAAATTTTTTTTTCATAAAGATGCATTCTTAATTATATTAAAATTAAGTTTTAACTTTTTAAGACTTTCAAATTTTTTAAAAGTTAGTTACAAATATCGTCAAAAGTAGTTTGACTAAAGCAATAGCCAAATCCAATGAAGGGATTAAAATTTTGATAAGAATTTTCATGTGGAATATGAAAATTTCATCAAAAATATATATTTACTTTAGATTTACTCTAAAAAAAAGAAACAAGATAAAGTTCGTAATTTTTTAAATAAGAGATTTTTTGTATTTAGTTATTACGATGATGCTCTTAACTGAACAAAGCATTAGATTAAACAATTGTGAGGTTGTCAGTAGCTCACTCGGTAGAGTGATGGATTCGTAATATCGAGGTTCCGAGTTCGAATCCCACTCTCAGCCGATTGATACAAACACCACTGTATTTTACAAGTGCTTTGTTCACAAACACACTGACGACCTTCGTCGCTAATTAGCATCAATATGATAGCATAAATAAAGTGACGTTAAAATTAAAAAAAAAGATTAAATAATTGTCACTGCTAAATTTAAATCATACTTTCACACTAAAATTTTTTTTTGGAAAATTTCCAAAAATCTATATACTTTTTACTCAATTATACAAAAAAATATCTCAAAGAAACGCACCTTGAAAGAGCTCGGGTGCGGCATAAGGCGGCGATCCGCAAAATGTATCAAGCTTATTACCAGGCGTAAATTCATTGCTAAAGCCAAAATCTGCAATTTTAATATTCATCTCGCTGTCGAGCAATAAATTTTCAGCTTTCAAATCCCTGTGTATGATTTTCTTTTGATGGCAGTACTGTACCGCTGATACAATTTGTCGAAATTTAGCACGCGCCTCTTTCTCCTTCATACGTCCATGTAATACCAGATAATCAAATACTTCACCACCGGATGCATACTCCATTACCAGATATAAAGTTTTTTCGGTCTCGATAACCTGGAAGAGTTTTACGATGTTCGGATGGTCTAACATTTTCATTATCCTGACCTCACGGAATAACTGAAAAAGAAAATAACATACAAAGATTAAAAACAAAATCGTAATCAATACTTCTTAATAATTAGAAAATTCTTATTTATTGTTAAAGCAATAAACTTTTAAAACTAAAAATTAAATTTTAAAAGCTTATAATATTAAAAGTTTTCTCATTTTAGTTCCTTACGTAACTGAATATTTAGTATTATATAAATACGAATACCAATTAAAATTTAAATTAATGTCTATGTGTTTTTAAAACTACTAGGTTTTTTAATTAAATTAAATATTTTAAAATTTTTAATTAAATAGTAGAATAAAATACATTTTTTTCAAGCACATAATTCAAGCTTTGAAAACTTTATAATATATTACATAAATTTATTTCCAAGCTTAATACATTTAGTTTTACTTAATTACAGAGTATAAATACTTTTAAATTGAGCTTTAATACCACGTATATAAATTTAATTAAAAAGTAATTTTTAAAATATGCCAATATATATGTTCGTCAAAAAGGATTTTCATTTTATTTGAGATTTTGTTAATTTAATAGTCAAGCCAGTCTATACAAGCACGTGTATTTATAAAGGTGTTGATGAATATTTAAAAATAAAGAAAATTATAATGAAAAAAGTTATTCTAAAAATAACATCTACAACAATATACAGTAAATTCTTGATCGTGAGTCTCGTTAACCCTTTAAGTACAATGGTATTTTAGGAGTTCAGAAGAGAATTGAAAGCCAATTGTGATGCATTGAATCTCAGTTAATGTGTGTGTTATTGTTCCCTTGTAAATGAATTCTATATATATGCACAAAATGTGCATGTGTTTATGTAAGAACAATACGTACAAGAGTGTATATATAAAGACAACGCACATGTATAAGCAAAAAAAAAGAGAGAAGAGAAAAGAGGGCAGCTTCTATATTGGCTTTCAATTTCCTTGATGGCTAGGAGAGTAAGAAGAGATATTTTTACTGTAATAATTTTTCCCTAAGCATAAGCAAGGTTAATGCTTTTTTTCTCTTTTACTCTTTATATCTTCAATGCTTGAATTAGAGTGATTAGACGAGCCCAGAAAATCGAACGGGTATTTACTTATTGGTATATATGCGCGGTTTAATATTATACCATTGATCGTAAAATTGAATTTTTATGCGCTAGTTTGATTAAATTTTTATTGCCTTCTCTATTTTTTTTAAACTCAATAATTAATTGTTTAAATCAAATAGCGTTTTAATTTGCTAATGGATTTTGTTCTAAATTTTCAATGTTATACTCATGCAAATTGTATTTTAATTATCTAATGGGCTTTTATCCTAAATATGCAATATTGACACTTAATATACTTCATTTTGAAAATCTATGCGACACACACATTACGTAATGTTAGAATTTCTTAGAAGAAAAAAAGGAGAGCACTTGCGTCATTTATCGTCCAAATTTTCGAAGATAAAAACAGAACTATGTCATGAAAAAAAAAGTTAACTGTTTGAGAATCAGTAAGTAAAATGAAAAAATGTATAACACTGGCACAATATCAGGTTCTTTTTCATTTGATATGTCAAAAAACTTGAGTTCGATACTCCCTTAATATGAAATTTGAAAAGCAGGACGAAAAAGAAGCTGTAGCGAACGATTAGATTCAATTAATCTTTGTTATATACGTATACCTATTATGTTTCAACTTCTCTTTCCTTATAACACACCATGATAAATGAAAAATCTTTCCGAGATTTAGATAAATGAGTTTGCCCTCGTCTTTATTTATAAAAAATTCACCGATAAAGAAAAATTAAAAAATGTACTGATTCTCAAACCTATTTAATAATATATTATTTAATTCTTACCTTCTGCAGACTGCCTGGATTGAGCTGGGTTTTGTCGATGATTTTAATAGCGACTTCTTTGCCAGTGGGCACGTGTTTAGCAAGCTTAACCTTGGCAAAGTTACCTTTACCAATTGTTTTGAGAAGCTTATATTTGCCGATATGTGGCTCCTCAGATGTTCTGCTGCGCGATGATAATCTTGCACTACCAGGTGGACCAGTTCCGCCACCGCTTGATACGCCACCACCACCGCCGACGCCATCAGTCGCCTAGAATAATTTAACAGGAAAAAAACACAATTTTTAATACATGCATATTAATATTAATTTATTTAACGAAATAATAAATTTAATTTTCATGATAAATAAGGGATGGACATTTTGGGAGGTGTATGCATATGCATATATTGTGTGTATGTGTGTGTGTGTGTATTGAATCCTATAGTATACTTTATATGGGTGTATGTGTATAATTAGAAAAAAAAAGTATATATTAACAACGCGAAATAAAAGATAATATATTTATAAATATAAGGGGGCGGAGGTTTACGAGAGAAGAGAGTATTAAAACGGTAAAATGATAAAAATAATATTGCCTTGGCCTCGTCCGTTCTATGATGATCAGTACCGCTGCCTGTACGATTACCCGTAGATGGTCTTGAGCGACCATCTTGCCGGGGCTGTTTAGCAGCCCTAACAGCACTAGAACTACCACTACTACTTATTTGTTTATCTTTTTCTTTATCCTTCAATTTGTCCGATTGTTTTTCTTGCTCTGATTGTGACAACGTTGTCGTCGTTGTCGTTGTCGTCGTCGTCGTTGTCGTCGTCGTCGATGTTGTCGAAGAAGTTATTTGTTCGCGGATAGTCGCCATCCGACATGTAACTAATCAAAGACTATTAAACTTCTTTTTTTCTCCTTTTTTTCTTTAGCTTTCTTTCTTTCTTCCTTTATTTCTGTTTTAATAGAACACTCAACTAAAATATAAAAAAATAAAATAAAAGAAACAGACTTTTGTTGCTCTGTTAATGATTAACAGACAACAAAACTCTTCTTTCTTCTTCGTTTTTCTGATTGTTTTTTCTAAAAAATATTCCTTCTTCTTCTCTTCTTCTTTTATGAAAAAGAAGGGAAGGATTTTCGCTACTAGCTGGCGCTTTTCCTACATTACACGACACATTATACAAAACTCCTCTATTTCTCTCTTACTTTCTCTTCAGTTAGTTGCGAGGAGAGTACTAGTACGATCGATAACTCGACGACGACGCGGACGTCGACGCACACACAAGCTCTATTTTCTTCTCTCTTTCTCTAGCTTTCTCTCTCTCTCTCTCTTTCTCTCTTGCACTTTGGGCTGTTAGATTTGTTTTGAAGTAGAGGGGCTCTCTCGCTTTACGTGTACTATTATATACATATATAGAAATTGTAGGTGGTGGGTTTCCCTGCATATATAGACTGGGTTTTTAAGAGGGGAAGCTTTTCGCGTCGCTTTTGCGTCGACTCAGTTTTGCGCTTGCGCTCTTATATGTCATTACCTCTATATTACACTTGTTGCTCGGAAAAAGTAAAAAAAATGTACATTCTTTTTTTTTTTTTTTGAGAAAAATTTTTTTTTTTTTTTTATTTTTTGAATTTTGTTGTAATGTTTATTTTTTACCTCGGCAGATGATTGTCTTGAATTACTAGCACTTGGTTTAGCGATAGAACGTTGCATCCTTGGTACTGGCTGTTCGAGATCTGGACGACGACGAGCATCCGATGCTGCACGAGCTAATCTACTTGGTCCAGTTGTACTGCTTGTTTGAGTTGTTGACGATAATACTTGTTGGCGTAATTGACGTGTATCGTGGCCAAATGAATTGCGAGCCGCTTGTCCACGTTCTAATCCACGGGGTGCCGGTACGATTCTGTCATTTTTTTTCAAAGGGTTGGAATATGCGAGGACGCATAAAATTTTTTGTTTAGTTTTCTTTTCAATAAAGTATTAAACGCACGCACATGACTCTTAATATAGAAAAAAAATTGTTTAAAAATATCTACTCGGAATCGTAGAATAGGGAGTAAGTTTTATAAACAATGATTGTTCATATGGAAAAATCTTTACTAGTTGGTGTTTCTTATTATATTCTCAAATTTTTATTCAATCACTGACTTTTTAGATAGCAAATAATTTTTAATTACTGGTTTCTTTCACTTTTTTCATATTTTAATGATGTTTATTTTCAAAAATTAATTCAATACTTTCGGCAAAATAAAATTTTAATTGTATAGAAACGAATATAAAATATAGTATTCAAAATATATATCTCTAAATCCTAAGATTTCAAGATTCAATATTTTGAACATTTCATTAATAAAAATATAAAATACAAATCAATGTAACGTCCATAATTTAACGTAATTTGAAACTCATTAAAATGCTCACAATATAAAAAACACACGATCAAGTTGCGTTCCTTATATATTAACTATACATTATTGTTTAAATATTTACAATACAATGTGATACATAAAGTCAATCGTGAAGAGAAAAACTCAATTGCTAAAGAAGTTTCATTTAATAAATTTTATTTAAAAACAAAGAAAAGTAAAAAATATATTTTTGTATTTAATTTTTATTTTTAAACGATTTGTTTTTAATCAAATGACAAATTTATCTTTGATGTAAAATAAAAGAAATTGATAGGTGATTCATCTTTGTGCTCTCAATATTTATGCCTGAGATTTCAAACGTAAGAGTTTTTGAGGTCAAAGAAAAAAAATTAATAGTTTCTATATGATTTACCCAATGACATACATAACGTTGAAAAAAAAAGAAAAATTGACCTTTATTTTTAGAGGTAAAATTTTCAATTTATTCGACATTAATTTCTTTTTTATGTATTCTAATGATTAGATATTTCGAAAGTAGTTTGATGTGTACATATACATATACATCTATATTTTATTACATTATGATTTTAACTAAATTCATCAATGTAATTTGTACAACTCGATTACGTCGTCGATCAATCAATCATATTATTCAAATTAGCAAACCATATGCTTTTAGCTTATATTGAGAAGTATCCGGATTCATTTAACTTATGTAATGTTCAATGCTTCTTTTAACTATAAATAAATGACATTTTCAATTGTTATTTTTTCTGTACAATTTTTTTTTTAATTCAGGAAATTGGCTTTATTAATTTGTGTGAAGTAATTATATTTTAATGAAATGACTTCTATAATTTGCTTTTACTACACGTGTCCTTAATAGTATGAGAAAAAAAGATTTTATAATTTAGCTTAGTTTTCTAAATCCGTTATAAATGAATTAGTCATTCTTTTTGAATATTCATGTCAATATAAAAGGTAGCGATAGCTTTAAAATATTTTAACATAAGTCACTCTTTTCTTTTATAAAAAAAAGAATACATGAGAGAAAAAAATTGATAAGCAATATTTTTTTAATGCTGCATTACGATTTCGATAATATCGTCTAATGAATAGACTGCGTCTCTCAATTTTGGCACGAATGACTTTTATTACTCAATATCTTAATGTTCAATTTTTTAAAGGGCCAATGACCCGAGAAAAGTTTCTAATTAGAATATACGTGCAATAAATTAAATTCAATCCGATTACTCAAATAATTAATTAAATTTTTATTTTTATCACAAATATATATTTATTAGTTTAAACGTAAATCTTGTAATACTAAATTTTCTTGCAATATCAAAGTCACATATGATAGATACTTTAAGCGTTGTTAGCGCAGATTTTTATCAATCAAATGAATGATAAATGATAAGACTTTTTTTTTAACATTTGCCTGTACGTTTTTTCATAAATTTAATTAGTAATAGTTACACACGTTATGTTCGAATTTGTTTATGCCGATACAACAAATAAAATATTGACTTGAAGATAAAAGAATTGATTATAGTTTCCTTTTTTTTATTCTCGGAAAATGAATAACAAATAAAGCAAACATTATTATTCTTTTTACAAACTATTTTCATGATTATTAATGTTTAAGTTTCATTTTCTTTTTTTTCAAATTTATTCACGAATGTTTATTACAAGCTGATAATAATAACTTTTATCGGAACATAAGTAGAGAGTTGTATTTGAAAAAAAAGAATTTGTTATGTAAAAATTGCTTGTGAAAATTCAAGTACACGAAACATAAAGAAAGATATGTTTAATTTTAGTCTTAATTCAAGTGAAAGTTCGTTATTTAAAAAAAAGAACTTATATTTGTGCAATCGTAATTTCGAAATTTCATTCTTATGACATGAATTTTTACATCGAAAACAATAACGTCGAGTCGTCAATTTTCAAATCGATGTTTATTATAATAATAATTTATATACGTCTCATGAAAAAAATCAACTTATTTCTAATTCTTTTTAAACATTATCGATCGGTATAGTAAATTCTTTTATTTTTACTTCAATAAATGCAGTGCAAAAGAGTTTTTTTTTTCAAAACTGTACCACTAGTGCAAACGAAGCTTCGCGTATAGTTTACATAACCTCGATTTCAAAAATAAACACAATGCCCGTTATAAATTTTCGACAATGTATGCCCGATATTACCAAATGATCGCAATTATTTGCAATGGAAAACTTTTTATAATCTCTATAAATCGTAATTAAATAACGTGATTAATGAATAATAAAAAATAATACAACTGTACTCGCTATATGTGTCACACTTACATGTGTCACTAATATGAATTGCAATATTTTATTTCAATTACAAGATATACGATATAACTAAGAAACAAATTTTTTAATCTAATCTATTATATAATTTATATTTAATATGCTAAGTTTATCTATTTGTCTATAGAATTTGGGTTATTGTAAAAAAACCAAATTGAACTGGTAACATTGTCATTTTTATAAAAAATCACAGTGTAAAAAGTTTTTTGGCAAGGAAACTTAGTTTTAAAATTGATTTATGAGATTTAAAAGATTATTTTACAAATCAATTATTGTACAAATGACACCTTATCTTCTATAAATGAAAATTTAATAAAAATCATATCCAAATTATCAAAGCGTAAATACGGTAATTTTAAATAAGTATTCTTTTTATTTATAAATTAAAATTTTGTTCTTCAGAGCTCGTCAAAATAAAAAATTAAATTTTTGAATAGAATAATTTGCGATCGTTTGCCAAATTAGTCATACCGAAAAATCATGCCAATCCCCTTATTATTCCTGATCGTAGACATAAGAGCCAAAGATAACTTTATAGTACGTTTACCCTTGAACTTCAATATCAAACTCAATTAAACTCACCCAACCTTACGACATATGAAATACCTTTAATAAGTTAACCATATAACATTAGCTTTTTTTTCTCTAAATCATTAGCTGTACATTAAAATTAAGGTAAACATTAGATCGCACGATGCAAATTATAAAAAAAGATAAATATAATCTTGCTTAAATAGAACAAGATATCGATAAAACTTGAGAGGTCATTTCCCTTGTAGAAAGAAACTTTTCTCGTGTTCGCTGACCGCGACGATGAAATCTAGAATAAAAAAAATCGAGAGAGACGCGGTCGAAAAAGTAGGGAAGAATAAAAAAAATTAAAGAGATGATGATGATGATTATGAGAATGACTCATCGAATGGAGATTAATACTAGTTGTTATTAAAGTCTGAAGAATCTAAAAATCAAAGCATTAAACAATTGGGGATATCAAAGAGAGATGTCTAAGTATGAGATATAAAAGATGAATTTTTTTAAGAGCCATGGCGTGCTTATAATAATAATTAAATTAAAATAATAATCAAAGTCTATCGTTGATTCGAAGGAGAGAAAAAAAAAATTTGTTATTTTTACCGCTCCGGTTCGTGGTTTATGCCAGCAAGTAGATCCTCGTGTTCACGATATCTCAGGTAAGTATCGGGCTCGCGCTGTTGGGCTAACTCTTCTCTAAGTCTTTGTGCAGCCATTGTGTTAAGTTCAATCGAACGGACCTGTTGCTCCAGTTGTGACAAGGTATCATTGCTTTCACGGTTTGGTTGTTGCTGTTGTTGCTGTTGACGTGATGCAATATTTGTTGCATTACTCTTTTGACCAATAACCATGTTTAAACTAACAGGACCTGGGTGATCTGACGTTGCTTTTGATGTGGTTGTCGCAGCAATTCTTCTTCCATTTATACTCATCATTTTCAAAATCTTATTATTTATCCTTTTTAACCTGTTTATTTTTGCTTCACGTCATGCGACACTTTTATTTTCTTTTTATTATCACACCTTGGCGACATCACTTGACGGTGAGCATATCATCTCTCTTTCTCTCTTATTCTCAAGATTTCCGTTGTCACACTCTGTTGTTATCGCAGATTTTCCTTTTTTTTTTTATTAAAATCCTTTCTTTTTCTTTTTTGTTAAATTTTAGTCGAGCGTTGGGTTAAGGTTGATGGACTGCTTCTTTTTTCTTCTCTCTCCGAATGATCTGCTGTTAGGAGAATCTGCGGTTTAGTCATCGTGTCGTTGAATACACGCGCACATACAATTTTTTTTTTATTTCCCCACCACCATTCACCATGAAGAGTATTATAAAGTTTTTTTATTTTGCTTTTCTTTTTATATATTGCTTTTTCTTAATTTTTTTTTGTTTTATTTTATAAAGTAACCAACCAGCCAACCAACCAACAAATAAATGAGATCACTATACATCTAAAGAGTCATGGCGATGTAATTTTACACTAAATAATATATAGAGACAAAAAAAATGTAATGGCAACACCTCTTCCTCTCGGTAGAAAAGCAACCAAGCGACAACAAGGTATGGGTGTACAAGACATATACAAAGACAGTGGAAAAGAAAGAAAAAAAGGAAAAAGGGTAAATGAGATAAAAAAAGAAATGAAAAGTTCTATTTTTCTTTTCCTCAAAGTAGGTACCTTAGGCTAACTAATATCTACGTGTATAATAAAGTCGAAAATTTTCTACAAGAAACGCGAAAAGTTCCATTGAAAAAAAGAGAAAAAAATAAAAAAAAAATATAGAGGTAATATAGAGGAGAGAAAGCCAAGAAGGCGCTTCAAGTTTTAGTATATAAACTTCTCTCCGGCAAGCTATAAGGTAGAGAACTTAGGAGGGTTACGTAGGCTGTTCACCGAGCCGTAACTCTACAGCGCTTTGCTTCGACGCTTTGCCATCGTCGTTCCTTATACTGTAACGTTTTATAAAGGTAAAAAAAAATGAAAGAAAGAAGAAAAAAAAATAAAAATAAAAAGCAAGATATATAGTGGCTTGTTGCTCTAGATAAGAAAAAAGTTTTCTTATCTTTTTTGTACGTAGCAAACGACGACGACAACGGCGATCTGATATTATATAGATACCGATAAGCTTTTATAGATTTCGGGATCTAGACGAAATCGGACCAATTTTATATTCATTAGCGCATCGTTTACAAAATTAAATTTTTTTTCTTGATATTTTCTCTTCTTTATATCTTTGGTAGAAAAAGAAATCTTTTTTAAAAATTTAAAATTAGGAAGCGAGGTGTAACATTAATTTTTTTTTTTTTTTTGTATCTATAAATGGTTGGCACTAATAAGGCAAACACTTAAAACGGAGGCACACTACCGATTTTTCTCTAATGGTATCACTGGGCGTGTGAAAAAAATAATATTCTTGCAAGCACTTATTTATTTTCAACACTTAAATATTCACTACGGATATTTTCTTTCTAACCATCACCAAAATGAAGAAAAAAAAGCTAAAAAAAAGCACAAATATAACACATATAGAATGTAAAAATGGAAGGTATATATATATATAAAAACTCTTGGTAACACACACGTTTTATATAGAGAAGGCACTAACAGTATAATAAACTCAGTACCGTCCACCATCGGTTGGCAAGGTGTGCGGCTTGAGATCCTAGCAGAATTAAAAACGACGAAAAAGAAACTTAAAGCAAAATGAGTAAGAGAGTAAAAGAGAGAGAGAGAGAAAGAGAGAGGGAAGAAAAGAGAAAGAAAGAGACAAGATATAGTAGAAGAGAAGGCGTGAAGGCAGACGGCAAACTACAGGTTCTCTTTCGATATATAACCCAAGTAATAGAGGAAGGGGGAAGAGAGGGGGGAAGGGGAAATATACACGCACAAAACCGAGGTGGCGTTGCTGTTGCCTCTTGCTTGCCTCCAACGCCTTTCTCCATTTGCCTTTACGTTTATACTACTTTAACTCATTACAACCTACCGATCTCTCTCTTTTTCTCTCTCTCTCTCTCTCTCCCTCTATCTGTCTCTTTCATTTTTCTTTCTTTATTTAATGTTTATATATATATGTATATATATTCTATATATGCATATAGAACAGTATTGTATGACTGCTTTTGAAATTTTCCAATGACCAGTTGTATTATAATACTTTTCTATATATTACTCCAATATTGATTGTATATATAGATGTACGTATTTATTTGTGTGCATATATATAGGTAATAAAATAGATTATGATGACGTTCATTATTATAGCAAAGTTAACCAAGCCAGCTGTCGCTTTAAGCAAAAGTATCGAGTTACGCATTGACCTTGCAACTTTGCACTTGTTAGATCTATAGACAATATATAACTTCATATACGCGAAACTTTCTATCAAAGCTTCGCTTTTTTTCTTTATTTTTTTATAAATACAATGAAATATACTATACGAGAGAATTTATGCGATTGGCTTTTTTAGTTTTGTTTGTCATTTTAAACGAGAAAGAAAAAAAAACTAAATGATATGAAACACAACAGAAGGAAAAACGTAAGCAGAGTGAAAATAATAATAATAAAAAAATATAATGAAAGGAGAAGTAGGAGGAGTCGAACGCTATCGGAAATCGGAACGAGTCAAGCTTTGGCTTCGCTTGATCGGCTATTGTTTCTTCATACAAATACTTTTTTTTTTATTCAAATCAAAATCGTTATCATTTCACTGCAGATCACAATAAAAATTATTTTAATATCCCTTCAATGAATCAATTATTTCACTATTATTACATAATTATTAAAAAAAAAAAAAAAAAACAAGAAACTCCGTTTGAAGAAAAATGAAATCAACAGCATAGTAGTATAATAGAAATATCAAAATTCAAGACATTTAATTTCCGTGCCTATTCTTTGACTCTGCACATTATTATCAATCCCGGGGATAAGATAAGGGAAGAAGCATTATATATATGTTCAAAAGATATAAACGTGCACTTGTAGGAATTGTATATATACACTTGACGTTTGCATTATTTTTTTAAACAAGGCAAGGACACATTGTTTAAAAAAAAATTGCCTCGCACCGCGTATATAACATGGCTTGACTTTCGGAAAAACGCGTTTACAACAATTGGCTTTAATTAGTGTAATTGTTCGGAACACATACATACATATGTGTATATGCATGTATATACCATGAAGAGCTACACAACCAGAAAGAGACGGAGTAAAAGAAAGAGAGAAAAAAAAGTTGACGTAACGGATTCTAGTGGTGTATGATGATGAATCACAGAATAGATGGCCAGACGTTGACCGACTTCCTATACAAAAATTTATGAAAAAAAATTTTCTTTTTCGTTTTCTCTCGAATAATTAAATTTAACAAAAAAAAAGCGAGATACGGCATACGAGAAAATGAAAATGAAAGAAAGAGATTAAAAACTATGTGTGTCTGCGGCCTCGGATATGCATTATCATATTCTTACAAGAGCACGCGCAAATGCATGTGCTTTGGATATAGGCTCTCTCATATATACGTACATACTTAAACACACACACAAATATATAAAAATATATATGTATATGGGAGATCGCGCAGCGCTCGGTTCTCTCTCTTTCTCTTATGCTGGCACTGACTCACGAGGCACGCACGCATACACTTTTATACGTATATATATATGATACATACTAGCACGTACGAAGAAGATAGAATGAGAGAGAGAGGAAGAAAGTCAAGAGACTATAGTAACTTTGCAGAACAAGATTTTTTTTTTGTATGTATATATGAAAGCTTAAGATAAAAATAATTTAAGCGTTGTGTAGGTAGGCCAGGTTGATGTACAATAATTTAAGAAAAAAATAAAAAATAAATCATGCACAGATTCTTATAATGTAACAAAGAAAAAAATTTTCCAAAGTATAACTCACTCTTTTCTTCACCACGATCACCATTCTACAGGTTATAAAGTCGCATCAAGTATAACAAATAAAAGAAAAAAATTGGAGTCTCCATTCGAGTCTACAGCACACATATAAGAGATCACGCACTATATATATACACACATTAATACTGCACGTAACACATCGAAGAAAAATAATCTGAATTTTTTACATGAAAAACAAGAAAATGAGATGAAAAAAAGAGTAACTTCCTAAAAAAAATGCGTTTCACTCCGAAATTAATATAATGTACCGTATACACACTCTAGCTCACTCACTTTAACACACGATCTATCTCTCTCTAACTTCTGTCTTTATTTTTTCTTTCTTTCTCTCTACGTCATCCGCCCACCGGCGTGTAAACGCTTCTAGCGCCGCTCTATTCCTTCAAAGCTTTTGGAATTAGAAAAATTCAAAGTTTTTCTCGAGACAATAACGCCGAAGTCTGGTAGCACACTAACATTTACCAAAGACTCCATTTTCGATAATTACAGTTTCTTTTCTTCACATTTTCACATTGCTTTCTTCAAACGAAATTTCAAGCCATATATACATACACAATCGAGAAAACTTTGTTAGCAAGCCCACGTGGCAAAGCTAAAAGTTACAAGTGAATTTAGCGAGTAAGTGAATATATGAGCGAGTGAGAAAGAAAGAGAGAGAGATAGCGAGGTATATTATATATATATAAGAAATGGAGTATACGAAATATAAAGGAGAAGTTATAAAATCACAAAGTGTGTGTATATATGTTTCAGTCCGCGCGGTACGGTAGACGCGACGCGACTGGTTTTTCGTTATTATATGTGTGTTGGTTAGGCTTTCAGCTCTCTTTTGCGCTCTCCGTTCCTTCACAGCTTGCCCGAGAGTTGCCGCTGCTACCATCGCAATATATATATATATATATATATATATATATGCATGTACAACCTCGAACGCAAAGAGAGAGAAAGAACGCGGGGCCTTTTAAAATTTTTTTTTCTTTCTTTCTCTCTTACTTTTTTTGTTTCTTACTCTCTTTTTCTCATACACATATCAAGCACATCTTCATTCTTTCATGTACGAAAAGTTTTTCATTTTTTTCGTTTCCGTCTTTTTTTTTAATTTTTATTTTTACTTAGCGCCTAAAATGTTTAAAAGCTGTGTGCTCTCGTTTTTCCGTTCAAAATTGTGCCAGAGAGAAAGAAAATTTAGGTAAAGAGAGAATCGGCGTTTCTATAATAAAAGCGTGCTAAAAAGCACTACCCACCGAGATATTTTGTACGAAATGTAAACGAAAATGAAAATTACTAATAGAAATATACACGTATATAGAGGATTGCATGATATATAAATTAAAACTCTAAAATAAATTTTCGTCGAGAGCTAAATGTTATTATGTTATATATGCATATATATACACATATATACATATATATATATAAAGAACAAGAAATGAATATCTCTTGAGTGCGCGCGAGTTTAAACTTTCTCGCCGGAAATTAACGGTTGTAACTTCTATAAAGGTATATATGTATATAGGAGAGGTTCGTGAAGCATATACATAACGTTTACATACATACATATGTACGTACATAAAATTCATTTTTTTTTCTTTTATTTTTTTTTAAATGTTCAACAAATGACAAAATATCATTTGACATATAAAACCTTGTTAAAGCTGACAGTCGATCTTTTAATTGACCTTATGAATCAATCATTGCTCCGATTTTTAAAATCAAAGAAGAGAATCAGAGAAAAAAAATGTTTGGATAAATTTTAAAAAAAGAGAGAAAAAAAGGAGAAATTTATTTGTATACGTGTATATGGTTCACGTCCCCAATTTGGTTTTCAACGAAAAAAAAGAGGAAAAAAGAATAATGGGTTTACTGGTGCATTTCGAACTCCAAAAAAAAGACAATTCGTATATATATAATAGTTCGATGCTTTAAATATGTATATTTTTTAATTCGATGAATTAATTTTTGTACGTACACATTAAAGTGTACTAACGGTAATATATATACGTGCCAATTTGTGTGTGACTTGACATATAAATGTCCGTTCATTCATCAGAGATGGCGTTACTAGGTATATACTTTGAAAAAAACAGAAAAAAAAAATTAACACTTGTAAAATGTTATTTTCGATATAATTTATGCTTGAGATTTCTTGTTTTGTATATGGGCATTTCCTAATGCAGAAAATGTTGGAAAGAAGAAAAAAAATAGAGATTTTCAATTCTATGAGAGTTTTCAGTGAAAGCGTTCTATTCCTAATCTTATTAGACAATCTTTATACCTGAAGTATATACGTATACATTTAAAAGATATGAAATTTTTAAAATGTTACCGCGATTGTTTATCATATACAATTTGTTTCTGTGTTCCTTTTTTTCTACATTTACGCTGTTTTTTGTTCTTTTGTTGTATGTATATGCGTTAAATTTTGCGTGATTCATTTATTTCTAGAGATACATAAAGATTACCACGGAGCCTGGTTACGATATGCTTTTACACTTTCAATTTTACTGTCAGGAGAGAAAGTTTAATTCTTTAAAGTTGAGTTTTAAAAGAATGAATAACTTTGGAAAGAGAACAATGATCCTAAGATTTCATAGAAAGAAATTTTTCAATTAAATGCTCGGCGGAAACCTTTAAAAAGTTAAAAAAAGAAGACTTATTTATACGAATGACTTTTCTTTTATTGCTTCCTTTGAGCAAAAACAAATTTAAAACTGATTATAATTGTACATTTTCCAGTCATTGAAAAAATAAAAATTTTCATGTCGAATTAAACGACTGTTTTAAAGTCAAATTATTTTTCAACCGTTTATTAGACACTTTCAGATGATAAATTGCTAAATGTTCTTTCAGCTTTAGAAATTTTTCATGAAGATTAATTTTGAAAAATTAATAAAAATTGAATAACATTATTTTTATTTCAATGACATGATAATTTTATCCTTATAAGTACGGAAATGTTAAGAAAAAAAATACAGATTGTTCCAAGAAATCAACATTATTAAACGTCTTTTAAAAAATGATAGTGAATATATTTTCTTCCTAATTAAGATTATTTTCCAATAATAACACGAAGATTTATTGAAATGTTTAAATTATTGACTATGTAAGAAATATTACGCTTGTCAATTTTCCTATCACGCAAAGAATAATGATGTATGCAACATCATTGTCCGATAGTTTCAGTATATGAAATCTAAAAAAGAATTTTGAAAATTAAAAAATTTTCAATATTAAACAATATTTTTTACGAGACAGTTAGAAAAAAATGTTAAATAAGAATAGCATTAAATTTTATCTTATAATAAGATTTTTAAAATAATTCCTATAAATGCGCATTTATCTTCGAAACGATATATACTATAATTTATGGTACAGCATGAATCAAACAAGAGATTATAATTTCCTTATAAAGGAAAACGTTAGAGATGTTTTAACTTTATATTTCAATAGTAAGCATCAATACATTACCGTGCATATGTATAGATATAGCTCTACTAAAGCAATAGCGGTTACTTCATACGTTCTTAAAACCTTAAAAGAGTCAACGGAAGCCGGACACTGAAGCTTGATGGCTTATACCCTCTTCGTAAAGGCTTATATAGATATGATATTCAATGAATAACGTATCAACGTTTCATACGTTTAAAAAGTATTCATGAAGAAAAAATAATTTTTTTTTTTTCGTTTGTATGTTTAATAAGGGCATGCATATACATTCTATATATGAATTAGTTTATTTGCATTGATAAATTAAAAGTTTATTCGTATGTTTATTCATTGCATATAAACGTTTAAGAAGAAATTTATAATATTTCTCGTTATTGCTATGAAAAATAAGTTTATTAAAGTTAGAATTAATTAAATATAATATATGGGTGGTAAAAAAGTTAAAAGTTAATTTTTAAAATGAAAAAATTCTCTAATTTGAAAAATTTTTATTAGTCGTAAAAATTTTTTTTAAACCACAGACTAGCAATAAAGTATATAGGAAAATATTAAATTTAAATTTTCACAAACGTACATTTTTAATTTAAATTAAAAGTTTTAAAAGTTTTATTAAAAAGTTCAGATATACATTATACGTGATTAAACGAACTGTCATTTTTTTTACAAATGCAAGAAAAGTTTATAAAGAATTTCAAGCGAATGACGTCAAAAATTAAGAAGACCTAATTATAAGAAGCGTTAATAAGATTTTCTTATAACTGTGCATTCGTGTTATACAAATATCTCTTGTATATAAATAAGCCTACATGATTAAAAAGAAAAAAAAAAAACCCATTTTCATAAATAATAATAATGTTTTACACGTATTTTAAATTGTTAATGAAATTCATTATAGATTTATTTAAAATAATGATGTAAATAATAATGCATTATGTAGGTGAAGAAAAAAAAAAGAAAACTTTTTGAAAGTCACCGTTTTACAACAGTGTAAAGAATGTAAGAATCATAATTATAAAATAAAAGGTCCTCTTATTTTAAAATGAAAGTAACAAGTGCGTCATTCGATATGATAAAAAGAATCTTGATGATTGTATTCGTATACTTGTATATAACTATTATTTTGAAAACATTTGTAAGAAAAATTAATAAATGATTCATGCAAAATATAGTGATTAAATTTAATTAATTTTTTTTAAACATAATTTATTTGAATTTAAACGAATATCAAAGTTTAATTAAACGAACATCGATGAAAGAGTACGTTGAAAACAGCTGATTCAATGATGCCGAACTTATAACTGATTTTTCCGTCAGAGCGGCGCCACTATCCAAGCCTAATATTTACAACTAATTATAAAATCTTACGATTTTAATTAAAGAATAAACAATGGAAATCGTGTATACATTCCGAGAATAGAAAGTCAATCGATATTTACAACCGAACAAACGATAACAATGAATTTGAGGTTTTTATATTTAAAAATAACATTGAATGCTTAATTATTTTAAAGCACACTCACTTCAAAAAACATATATTTTCGTAATAAAGCAAACGAAATTTTGAAGTGTTAACGTATCTAAAATTAATCAATAAATTTATGGAAATTTAGTGATACGAATTGAAGTGTGAAATTCTGATAAAAAAATGGATTACAGTTTTTAATCAAACGTTAACGTTGACGCGGAATTTTTTCTTTTCTTTTTTGTTTTAAGAGCAAATATTCCATTCCATACTTTATTTAAAAATATATAAAACAATTACTTAAGAAACGATCGTGTTTACATTAATTTTTAATTATACAAGCGCAAAATTATTCATTTATGAATAAAATAAGAAAGTTAAACTTTCGTGCCTAAGACTTTTATACTTTTAAAAACTTTTCTTCAAATAATTATTATACATTAGCAAGTCTAATATGTTTCTCAAATCTTCAATTAATATAATAAACAAAGAAAGGAAAGTTAACGTTTAATTGATTATTAAATAAACGATACAATAGGTATAAATTATCCGAAACAACAACAATAAGTTATAAAGTTATCATAATTATGAAAAGCATTAAAACCTTTAACAATAGTGATATACTGAGAAAATATAAAAATTAATTGAAGACTATAAAACTACTGAACATTATATCTCGAATTATTAAAAGCTCATATGGTGCTGAAATATAAATGTGAAATAAATTAATCATTAACGTCTATCTATAAAAGTGTAATTAACCATCGCATGATATATAAAATCTAACGTTCTTGAAAAACGGTAGCTATTATCACGTGCATTTAACTCTCTTTAACTACTGAAAGATGATTCAATCTATTATTTTTTCTATTATCTTGTGCTACCAGTGTGTATTACTATAAAAAGGAACAAAAAAGGAATTTTCTTTAATTAACAGAGTAAATCCATCAATATTAGTATGGGTTTGACAATTACTTGCGCAAACACAAGTAAAATTGCAAAACAACCAAGAAGAATCCATAACATTACAACAAGCGCATACCGAAACGATTTTCTCACTTCGTTAAAAAATTTACATGAGACGTACTCGTGTACTCCTGTCTGTAGATTGTTGATATATGCGTGTCTGTGCAAATGTTTAGAAAATTCATTGTATAGTCAAAATATATATGTTATGCACGACTAGCTTAATATAAAATTTCAGTAGAAATCTCTTAGCTTGCACGAGTACAACAAGCCAATGTACTTAAGAAATTCTTATCTGTTTTTATGGTTTTACAATATTGACTTATTAAAAGAGCTTGGCGCCTATTAAAAGACAGGAACTCTGAGAATGAGAAAAGAAAAAATAAACTGAAATCATTGTCTTACGTCATTGGTTTCATAAATAATAAGATACTATTATATTTGATTTTTTCTATATAATTAAATGTTATTTATAATGGCCTTTTGTTTTGCGCATTTAGACATAAAAAGGCTAAGAAAATTTTAATTGTATATGTATACTTTGGATATAATGATTTTTCAGACGAAGATCCATTGTTAGTTTATGCTGATGAGAGTAATATATATATATATATATATATATATATATATATATATATATATATAGGCATGAGTTTTGTGTTTGTTTTCATTAAAACTGATAAAATTCGTATTATTAGACTCTTTGTTGGTTATTTACGTATGAAACGATCATTAATGATGAATTTTTAAAATTACTAATATAATATTATGGTTGTGATTCGTTTTGCACAATTACGTATTAAACTTTAGAAAAATTTTTTTTTTTTTTAATTTATGTGTCAAATTATATTTTTATATAATTTATTATTGTAAAGATTGGAATATCATTGAGTTTAACGTTTGAAAAAGAAATTACTTATATTTATTGATTCACTTCGTCCGTCATTGCTTTTAAAGTTTTTGTGCAACAACTGGTCTTGCAAAGCAATGAAAACTACCGGATATATCTTTCTCGCTCTATCTCTCGTTTCATTTATAGCGAGGAAATAAATCATTCAAAAATAAAATCTGTTAATTTTAATTTCATTCAAATTAGTTAGGCGATATCAATTTATCAATGCCATCAGATTAATAAATACGTTAAATTTTATTCGCAAGTACTTTTATTATATTCTTTTTTTTCAATTTTTTTTTATCGACGATAATAATAATGTAAATACTTGAATTTTGTAAACAACTTCAAAGCTGAATTATTGTATCGGATTCTGAGCAATTTATTTTCATATCTATTTATCAAAACTTATCGCTAATTGAATAATCTAAAATATGCTGTTTTAAATCTATTTAAGACTATTAAAATAATATACGAAGATTAAGAAAAAAAAATTATAAAAAGAGAAAAGGTGAATTATTGGCTGTTTTGTACGATTTAATAAAGGCTGTAATATTTTTCAAATCAAATGAATAAATTAAAAAGCGAACGCTAATCTATAATTCATAGGAATAAATGTGACAGAGGGCGAATAGAACGTTTAAAAATATGTTGTTAAAGAAAAAAACATTATAAAAGCAAAACAGAGAGAGAGAAAAAAATAGACATATTTTTTCCTTAACCAGGATAAGTTTTAAAAAAACTGACGAGAAATGAAAAGAAGAATTTAACAAATCGTAGTTTTACGTTGAGACATGCGCTTATCATATACAATATTGTATAAGTCTGTAAATATAATGGAAACATACAAGACGCGTTTTCTGTTGTATTGCTGACGACCTCAACACTCTTAGATAGTGAATAATTGAGACATGAACGTCAGTTGGCGATTTCTCTTGTCATCGTTCTTTTTAAGAAAGTATTCATAAATTTTTTTCTTTTACTACATGAAAAATACATGCGATGCTTGATAACATTAGGAGATTCTAAATAAAAAAAATATTTTTATTTTCTCATAACTTATGATAATAAAGCAAACAAAGATTTTTACAAATTTGTGTCTCATTATTCTCCTGGAATTATTTGAAATTTTCAAGGATTTTCTTATAGGTAACAGTAGAAAAAAAGTAAGAACTAAACAAAAAAGAAAAAAAAAATAAACGTACAACAAAAATAATGAGACAAAATATTCGTGGAATTTCGATGTAAATTGATTGTTTACTAGAGATGATTTAATCGCTTTGCGAGTGAATCATACAAAAAGAAAAGAAGAAAAAAAAAATTAAAAAGAAAAAAAAAAGAAAAAGAGTCCGCTGTTAGCCATTTAGTTTCACACAGTTGTGTATATGTATACACACGATGATTACGAAGTGTCGGATGGAAAAACGAGGCAAGGCAAGGTCGCGAATAGCAAACGAGCTAAATATCTTCTCCCAAGTCGACCAATCACTGTTTTGTACATATTTTTGCTGCTGCACTTTGTTTTATAGCTTCTAGGAAGCTTTGCTACTAAGATACGCTAATTTAATAAAAAAGAAGAAAAAAATACACTAGAAAATTTTATGTATCTTACTTGAAAACAAAACTTGTTCAAAGAAATTTTATGACTTTTATATGGGATACATCTTTATTAAAAGCATCATTAAAGTCATGAAAATGCATCAAACAAAAACTATATTTTAAAAAAAATAAATGGCACGACAAAAATGGACTGTCAATATCTTGTTATGAACATTGTTAAGTCTGATTGCAGTCGACAATATGCAATTTGTAACAAAAAGAGTTATTTGTAAAAATTCGAAGCATGACATTTTTACAAAAAAGATTTTTAAAATTATTTTCAAAGAATCTCAAACGCATATGAAAATTAGTTTTGCTACAAGCGAAACGAATTAAAAATTTTTTTTATTAAATCTCGAACATAAGTAATTAGCATGATAATGATTCTATTAAAGAATACTCGTTTGCGTTTTCTAATAAATTTATAAAAAGAAAAATGAATAGACATTAGTGACAATAAACCGTTATCACTTTCACAGTTACATATACTTGTCTCGTTATTAAGAAAGTGTCGCGATGTAGTTATACAACGCTCCATTTAAAAAAAGACGGAAGTAAATTCATACGTACATGTATGTACCGTGCATAAAAATGTAGTTTTGCACTTGGTGCAAGTGGCTAGACTAAGTGAATTCGTTGTCTCAAGAGTGACTTTACTTGCTTGTCACTTGTACAAAAGAATCTCAAAAGAAAAAGAAAAAGAAAAGAAAAAATTCTCTTATGAAATAGAGCAAGAAAGAGAAAATTGATCACAGGTGCCCGTGACATAGAAGGCAAAGCTTCCTTTTTTTCCTCTTTTCTTAAAGTATACAAGAGAGTCCATTGTTTCTCATTGCTGAATGCTACTGGGTACTTTTATATCTATATACACGTGAATGAGATCAGTCGTCAACGTGATCGGTGAACGAGAAAAGACTTTGTCTAATAGTTATGTGTTATATGGGTAAATCTTTCATAATGTTAAAATTTCACCTGCAAATAATTAAAAAAAAAAAAAACAGCACACGTAAACTAATTTCTCGAATATGACGTATTATAATGAAGAAAAATCGTGTTACACTTTTAAGGGTAGCTTTTTAACAAACATCAAAAGACAGATTTCGATAAATTTTTCATAGTGCTAAAATTTACTTTCAATAAATTTAAAAATTAAACACATTATCAAATTTATTTTTTAAATGTTGAAATTAAAATGATAAAAAAAAAAACGCATCCCTTAATACTTTTAATATAAGCAACCCACAGTTTTTAGTTGCCCCACCTTTTACATGTTATATGTTACAGAAAATATTAACACAATAACCTTTCCCACCAAAAAAAAACAAAATGAAAAAATGCGCTGGCACACAGCTTTTGATTACCGAATAATACTCAAAACACTATACTGGAGTAAATTACAGCATATAGTCACCCAAATATTGGGAAATCAAAACTGCCAAAAAATTACGTTTCATATAAATTAAATAAAATATATTTTTTTAAAATCTTTCTAAAGTTTTCTTCTAACAAGAAAATAAACTACAAAAAAAAATTAGATCCCTTTATGAAGGATTTTGGACTTGCCTTTAGTGCCCCCCGAACGCCGTGCTAGCCAAAATTCCTTTGTGATTCAAATATACCTTTGATGTAGTTAAAGCACCGCTTGTTTACAGCACGATCCAGAAAAAATTTTTACATAACCCAAACTCCTATATTCACCAACACCACACAATACCCATTTGCAACAGATCTACTCATATTTAGGAGAAATGACGCAGTAACATGATTTTTAAAAGTATGAAAGAATTACCCATATATCGTTTACGTTATATAGCAATCAGTATACATTAACACGCAGGTTATACGATTACTAATGACGAACGTTGGAATATATGTTTTTTCTTTAACGTTTATATATTGTTCACTGATTAAGAATGAAAAATTGAAGAATTTTAAGGAAAAAATTTTAATCTAAATTTATTTCATAGCTAAATTTGCATTCATATTTACATTATGAATTCTTTTAGAATGAATCTTATCATTTAGACGATTAGTGCTTGTCGACGTTTTAATAATTGATATTGATGTTAAAAATGTGACTAAAAGAGAACGTAATTGTTTTTTATTAAATAATAAAAACATATTTTTTAGAGATGCTTTATTCTGATAGATTCTACTTTGGAATAAAAACTCGCAATTGCACGTGATAAAGTATGAATTTAAAATGTAAATAACAGAAATGATTATTGTTAATTTGCGTTATTTCAATCTACAGCTAAAATCATGATCATAAGTTGTAATTTAAATTTCATGTGATGGCATTCCAACTACGTTTTGATTAATATTTATCTGATCCAGACCCAAACTAAATTAAAAAATATTTAATTTAATGGTATTTGAAATTAATAATAATTAAATTTCCACATTTAACATACAAATATTATTTCCAGAAAAAATTTTATTCCTATACATTAATATTATTCAGATAATATGTTAAAATATTTATTTTAAAATAACCGAGTTTATATAAAGGAATTTCCACATTTAGATTTTTTAAGTAGATTACTCTAATTAAGATAGATTCCTCTAGCCTAAATATTTAAATTGAAAAAAATCATTTTTAGTGTTCATGTCAGTGCTAGGGGCCGTGCCGCGCTGAGGACGTTGACACTATTATAAGATTATCATATATATACGTTACATACATATAATAAAGTGTTGTTGTAGTAAATGTTAATAGGTATCATATGCATGCGTACGAGGTTTGGTGAAGTAGCGTGTAACATCCAAGGCAGTTTCAAGCTATATAGAGAATAAAACTTTTATTGGAATGATTGGCTCAATGGACAGCGACTAAGTTTAAATATAGGTTTTATCTTCTCTCACTCTTTCTATATATCTCCCTATACACACGCTTTTGATCTCTAACTGCACGAGAGGCAAAACTATATCCCATTTGGTTATCTTCTCTGTGTTGTATCTCTTGCTAAAACCTAACGTATAATCTACTCCGCTAACTATATATCTCGTGTATACCCATAGTTACACAGCAGAAGATTCAAACGGATAAAACGATTTGCTAACTGATCGACGAGTACGCGCGTACTTATGTACTCAAGTGCAGTCATGTGCACATAAGCGAATGTGAAGAAAAATAGAGAATTATGAATATTCTATTAGAATAGGTTTAGAATTGCAATACGTAACTTGACTTGGGGATCTATACTCAATAATTTTTAAGGTATCAAATTAATCTTTGAATTTTCATTCATAGGTTTTAATCATCGTGTTGCAAAAGTGTAAATCATTAATGATTAATGTCTTGAAATGGTTATCATGAAAAAGGAATCGTGGAAATATCAAATCTTCTAAAGAGAATCATCAATTTTATATCTTACCTGGCGTATTTTCATCCTATAGCGTACATCTCTGTCATTCTGTCGATCCCTCGGTGCTGCAACTCTTGAATTTCTATGATGTTGATGATGATGCTGATGATGTTGCTGCTGTACAGGTTGTTGTGGTTGTGCTTGTTGATGGGATTTTTGATGTGGTTCATCATTGTCAGTTGAAGGTGTAGCAGCAGCAGTAACATTTGCAGCAGGAACAGTATTTGGTGGTGAACGTTTAATTGGTGGACTTGGCGTATCGATGGTCGTTGTATTAGTCGTAGTTGTTGTTGTTGGAGCATCGCGATGACTTTTAGTACGTCTTAATAACCGTCTTACTGTATTTTTAACAGTAGCAGCAATATGTGTACCTCCACTTCTTTCAGGACCAGGTGAATCTGGTGATTTAACATGATTACTTGTTGGTTCAAATCTTCGTCTACGTGTTAATGGTGCTTGTAGTTGTTGTGGTGGTACTTTATGGCTAGGCGTATCAACGACGTACATTGTTGCAGCACGTCTTTGACCATGCGGCCCAATTCTGCCGCTACGCCTAAACGATCGCCTTAAGAAATCCGTGGTGGTGCTGATTAAGTTAGCGGAATCTGCCAATGTGGCAGAACCGCTTTCATCCACTTTATCAATTCGTTCTTCTTCTGGTTTTAAAATATGATTTATATTGCTGGGTCTAAGCTCACGCTCCAACAGCTCGATTAATTTTGATATTTGCTGTTCTTCTACTGTCATGGAGCATTCGACCCGATGATTTTAAGTACACTCTTTTTGCTTATGCACATTTACACTAAGTCAAGTTTGTTCATTACTGCTGCTGCTGGTGTCTTTTATGTTACTACAAATGTCTGGCAAAAGTTTTGTTGAACCAGCTGCTTATCTTTTTTTTTCCTTTTTCTCTCTCTCTCTCCTCTCGTTGTTTCTCTTTCTACGTTTCTTTGTCTAGCACTGGGGAAAAAACAAGAAGGATGGCAACGATTATTTTTTCGCTTGGCGCATACGCTATCACCAGGATTAATCGTGCCTATTCATCCTTCTTTTAAGCTGAATTCGCGTGCGTGCCATCACGAAATGCACTTTTAGATTTTATATTTTGTTTATTTTATTTTATATATTATTATTCTTTTAAAAGGCATTCTCGTTTTGACTAGAAGGAATGGTACTCTAATTTTCTAACTATAAAAACAAGATTTTTGCATGCCAAGATAAAATGTGTATGTGACTTCGTTTTTAATGTTTCATGTATGTTTTTAAGTAATTACACTACTACAAAATAATAATAAAAAAAATTAAAACGATTTCACTTGAAAAGTTTTATATTAGTGCCATTTGAAAATGCTTTATGAACGAAGATGAAATATCAGATTTTTTTAGTAAGCAAGATAGATTTTCATTGTTTACGAGACGCCAAATACTATTCGCTGCAGAAGGCAAAACAATGACTTGATATCTCTTATACGCACCTTTCACTATTATATTACATAAGAGCTTAATAGATTTCTAATCTTAAGTAGATATTAATTTACAAAAAAATTTATAATAACAAATAACAACGTTTTAATATCTTAAACAGAATCATATATTTAATTGAGGTTATTACATAAATAATAAATAAAGAAAATAATCTTTTTAAACTGATAATTAAATCATTTTATAGGAAGATAAATTTTTACTACTACAGAAAAAAATTTCATTCATATTTAAAGTACGCTATAAGTAATAACAAAAGTGCAAAACTGAAGAAAATTGTGAAAAAATAAATAAATTTTAAAAATTGTTATAGGTACTATAAAAAAGTAATAAATATTGACGACCATAAAACGATTTTAATATTTACAGTTTTAAATGAAATTTCGTTTAGGCAATAAAACAAAGATGATTAATAAAAAAATCTTGTTTTCACAGTTAAAAAATAACAATCCCAGAAATTTTTAAAAATAATATTGCAATTATTATTTTCTCCCCAGTGCAATGAATATATGTGTCTCCTCAGTAATAGGCATTTTAAATAAACTTAATATTTATATAGTCAGAGCACAATCGATGAATAATCTTTACTAAATGTACGTAAAAGCACATAAAGTACATACACGCGGTCACGTATATACACGTATATTTATAAATTCAATCGGACATTCGGACTTTCTCGCGCAAAATTTTTTTTTTCCATTTCCCGGCGCCTTGTAATAACACTCTCACTCAATTTTTCTGACGTCACAAACGCGCGTGTACATCTTTTCTTATTGCACAACACACATATGTACATATATACGGCTGTGCTTAGTTATGTTCTTTTCCGCGATCGATATCTCTGAATTATGTTACTTTTTTCAATATAATTCCAGTATTATAAGGTACTGCCGCAAATGACGCGAATGCTTCTCCCCGCCTATGTTTGTTGGACTATTTTTTTTAGTGTGTAATCAATTTATCGAAGCCAAAATAATGCTTTTAAAAAAAAAGGAAAAAATAATATAACCTTATTATTGATGCGAGTTTTTTTATATAGAAGTTAGCTAAGGCGTTCTTTAAAAATTCCATTTTCAGCGGCACCGAAAAATTAATTGCTTCGTTACATTTATAGATCGGTATAGGCTCTAGCGATAAAAATTAAAATCTGCCAAGTCAATCTTTTCTCGAAGGATAATTAACAGCATCTTATTTTAATTTTTTTTTTGCAATATACGTACTGTAATCTTGCGTCAGTTGAAACGATTTTTTTTCTTAACAAATAATACGAATGAAGCATAAGGCGTGTTATATGTATTATGTGTATATATAGATATATAGCGAAGTTAACTAACGCTCACGCACATGTGTGTCGGCACGTGTTGCGTCATACACGTTCTGCGCGCGTTCTTCTAAAAACCACGCGGCTATATATCCAACACCAAGTCGTTCGGCTCCCGTAGATAAGAAAAACCTCATACCAAAGCCGTTTAATTTACTTCGTAGATATATTTCTAAACTCTGCACGACTTTTATAATTCCTATTATAAGCGCAAAGGAAAGAAGGAAAAAAAATCTGAGCTTGCTGGATGTGTGTTAAAAAAAAAAGAAAAAAATTTTATGCATAGTATCCTTTGAGGCTTTTATGCATGGTAATTCCCTTTTTATTTTTCCGGCCTTCATTTCTCAATGAATATATATACGACATATAGACTTTATGCAGAAAACTTTCACACCTCAGCTGCAACAAAGAATCAACTCTTTTCCATATTACTTCGCGACATTCAGTTAATTTTACTACGGCCTTTAGAAAACATTACTATCTTTTCAATTCATTCGAATGAATTACTAAATAACTTTTTTGTATGGAAGAAAAATAAAATTTATAAGAATATTTTCCTCATTAGAACCGAAATTTTTGTCAAATAATTAATAACCTTGCCCAGCTGCTCGAAAATTTTCGAGAACTTTTTTAATTTTGATGAAGATAAATACTGATTTTACAAAATGTTTTTTAGCTAATACACAAAAGATTTAGGTTAGAAGACATATATCTCTCAACAGTTTTTTATTCTTTTCTGTGTTATTTTTTTTTCTTTTCTTTCTTTCCTTTGAGTTTTATAAAAAGGGGCGTGCCTTGCTTGTGCAGAGTGGATCTCCTTGACGCTCTCTTGCTTAGTGCGTGTGTATAATACCAAGAGGCAAATTCTTAATGTCGCGAAAGAGAGTCGAAAAAGCCCACGCGTTTTTACCACACGGCTAAAAGTCAGAATATAATTTTCTGTTTAAAAAGCTTGATGACTTTTATACACATATGTATATATATCACGCGTAAAAGACGCGCAGGTAGAAAGAAATGATAAAGACTTTGGTAAGAAGTATTTTTAGTGTAAACAAAAACCGGCCATTCTCAAAAATAAATTTTTAAAATTCCATACAAATTTATTCAAATTATTTTCTTTACTTCTTTTAAAGTCTATATCTTCCACTTTGTTTTTTTATTTAAATGAATTTATAAACAGACGATGGAAAAATTTCGAAATGTTGCTACACATATTATTTTTCCTTAACAAATAGCGAGTTTTATCGGTATCGTTATATGCTCTCGGCAAGAGGGAATTTAACTGATGAAATAATACAATATATATATGCGCGTATATCGGAGTCTCTCTCTTAGAGTTCCTACGTTTCTTCGTAAACAAATCAGTCCGAGTCTCTTTTGCTTTCAAATAATATAATGACAACAAATTTAATCTTTAAATCGAAGAAGCAATTAAATTTTAATACCGAGAGGCTCCCTACACGGAAACGATTTTTCATTCAAACCTTATGGACATCTATATAGATATATATATAAATATACACGTAATACATATATATGTACACAGACGAGAGTAGAGGTTACAGTGGAAATGTCATGACATACGTTAATAACGTCAAGGCTTTACAAGGAGAAGCCGTACATAATATACAATCGGTCATATATGTACGATATTAGATATATAGACAAACGATACATGTATAGAACCGGATGTGCAATTTTCTGTTAAGTTTATATTATAGTCAATCTGTCACTATACCACTCTAGACACAAGTCCAGTATAATAATTAAACATTGATTGCACGCGACCAAAGTTTTGCGGTATTGTTAAAAAAAAAAGAAGAAAAAAAAATACACAACAAAAGGGCTGACGAAAATGGAATGCGGTTCTTTCTTTTATTTTTGCTCTCTCACTCTCGATCGTTATCGATCGCTTAAAATTTTATGACCTTCTCTCTATTTCTTAGCTTATATCTAAACCGTTGGTATAAGACTTGAATGTATTTTTTTTTTAAATTCTTTTCCTTCGTCTAAATACACGTGACTTATACATGCACACATACACACTTTATATCTATATGTACACACAGAGGAGATAAAATAGCTAAAGACACACCGTAAGATTTATGTGCGTTTTTCTTGCATAGTGAAGGAGAAAGCCACTCGCGCCTTTATCTCTATATATATGTACGTTATGCCTATATCGGTTGATTTGCTTCTATGCCCGTATGGGCACAGAGAGATACGTTGAAGATTTAAATAAAACTTCAAAATTTTCTAGCACTGATTTTATATACAAGAGAATAAAAAGAAAAAAAAAGATATAAGCTACATGTATGATGTAGCTTATTATCACGCGTGGTTTTTTTTCTCGATGTATCCGATGAAACGTTACGTTAGGCACTGATGAAACAAAACACACAATAACTCCCTTTTCTGTATATTCAAAGTGAGGAAAAAAAATAGAGAGACTCCTTATAATGTCGTTAGTGCTAAATGAGTTAGCGCCGATCTTCTTTTCCTTCATTTGTGCTTATACTGAGGAGACACACATATGCATATATATATACACTTTGGTAAATATATACATTAAAAAAAAACAACCGCACAGTTAAAGTGTAGGAAAAAAAATCCAGGCACATTAATACCGGCCTTGTAACATATATCTATAATATACCTATATATATTTATAAAATGTCTTCACAATCTCTAATAATACACAGCACACGTGTGTATATTTTCAAAACTTTAATACACTTGTCAAACAAACAATAAAAAAAATCAACGTAAAAACAAAAAAAAATTAAAAAAAATCAAAATTAAAATGAAAAAAGATAATAGTAACGAAGAAGAGTCCGAATTTTTCTATAAAGTTTATAAACTAATGGATGAGGCGGTTAATGCAGCCCGAGCGCGGGCCTCGTGCTAACTGAGCTCTCGCTTAACTGGCTTTGCTTATACTCAACGTCAAGCATATACTACAACACACCTCTCTTTCTTTCTCTCTCTCTCTCTTTTATTTTTTTCCTCTCTGTCCGTTCCGTAAAGTAATATACCGATATACGTTACACATATGTATATAGATATATTTATATATATATGTGTACGCAAATGTAGTGTGCTATGCGTATAATAATATGCGTGTTAGTATCGCTGCTATACAAGAGGAGAGAAGTGGGAGTTTTTGTCTTTTACATATCGTAATACTTTTATAATGTTCATCACAAACTAACATCATTTTAAGAGTCTCTCTCTCAATCTCATACACACCATAAAAGAGTGAGGGGATTAAGAAAAAAAATAAACAGAGAAAGAGATAGGTGACGACAACGACGACTAAGAACGACTAACTACGATGAAAACTTGCGAAATGCGGTTGCATTTAAGTAGCCTATCTTACTTAGTAATACTACTATACTACTCCACTCTCTTTTTCTATCTTGCTCTTGCTATCTTTTTCTCTATTTTTTTTTCTATTTAGTTTTTCTTTTTTTTTAAAGCTGCGAAGTGTTTGTGACAAGTGTGTGCAGCAAACGATATTATGCTTCTCTCTCTCTCTTTTTCTCTTACATAGCGAGACTTGCACAACTTGAATGCGCAAGCGCGTTTAGTTAGAAAACTTAGTTGAGATATATATAGCTATCTTTGTTCGAGTAATGGATTGCTAGTCCTGAACGCACGATGTAACGACTTTACGTTCATATAAAGCGTTTAATTTTTTTTTCCAGATATTGTTAAATAATACGGTATCGATTATTTAAAATTAGATTAACTTTGTTCATAGAATATTTTTTTAAAAATTGCATCAAAAATTATACGACTTGAAAATTGTAACGAAATCTTTCTTTTAATATTTAAGGTAAATATGTTGAAAATTTTCATTTTACAATATTGTAATTTTTTAATAAAATTTTTTAATATGTAAATTTGATAAATCGTAGATGTATATGTATGGATTTATACATATTCCAGCATGAAATTTCTGTTGTCTAAAGAGCATTTACTTTGATTTGATATAATACATACATACATGAAACGAAGGTAATATATTAGAATAGTACACTTGCTTATGGTATATGCCGTTCTATAATGCGTTTATTATCAATCAACCAACGCTTAAGATAAAAAGCAAAGTGTATAAATGCTTAACGTGCGAATTAAGGTCGTGCAAGGCTATCGATCCCGCCTTTACTTTGCTGCTACTGCTGCTGGCTGCTGGAGCTACGAGAGAGCTTTTGCGTGCGCATATCCTTGACACGTTCCTATATCTTGTCTTCTTTCTCTCTTTTTTTCATCCATCTATCCTTTTCTTTTTCTCTTATCATAATATATGGGAATTTTTTGTGTACAAAGTGTAACTTTGCACTCATTGTCCGTGTGAATTTATTCCACTGAAGTATTTGACCCTCTTATACATGTGTAATCACATCCCTAGCCATTATAACTTTATTTAATTGTTGCGTGTGCAACAGATGTGTGTATTCGATGTGTCTCACTGTGAAAGCTGAATTAAAAGCTTGCATGTTGTTTGAAAAATTGAATTTAGGAAGTCTTTCACTCTTTCTCTCTTGAGAGTTCTTATTTTAAAAGTGAAGACACTTGTAGGAGTTACGCACGCAAACACATTCCTTGGGTGGGTTAATCAATTTTAATGGAACCATTTGATTCTTAATTTGTTTTGCGCTGAATTTTATTTTTAACTTTCTTTAAGCTATTTAGGGATTTTCATTTTCATTCGATATTATTTTCTTTATATATGTAAAAAACATAACAACAAAAATTTTTTGCTTTTTATTTATTTATTTATTTCATTGAATACATATTTTACAATTTTAATTATTAGATGAATTAACACTTTAAAGCTTTTTAAAGATTAAGTTCGTAAGTTCTTACGGTAATTGAAAT
The DNA here is from genome assembly GCA_017163975.1 of Anastatus disparis. Classification (NCBI taxonomy): domain Eukaryota; kingdom Metazoa; phylum Arthropoda; class Insecta; order Hymenoptera; family Eupelmidae; genus Anastatus; species Anastatus disparis. Next base: position 1,731,145 of record JAFFSR010000281.1, read on the forward strand.
AAAAGCACCACACCTATTCACTGTTGTTTAAATATGCATTTGAATGAGACCTTGCACTTCAAAGAATTTAAAATAAAAAAAGAAAAGTAAAAAGAGGGTAGGGCTTAACTTTAGCAACAAAGTAATCTTCGTGTATTCAGAACTTTGGCATCAGACACGATAAAAAGATTTTGTATAGTTTTGACCTACTTTAGAAAAAAAAACTTATTTTCTTTTAATAATATTAAACATCACTTATTAGGTTTATTAATACTATCAGAATATAAAAAAAAAGATGCTTTTGATTTACAACTTTTTTTTATTGATTGATAAATTTTTTATTTTGAAATCATGATTAATGATTGCATTATTCTAGGCTTATAAATATAAATAAAATCAACGAAACTAGACGGAATAAAAAATAATGCTGCTAAATAACATTAGACGCAAAGCTTAATATGTTGCATAAGCTCGTCTGCAAATAATGTTGATTATCAAATATAATTTAAGAAAATATTAAATAAAAACAGTTGCTCGTATGTGAAGAATAACCAAAAATCTTCCTCGTTTTTTTTTCTGTGAAAACTTAATGCTTCAATGTTTGAATCACTTTTTATAGTTTATAACTGACAATCGTAAACAAAATAAATAAATGTACCCCAGGGGATTCATTCAACTTTTATTATAATTGAATATTTAAGATTCTAGAAGTTTTTGTACCAACTCTTATTCACTCTTATATGTGATAAATTTAAGAAAATAAGCTTTTATCAAATGTTTTTATGAATTATTTGTAAGTTTGTGGATATTTAATTGAAAACTCTCATTGGAAACATAACTTACATAATAAATAAAATTATCGACTTCTTTGACAAGATAAATTTACAAATTAAAAATTCAGTTAAATTTTGACATTTCAAAGATTAGCGTGTATAACAACAAATACTTGAAAAACTCTCAAAGTTGATAAACAAAAAACGATATTTATATTTTCAACTCGCATCAATATTATTCTTTCCATTTACGACAACAGCTAACAAAATTTACGAAATAGCTTTCGTTAAAAAAAAGAAACAACAAAGAAGAAAAAGATAACCAAATGAAAATAAAGAATCGCTTTACTTTTCTTATATGCCGAGATATGCTGCTTGCCTCCAGTGGTACAGCGTAAGAGATAAGCAGTTTAGATTTGCTTAAATCGCATCAACTTTCATGAGTACACATATACTCAAACATTAAAGTTATGTGTATATAAAGTGAAAAAAAACACAGAGTCATGTGAGCCGAGATAAATTAAACTTGAAAAAAAAAGAGCCAGATCACACATTTTTTCTTTTATTGATATACTTTCCAAAATTGTGTAATTACATCTAACAAGCTTAAAAAATTTTCCATAAAAAATACCGGAAATCAGATGTATACATTAAATGCTTTTGTTTTTCTTTTACTTGTTTACCAAATGTATAGTAATATAAAACGCAAGAGATCTAAAACAACAACATTATTTACACTTTTATTAATTAATGTTTAAAAGGATTTTTTTCTCTCAAATTGCCCTGAGCGTCAATTACGACCTTCTATCATATTGATTCGCTTGACGTTCATTCTTATTATATACACATAATCATAAAATCTTTTTTATTATTCCCAACTTTGTACACGCTGACTTAAGCAATCAATTATTTTTCATTTATATATATACACATCACACATATATTTAGCACAAAAATAAAGGAAAAATAAAAAAAAAAAAGAATTCCTTTGATTAATATGTCGCGTGTACAAAAATTCAAATCACTTTTCAACTTTGTGTGTATATATATATACATGTGGACATTTTAATAAATGTTGAATCACGAGGTAATTACTAGTATTTTCCGGTAAAGGTGTAAACAAAAGTTTCTCCCCTACAGACCTTGACAGTGTGTTTGGTATATGATGTAAAGATGAAAATTTTCATTAATTTTAAATTAAATTTACATATTTAACACGCTCAAGTAGCTAGAATTTATTTAAAACTTTTCATTCTTATCATAACTGATGTGATAATAATGAGGCCGAAAAAAGTTGTCCCTCGTATACGCGATAAAATTATTCTTTTTCGTTCCTTTAACTCTTCAAAGATACATAAAAAAAAATTTTTTTTTTCATACATCGTCACCTTCGGACAATTATTAGTCTGCAAAGGCCGTACTCGTATACGAGCAAAAGACGTGAAAAGATTTCGATATTAAAACTTCTCCCCTCTTTCAACATTTTATAGATTTCAGCTTTAAGTGTCATTCTGAATAAAAGCCAAAGAGGGAATCCTTTTTTCTTAAAAGAAGATATTTTGCGGTTGTGCACAAGTATTTTAGATATATTGGTAGCGTTTGACGATTGGCGCGGTCTAGAAGAATAAAGAAATAAAAAAAGGAGATAAAAATTATAAACATCCTGTGTGCTACTAGGAATAAAATAAACGTTTATTTTGAAACTATTGAATAGCGTGAGAAATATTGTTTTATTGAGTAATTAAGTCCTCTTTTTTTTCAGAAAAAAATTTTCATTTTATATATGAAGCTGTAACAATTTATTAAATATTGTGATTCATAAGATTACGATTAATCACTGAATACATAATATTATCGGTGTACAGTAGGTCTTGTTTTTAAATTTATCATTTTGTATATAATTGACATAAATATTTCTGTTTCAATGAGGTTGGCAAATCAAGTTAATAAAACTTTATTATATTTATTAATTGGAATTAAAAGAAAATTTTTTCAAACTGTAATTCGACTTGCAAAACTTGAAGCACTAAATTTAGAAATAATTTTGTTTAAAATTCACGCAGTGAGACATTATCTAAAATCTTAATTTCAAAAATGTACTATGCATAATTTCAAAAGCCTACTTATCCATAAACGAAACAATAAATACCGTACGAAAGAAAAAAAATTTCGTGCCGAAAAATTAAACGACATAACAATAATAATAATTGAAACGAAGAACCATAAAAAAAGCTTCGTACTACACATATGAATGATAGCCTACTTCTTGTGTCATATAACAACTGTCATGTGCAGGAACGTGCTTTGGGAGCTTTAAAGAAGAGAAAAAAAAAGCGGAAGTTGCACAGCAGCGCAACACAAAACGATAATGATTCCTCTCTTTCTCTCTTATGCTCTTTTATTTTTTATCAACCGTTGTGTATGAAATGCCTACAAAGTCAATACCCAGAAAGAGAATAATATCACGAGTGAGAATCAGTTTGTAGTTAAAAAAAAAAGAGAAAAATACATAACAACGTTGCCAAGTCGTTATACTTTGCACTTTAATATACAATTCGGAATATCCAAGATCCATTATTAAACTTGATATACGCATATAGTATGCAATAATTTCATATAGATATGTAACGAGTCGTTTAAAAAAATTTTTAATGGAAAAATTATTAATTGCTGATTGTTTATATTCCTTCATGCAAGTCGGTGCAAAGCGAAGAAGCTTTTAATTTCTTATTTTGTTTTTTAAAGACTCATAAACTGAGTAAAGACTTGATTCTTTTCTTCGAACGGTATCATGGGTAAGAAAAAAAAACACATAGCAAATTACATAGAACGATTACGGTCAATGTGCACAGCGACAATTAAAATTGGCGCGTGGCATGACCAACTGCTCCGATATTATCCAACCAGAAAAAATAATGTTTTATAAAGCCCTTTTGTATAATAATATTTTAACTGTATTTATACATTAAAAAATAAAAAATTAATGAAAATAAATTTTTTTTTTTAATCTGGTACATTATTTTAATAAAGTTTTTCTGCATGGAAATCAAGACAACGATCGCCATCTGGTGAGAGACTCTCCAACATTATCGACGAGATTTGCGCTGTCGAGAATACAGTACATAATTACGTACATATATATATGTATACAATATAGTCCATCGATTCGACTAGTCTGATTTTCTTTCTTTGTTTACCTCTCTTTCTCTCTCTTTCTCTCTTTTACTTTGAGTATAATTTAAAAAAGATTCGGATTTGTATAGATACATAATAATTTATTCGAATGGAACTAATATTCTCGCATGATGAATTCGGAATATCTGTAGAACTGCGATGAATGATTTTTTCGGGATGTGATATCATGTGTAGTTATAATTTTTTTTGACTATATTACGTATATGTGAAATAATGAGCTTTGAAAGGAGCGTTGTGTGTGTTTGTGTGTGAGTATTGAGTGGATTTTCTGTGTATCTAAAATTGTATGTTTAAATTTAGAATTTAAAACAACAATGTAACAAAATTTCGAAAATTCAAATGAAAATGTGTGGGTTGTGCTTTTAACGAGAATTAAAGCTGATACCTTCAGTTTTGCAATTTCAGGCAATTATTCATTCAATCATCGAAATTGCATCAAATTTAAAATTCTTTGCATTTTGATATGCTTTGAAATTAATCGAAGATATTTTTTTCAAATATGACGATGAATTTCACCCAAATGAATTTTAAATATAAAATTTTTAATTCAAAATTACGTATGATTTAATTTTAAAATACAGCAATACGATATCGACAAAAGATTTCTACTTTACCTCATTATAAATAAAAGAAAAGTTACTTATTTTTAGAGATAACGAGATTTCGAGCAATCTTATATTCCATTAAAACTTTATTAATTTTTAAAATATCAAAAGTTATTCTTATCAAGATTTAAATAATGCTACCGCAAATGAAAAATTTCATTACGCTTTTTGTCGGCAAAAAATTACATTAAAAATCAGTAATAAAATTAAACTTTCTCTCTATTTATACTCTGGAATCTAAGAGAATTGCTTCCTTAATAACAGACATTAATTTGGAATATAACGATACTAATTACTTGCACTTAAGAACAAATAAAATTGTAAATTCAGCGACGACGACTAACGTAATTGTAAATACCAATTTATTATTTTTAGAACAAATATCGAATTATAAATTTCTACAACGCCTATTATTTCTATAATTATAAAACGTTCTATAACGATATTTACACATGAAAACATAATGTTTAATAAAATGTAAAATAACTTTATATAAACGATAAAGATTAAACATCAATCAAAAAAATCTAATTTTTTTTCTTCTGCCTCTGATGAAAAACAATTTAAAAGATACTACGTACTCTTTTAAAACAAAAACGATCGATTATAGGGCACTTTCAAAATTTTGCACACGATAGATGAAAAAGAAAAAAAAAATTTTTTCCTTCAGGCAGAAAATAGCTTTGGGATCGTAAGTCTAAAGGCAAACTAACACATACACTCCGTCATCGTCTAAAACTCGCGAGACAGACGTATACTTGACAGAAATCGATCGATTATAATACAAGGAGAAAAAGAGAACCTTTTTTCGCTTGCATATAATACGAGAAAGCATATGTAGAGAGCTTTTTTCTGCTTCTTTTTTTTGTTTTGTTTTCTTTCTTTCAAAGCAAAGAAGAAAAAAAGGGAGAAAAAAAGTACATACAGTAGGCCTGTTGATTCGGAGGACTGAGGGCTAGTGAGTTTTGTTTTCTACTGATATAAAGAAATCAATATCTTTTTACCAGAGCTTTAGGAAATGCTGAGTGCAAATGTAAAGGATGTATGTATACATGTATATACGAAGTAAAGTGGATGGGTTAACGTCTTTTCGTGGATTCGAGCGATTTTATGGACGAGAAAGGGAACTAGGAAATTATTGTAAATTAGATGTGAAATTGTAATGGATTTAGAACAATGCTAATAATACACTATTTTGTTAAATTAAAATTTTCGTTTAACAAAAATGATTCATTGATTGCATTAAATAACAAAAATTATGAAGAAGGTTTTCAAGCAATATATGCTTTGAAATAAATAAGAAAAAAGTGATGATTTAGATTTTTCTTTTGAGGAAAAAAATTTGATAAAGCGAAAATGTTTTTATCCATTTGATAATTGGATATAACAACTAGCGCAGCGACGAAATTGATAGTCTACATTAATTAAAGGATAAAGTTTATTTACGAAAATGTTTATGTAGAAAGTTTGTTTTTATATACATATTTATGAAAGTAAGCTATATCCATATTAAGTCAAAATTACTTTTGCATGAAGTTCTGAATTTTCGTTTTTATCAGCAGATTGCTGATAAAACAAATTTATATATACACACACGTTGAATTAACGGAAGAAAAATTCACTCTTATTTTGGAATAAGATTGAAAACATTTTAATGAAGAAAAATATCATGTTATTTTGTAATATTTTTTTATTGTAATTTCAAGATCAGAGTGCATTTTCACTGTAGATAACTTAATGTGTATCATAGTATATGATGACAATAACAATTAAATTTTCATGAGCAACAATATAAAAAAAAATCAACTTCAGAATTTCATAATGAAAATTTTAATAAGATGTGCGCGACGGTCGCGGGGAAGAAGGTGTCATTTAATTTTTAATTAAAAAAAGGTGTCGTTTGATTTTGGACTGAAAAGAGGTGTTATTTCATTTAGATTTGAAGAAAGGTACCATTTGAAAATAAATTTTATGTTTTCAATTTTGTAGTGGCAGCACTGACATTCTTTAAAAATATTTATAATTTTAAAAACTTGAATGACAAGGAAAGCATTGTGATACGCATTAATTATTTACATTCTAAATATAACATATATATATTACAAAAGACTAAAACGTTTTTTTGATTGATTGTTTGCGCGTTATACTCGAATATAGACATTAGTTTTAAATTTGTATGATCGACTATAGAGTTTCATATAAGTTCAAAACAGGATTAGGAACTAATAATATTGTATAATCTGCAGGCTAAAAACATAAGCCGACATAAGGAATAAGAAAATACATTGCTAGTATATCTATACATGCGAGAAATAAGAGGGAATAAGTTTCTTTCCTTGTCATTCGAGTTTTTAAAATAATAAATATTTTTAAAGAATGTCAGTGCAGCCACTAAAAAATTAAAAACAAAAAATTTATTTTCAAATGGTACCTTTCTTCAAATCTAAATGAAATGACATCTCTTTTCAGTCCATATTCAAATGACACCTTTCTTCAACTCAAAATAAAATGCCACCTCTCTTCAAGAAAAAATTAAATGACACCTTCTTCCCCGCTACCGTCTTGCGGTTAATGCAATCTTATTTCATAATAAACAATGTAATATTTTTTCCTCAGAAAACTGAATTTTTTAAGACTTTATTCACTCTTGCATAATATCTGTTTAATATAATAAACCAATGTCAACGGCTTCTTTTATGTAATAGTTCATAACTCTTTTAACTTTGTAAAGAAAACTTATTAGCATTAAAAAAAAATCATAAAAAAAAATATTTTTTAATTACAAAATTAACATTATAATGTCGAAATACATTTTTCAAGTAGCAAAGTTTATAAATATTTAATTATTATAATTATCGGTAATCTTTGGTAGATTACAACATTAAATAATGAATAGTAAACAATAGATATAGATAAAATATTAAATTACAGTGTATATAATAATTAATACTGTATACAAAAGATAAAATCGTATTTATTTTATAAATGAATATAATATTGATTTAAAGTTAACATTTTTATTAATAAACAATTAAAATTTTTCATTATAAAAATATGAGAATCAATATCATGCGAAAAAATAAAATTTTCCTCTCGATTCAAATAATTAATATCGCATTAAATTTTATCAACCTTCTCGCATAAAATAAACAATCCCTCAATAATTCAACTTTCAAGGATAGTTTAAATAATTTGAAGATACACAGCATTTGAAAAAAAATTAACGTCAAACATTTCCAGCGATCGATATAAATGCACCGTCAATATCAACCTTAACATCGTAATAAATCATAAGGCCAATTCAACCACACCTTAAATTTATCAAATTTAAAAGAAAAAAAAAGAAAAGAAAGAAAAATTTTCATTTAAAATTTGCTAATAAGATAAATTCTAAAGGTACATAAACTTACTGACGATATAATTGAACTCCAGGAACAATTACGAATAAGCACGCGATTGTCGCGGGAACTCTTGTGATTCAAGAGGCCACTTCTCTGCGGGTGAAAAACAAATACATAACACACTATATGCTCTTCTCTCTCTCTCTCTCTCTCTCGCTCTATCTTTTATTTGCTTTCGGAATATGAGTTTTTTTTTAATTGCTTTGGATTGGTTTATTTCAACGACTGACTTCGTTTAGTATTATTGTTTTCTGGATATATCATATATGTAAAATGTAATGGAACATTTTTCCAATGTTTAGATTTTATAAAAGTTACGCAAGATATTGCGTAGAAATAAAAAAAAGGAAATTTCAATTTTAATTCAAGTTTTCATTTTCAACATACAGTTGGTAGTCTTATTTAATTGAGGGTTTTGTAAACGAAAAGGACTTTTAGCTAATATTTTTTCAATGGGCTATAAGCCATTTGTTTGCCGGCCCTAAATTATTAATAGAATCAAATAAAGTTATAGAGGGTGCGATAATATAAATACAACAAAAGCACGTGTTAGTGGAGAAATGGATTGTTCGTTCTTTTAAAACTGTGATACAATACATTTTTGTGTCATTGCGTAAAATGATAAGCAAGTTAATTTTTATTTTCTTTTCTTTTTCATTCAATGTTTTATTTGTGCGCAACAGTTAAACGAAAAAAAATTTGATCTATTCACTGAAATTCTACACTATAAAATAGCGTGGAATGTAATTGTAGATTTGTAGGCGTAATTAGTCATTTATCTAGCAATATCATTTTTATTAACTAATTTAAAAGCTTGGCTTTAAGCATTTTGTCGAGAGAATATGAAAATTTATTTCTGCAAACATTTTTATTTAATAATTTAATAAGTTAAGTAAATTTGACGTTGACATTGTTATTTTAATAAATTGTAAAATGTCATTAATTTAATAAATTTTGAAAACATAAAATTGAAAATTCGTCAAATATTATCATTTAATAACAGGCAGAGCATTTCATATTTCATTTCAGTAAATTCTCAATAATCATGATGATGTTTTATTTTATACGTTAAAACATATTAAAACAAAAGAGACAATGTTTACTGAAACGAATAACGAAAAGCATCGAACATGTAATTTAAACGATAACAGTGTACATGATATAACAAATAAAAAAAATTTTTCTCTCGCATCCATTAAAACTCAATTATTTCAATATTTCAAAATAGTTTCAATAAAACAAGGTGCTTACGACATATCTTGCATAAAAAAGAAAAAAAAAAGAAAATCTAAACGTTGTAAAAATAAAACTGTAAAAGTTCATTGAATAATTACGCTGCGATTAACTTAAAAAAAAAACAATAACGCGTTAAAACGAGAAGAACAAAAAAAAATATATATTGCAAAACATAAAAGTAATCTGGTTTTAGAATAAATTTACGAGACATGCGAGTGATGAAGTGTCTTGCGCGTGGCAATTCAATGAGTCGGTTTAATAATAAAATGAAAAAGAAAATTAAAAAAGAAAATCTATATATGTAGAAAGAGAAAAAGAGAATGATATTTCAGATGAACAAGGCTATGTATATAAAATGGATAAAGCAGGAACTGTACTGATACATATACGTTGCTAATAGCAAAACACTTGCGGGCATATATATTTTTCTCATTCTTTTCTTTCTCTTTCTTATACATGTGCGTTATGTATGTATATATAAAAATGAAGTAAATGCCATTATAATCTCAAGACGTCACAGTTTTATGTATATGTATTATAATAAAAAAGCAACTAATAAAACGATATCACGTGGTTTCACACGACCAAGAGAGAAAAAAAATACGATTTCACGACGCCACAATAATTATCCACATGGAGGGACGCATATTATATATACTATGACGACGGTATATGAAGCTTGATATTTGAGACGTTTGATAATAAATGTAGAGTATAAAGGAAGTGAATCTCGTTGATGCGCTTTTTTCGTTTATTTAAGAAAATTTTATAGCTTAATTTTCTTTTTAAATGTAGTACGTATATAAAAATAAGGAAGGAAGGAAGCGCATCAATGACGACAAAACTTTTTTCATTCCAGTGTACACGTATATGGTATGTGATACATAACAGGTGGTAAGTATGATTCGGCTGATCTGAATTATGTTTTGGTCTTGTGTTGGCGCCCGTTACGAAAACTAATACTATAGCAGCGTAATCATTAAAATATAAAATGAAGCCTTAAACAGACAAGTTTATTATACATTGTTTGTCGATCAAAATTGGATTTTTAAATATTTTTCATTCTCATTTTTTTATCATTTATAGACATAAGTGAATTGCAAATCGATTTTTTGGGGAAATTATATTCCCTTTTTTATTTTTCTTTAAATCGATCGTGAATAGAAGTTTTAGTATTTGATGAAATCGTAAAACTCAAGATGTAAAATTTGAAAATTTAAATTTTTAACGTGACACTTCTATGCCAGTTTATATGTTAAAAAATTTAAACATCACGAATTTCCGTACTACTTTTAGACATAAAAAATGCTTTACTATTATATCAGTATAAATAAACGAACTTCAAGGAAAGTAACTTTCTATTAAAAGTTAGAAATCCAAAACTGTCTCAATCTAAAATTAAAAATAAAACAAAAAAAAAGAACTAGCATAAAATATAAATGATCCATTTTTACCCTATTATATCTATTATACAAAAAACACAATACACGCATTCTATTCATTACCATAATATCAGTCAAAACAAAACTTTCTGCATTGAAAACTTATTCCTTTAACTTGGCATAAAACCGGTATTTACTTACATTTAAATGCAACTGTTAAAACTTTGCAAAACTTAAACTTTATTCCTTTTTAACGCGAGTATCAGTAGTTCGTAAGTGACGCCAACTTGTAAAACTTTTGTACGTAAGCAAGAGTAAAGCTTGTTGTGTATATATAAATGGAAAAAAAAACTTTTGTAAAGGAAATAACGTGTATATATATGAATTAGGAAATAAATAAGTGAATAAATAAAAAAAAAAGATAAAAAAAAATAAAGTAAGATAAATTATTAAAGTTTTACCTTTGAATTGGTGACGTGGTCGGCGGGTACGGATTCTGGAACAGTTTGCAGGGTACTCCGCATACTAGCGGACATTGTAGGCCAGCCAGGTTCACTGCCTCAAACCCTCGGGCCTTTTAACGATACGCCCTCTCCCCCTACGCCTACAATAAATAATAAAAATTAATGAAAACATCAATTGTCATATAATTTATTTATCATTATATCCTGTTTTGATTAATTTATTAATAAAAGGAGTTTTCTTGAGCCTTTCGAATAACATTCTATTTTATTTAAAAAGATAGATTTATTCGTTCAGTGTTAGACGGATTTCATTAATTTTTTCCAAACATTCATTCAGATGTTGTGATAAATACGCAACCTTAAATTTAAATTTCACACGCACGCAATATTATTCATTCACGATGTTTTGACTGTATTTACTTCCAAGTCATTCGATTGAATAAGATTTACTTTTTTTATTGAAAATCTAAGTTTTCAAAGATTCTTATTCAATGAAGTGTATACTATTAAATGTAATAACGCTGCAATTCCAATTTCCTGTATTTTCTTTAGAATTTTTCATTGCAAAATATTTTTTATTCAACTTTATTTTTACATTTTATATCAATTTTGCCTATCTATTGTGTATTGTCGTCATTCAACTTTCATACGATAAATTATAAATAAATTCACCGTATTTTTTTTTATTGTAAGAAGTTTTATTTTAACAAAAGAATTTAAACTTTTTCCGGATATAAATTTTGAAATTTACTGTGCATACAATAATCATGTTTTCTTCTGTAAAAAAGAATGACTATACCAGGAAGAAGTCTTGTCAGCAATGAATAACCAAAATGCGGAAAATGAATAAAATAAAAATTCTTTTTTTAGTTTTAAAGTTACTACTTGGTTATTTATTATACTTACGTCTTAAATAGAGCACAGAAAAATGTTGCTTTAACTTAAGGAATATAAGATTTTGAAATAAATGCATTAACGTTTCTTTAATATTTTTTTTAATTGGACATAAATATTACATCAAGAGGTCATTTGCTTTTTCTGGTCATTACCCAAATTTTTAATTTAAAGTCCATTATTTTGCCAAATTCTTTTACTTTCTTTTTTTTTTTAGAAAAATTAAGAAAACATTCTAAAAGAAATTTTCATATTGATAATAACGTTAACAATAATAAATGATAAAACTGTACAAACAAATTTTATCTTTTATACAGCAATCATAAAACTAAAAATGTTCCTTTCCAAATCCTTTTCCCTGCATCATAAAAATCCTTGTATGCGCAAACAAGATTAGGCAATTCTCGAACTACCAACCAAACTCTAAAAAAAGCTGACAATATGACGCCATCCACTTTTTCAAAAAAAAAGTGACTCAAGTATATAAAAAAAAACAGAAGACAAAGACAATATGCAATATACATAAAAAAAAATATAGTCTCCGTACACTTGAAGAATGAAAAATAGGTTGCCTCTTTCTTTTTACCTATACAGAGTGAAAAAAAATAAAGGAAAAAAAATCACTACTTGGCGGAAGGTACCCAGTCGCACGTAAGAAATTTTTTCTTTTTTACAATCCTTATTTTCGGCATGCAAGTCTTATTATACTTTCCACAAATTCAACCTTCCAATTACAATAATTTACTTTTCTTTTCTAACAAAACAAAAATTTTTTTTTTTTCTCACGCACCAATGATTATTAGCCATATATATACAAAAGTAAATATATTACTTATTTTTCATGTATACACATATCTATATAGGTCTCCCCTATGAGTTTTATAGTTTTTGAGCTATAAGGTGCTCTCTCATACTGCTTGTGCTCTAGTTTACAACTCGAGCGAGTAATAAGTGTATATGAGGCCTTTTTGCAGTTTGTTCGGTATATAAAATCGATCGATTCGCACAAGCTTTCCTATGTATATATAAGCGTATGAATGACGCGTGTTGACCTCACTTGTAAATGTACTTTTGCTTCAAATGTTTAGTAACTAACGGATAATTTCACGGAAGAATAAAAATAAGCTTTAAAGCTTAAAGCTTTTTCAATTATACTTAATTACGCTTATTCTTTGTTATCTCTCTTTTTTTTCTTTCGTTTTCAGTAAGTAATCCTGAATAATATTTGTTAAGATTTACTTTGTAATGTAATCTAGATTGTTAAACGTGTTTGATCCACTTGCGCAACCATTCACGTGGCGCCTAAGGGGCGCCTTGTGGTTGCTAACATTTAAGAAAAATTAAATAATAGCTTTTTTAAAAATTAATGTGAAATTTGCTAAGCGACATTAAGAAATATTAAAGTTTAGTATAACAGAAGGTCTAATCGTTGCGATTGTTGGTACAGATCAATAAAAATTATTCTCTAAAATGAAAGAATTTAAACATTCACAAAAAATTATTTTTACTGTTCTAAATAAAGCGTTCCCTGGTAAAAAGAAAAATAAACCGTTTATGTAATGACTTTTATTTTTGAAAAAAAAATCTAACAACGGTTATATACAGAAAATTTTTTTTTAGTAAAAATATTACTGTACGCTGACGTTGTTGCCAATTCGTATAGTATAGTTAAAACTTGTTACACTTTACTGTAAAATTTACAAGATTAAAGTGAAGTAAAGTAAAAAATGAAGGAAATTTTATAAGTACGACTATAAATCTTGGCTGTAATGTCAATTTGTAATAAAGCTACTACTATAAACTTTCTGGCAAACTTTTCAACGTCTACAGTACAATTTCTACCGAGAAAATTTCTCTCTGTACAATACTGGTTTTGCAATATTTACAAAAAAAAAGAAAAAAAAATTGAAATGATCAGTTTTCCATTAGAAAATTATGATTCACTATCGAGTAGAAATCTTTTCACTTGAACGGCCAATGATAATTTAACTACTAAATGAAATTGTTTGGTATTCTTTAGATTAAATGCAATTACAATGTATTTTAGAAAAAAATAAAGAGAGAGAGAGAGATAAGAAAAAAATCAAAATGCGGGTTCACCGCCCGTTTTCTCTTTATATGTCTAGACTGCGTGGGCACTTTACAATTTACGTAGATGCTAATTCTGAGTCAGATCTCCCAATGTACATAAACTTGTTTGTATGTACCTCTTTTTTTCTTTATACCAGCACAAATAATAACTATATAAGGAATACGAATAGAATTCTTTCGATAATCTCGTATCTCGCATATAACGTTAGTTTAAAGGTGAAAAGAATAAATCTGAATGATATCGATTGTTGAAAATTTATGGGAAGATAAATATAAATATTATCAATAATATTGACTAAGCAAATATAAATCTAAATTTAATAATAAGTGTTTTCTATTACGCTATGAAAGACTATATATATATAAAAGTATTAGTAATCCTGGTAGAAATTGAAACACTTTGTATTACCATTATATAACTATTAGAAATTGAAACGCTTTCATTAACATTTTATGGCCATTTCTTTGGCATTATTATTACTAATAACCTTTAATTTTTATATACACCATTTATACTCACATTTCTACCAAGGAAGGAATCTTTTCTATATACACAGCCAAAGCTTTCATTCTCATTTTTAATAAATATAAACGATTAGTAATGTGATTTGGTAGAAAGTAGATTTCATAGAAATATTTCGTCTAATTTGACTTTTATACCAAATATTTACGGACTATCAAATTGCGAGTCGTTTATTTATGAAAGCTTTGCTTGTATAGAAAAGATCCCTTACTAATACTTTAATATTTGAACTTTACGTCTTTATAAAGTTATAAAATAAAAGTGCTTCATAGCGTAATAAAAAAAGCTTATTATTAAATTTACCAATTAATTAATGTAAATACAAGCACAAGATTTGGATAATAAATTAGCCTAAGCTTTTATTTTTCTTTCGTAAGGTTTCGTTCATCCTTAAAAAAATACATATATACAAAGAATAGGCGACAGGTGTGCAGGAAGAATAACAGCCGGTATGTTATTTTGCTGAAGTTTGGCGTATAACCGTTTTATACCATACATGTTTTTTCCAAGGATCGGGATCGTTAGAGTTACCAGGATATGAATGAAAAAATATTTTTAATGTAAGGAAAGACAATTGAAATTAAAAAGAAATTATTAATTTTCTAATTTACTTATATTTTTGAAGCATTGGATAAAGAAGTAAATTAAAGCAAGATGAAAGAAATCAGGTATAAATTTATCTCGAAATTTATAGTAAGCATTTTGAATAGAATTATAAATAAAAATAGAATTTTTTGAGCCCGATCGTAATGATTTAATACTTGTCATAATAATCAAAACTTTGTTGTTCATTAAAAATAGATTCTGGTTAAATTTATCGATTTTTACAAGAATTAGAGCATGGAATAATTTAATCTAAGTATATTAAGTCTATTAATATTTTGTCATTATTAATTTTCGGAATCAAAAGATAACAGTTAATTGATTTGTTATTTTTTATAACCGTTTCAGTCATTAATTTACGAATTTCAGAAAAAAAGTTATCGACTAACATTAAAAGCATTATTTTCAAGTTTTAATACCAGAATTTCATATTTCAAGGTGATTTCAAGAGATGATCAATTAAAATGAAATACAGTTAAAAAAATTAAATAAAAAGAATATAAAATATTTCAACAAAGATCACTGGTACATCTAATAAAGAAATAAAAAAATAAACAACTTCATATCGATATTGGTTATTTTAACAGTTGATTGGGAAGTAACGGAGCTAAACGAGTATTAAAGGGTATAAGAGGATGTACCAACCAAAGTGAGTCAAGGTTGGCTCACACAGGCAAGCAGTTCAGGTCTTTTTGCTTTCGCCTGCTATCCAATGCAACATCAAAGTTAAAAAAATAGAGACAGAGAGAGAGAGAGAGAGAGAAAGAGAAAGATACATACATACGTACATATATACACAAGTCATTTTGTCAACGCTGGTGTTTTGTATAAAAGAAAGTCTCGTCTTGCAAGGTAAAAGAGCTATATACGCATGAAAGCATCCAAGTGACGCGACAACGACCTTAAAAATACATTTCCTTCCTTCCTTTTTTATATGGATATTTTTTTCTTACATTACAAAGTTTACAAAGAGGAAAAATACAAAATTAATAATACAACATTCTTTTGACGAAATAACATTGGAATGGAAAAATTTTCTACGAAAAGAATGCAAGTTAATTTTCTGGTTTTCTTTTTTTTTCTTCTTTTCAGATGACGAGAGTGTAGGTGCGAGAGATGAAGATGAGACATAAAGAGTCGTTAGGTAGATAGTCAAAGTTAAAGATGTATAGTCTCGAGAAAAGAGAGAAACTAATTTAGCGTGCCATTTAGAATAGGTTAAATTTATCGTCAAATACGTGCTCGCGAACTAAATTCCGCATATTTATAAATTGTCGCTGCATTATGTCATGAAAAGTTTCACGATTCTCTCCTCCCTTATTTTTTTTAAGCTCTCTTTCTCTCATATTCGCCACTTCTTCCGTAATTTTAACCAAAGCGTAATGAACTCTCCAAGTGCAAGAGAAACTGTTTAAAAAAGAAAAGACGAATATAATCTTGAGAACAAAAAAGGAAAGAAATGAGAAAATAAAATGAGTAAAATACCGAGTGAAAAAGAGATTGTGATGTTCTTCTCTTTTTCTCACAACACACAAGTCGACATCATCAGCGGGCCAAATATAGCAAAAGAAGACCGGACGCTTGTGTTAGTATCCGTTGCGTATGTACGTACGTATGAACATTGGTATATACAGGTAAAAAGAGAGAGAGAAATAGAGAGAAGGAAAAAGGAGACCTTTCATATAGCGCTATATATATACATATATCTATATATATATATGAGTAAATCGTCGAAAGTGAGGTTGGAAAAGCCGTCCTCTCTCACTGTCGATCGATCGTACACAAGAGAGAACATACAGAAACCCAAACTTCAATGGATGGGGCAGATCTATTTGGTCAAAATTAAATTGAAAAAAAAAAGAAAATTTTATTTTTCAAGAAATCTATATACCTTCTATATATGTAATATAGTATGTACTTGTTATGTATATATATATGTACATATAAATATATGTATACATATATATGTGCAAACATATATATTAAGAAAAGGAAGCGCGCCACGTCCGTCAACCTCCTCTCGCTTAGCACTTCGCGACAAGAAGTCAATAAACTCGGCGCCGATATGCCCCGCAATATACAACACACAGCCTCCTTCATTTCTTTCATTTTCTTTTCTTTTTTTCTCTCATTTCTTATGTTTTTACTTATTTTTTTTCTCCATTAAAAGGCGAAAAAGAGGTCGTACGACGAACTTAAATGACAAAAAGAAAAGTAAACAATTAAAACGGTACTTCTATAACGACCTATAAGGTCTCACCGAAGACAGAGAGAGAGAGAGAGAGAGAGTTTATATACCTTGCAAGTAGTAGTCGACGAAGTTTTTAGAGGTTAGGAATATCAAACGAGCGGCTTTCTCGAAGAGTCAAATAAGAAAAAAAACTTGTACACAAGAAACCCTGAGCATGACGAAAATAGGAAGAAATATGAGTAAAAAAAGGGCGGATTCGCTTTGCAGGAGAGCAATGTATAAGCTGTCTCTTATGCTCCAAATGTAGAGAAAGAAAGAACATATATACAGCAGCCGCTCTTACTCCGAAAAATTGAGTGCGAGAGCAGGATAGCAGCAGCAACCATTTCATTTTTGCCTAAGGAAAAAGAAAGATAAATATAAAGTCTGTTAAAGCCTCTTTAAGAGCGCCTTAGGATATCTATGAAAAAAGAGAATAGAAAAAAAATTGAAAATTATTTTTCTACTAAATAGTAGGAGTATTCAATTGTTATAACAACTTACCGAACGCGAGCTCGCACGAACCTCATGCAGAGCTTCAAATATTAAAGATCTCTGAATACAAAAGTATGAATAAGAACCCTTTTAAAAAGTATCGAGAATGGTAATAAATGTGTGTTTGCTCGTCTTATTTTTTTATGAAAAAAAAGAAGATTGAACGTTGAAGTCCAAATTTAATGCATGTAGCGTGGTAGAATTGTGATACACAGTCATACACTGCACAAACTTATCTTTTCTAATTTGTTTCTTTGACAAAACTCGCGTTTATACACTGTTATATACTGTCTCTCTTTCACAATTATCTAACGGGCGCTTTTATAACAAGGTAACACCAAAATGCAGCGTCTACTTGCCTTGCCTCTCGTTGCCGACGACGAACATATCACATTCACATTTACAACACGTGTGCCACCTCCTTATTTTATTCGTATTTTTTTTTTAATAGTAATAATATCGTGTAACGCACTTAAAAGTACAGCAGCACTCGCGACGCGCGAATTTATAACCTAGAAAAAAAAATCGGTTTGTGTGTCCGGGTGACAATAGATACGAGATCGACTCGTCCACTAAGTATATTTTATTATTTCTCTATTTTACAGATACTATACTATACTATACACCCTATATTCAAGAATTGTATGTAGAATTAGAAAAAATTAGTAATATATATTTGAAGAAGTATAAGAGAAAGTAAAAGAAAGGGTTGGGCCTCGCGCGTAAAATCCTGGACGCCGAAGGAGCTCGCGCGCGCAGCAGCCGTACGACGCGAACGTCGCCGACGGCTTCTATGTCTGTCTGGTTAAAAACGCTCTTTTGCAAGGGGGGGACTCTTGGTGCTGCTGTTGTTCGTTGGCTATACTTTTACACACATATATATATGTATATAAGAATGAACGCGCGTCTCTTATATGTATATATATGTGTATACGTATATACATGCACGCGCTACTTGGCAACTCGGCGCTGCTTCTCGACGACGAGACAAGGGGCCGCCGTTAAGAGAGAGAAGCCCGTCGCTTATACTTTTATCCCGACAAAACCAAACAGGCCAACACATACATACATATAATACGTTTAAAAGTTAAAAAAGAAAGAAAAAGATGGAAAACCAAAGAGTGAGAGACACACACATACGCACACTTATTCGCGCTCTACTTTCCAGCCGGAGCCCCCGAAATCATACTCTTAACGAACATCTCACTCTTCTTTTTTTTATTTAAACTTTTGGCCACTTTGTAAGTTAACACACACGCGCACGCTTATTATCACATTTGATTTTTTTTAATCACTTGGCTCTTAATTCCTTTTATTATTCTTCAAAATATTATAATTTTCGAATCCACGAGCTTATTGATATTTACCCATTTGTCACACTTGAGATTATTCTCGTTTTTTTTCTCTACCACACACCAAAAGCCCCCGTTTTTTCGTTTTTATTCCCTATACTGCACCAATACTTAGAGAGACTGACTGGCTGCTTTAGCCTGCCGCCTCTCTTGGCTCCTTTTTTGCCCCCACCTTTTATTACCACATACAGACATCAAGCTACATAGATATATATATATATATGCACGTTATATACAGTTTGAGGATAGCAAGCTATAAAGCGCGAATATATAAGAGAAAAAGAGATGGATAGAGTTCAAAGCCAGCAGCAGCAGCAGATATCGCGCGCGGTACTGCTCTCTAAAAGCAAAGTATATGGCTATTACATGTGTATATCTATATATACAGATATACGGTGCCTTCTCTCTATACGTTTTTCAACATGGCGATTATAATATCGCGTGTATATATATAAAACCCCAGAAGAGGAGTCGCACGACACGACGGACAGACTCTCTCGACTTTTTTACTTTGATAGTAACTAGTATGTGATAGCGTCGAGGACGCGAAACTATGGCGCTATTATCGTTCGCTTCTCTTATAACCGAAGAATATATAGATACTTGTAGAATGGTATATTCAAATGAAGTAATACAAATTTAAAATCAAAGATATCAGAATAGTTCAAATATTGGTCAATGCAAGCCGCCTCTGTACAATGACTCGCATGGTGGCTGCGTTGCAGTGGATAGGGCGAGGAAAATGGGGGGAGGGGTATATGCATAATATGCGGGTGGAAGAGTTTTCATAACAGGCTACCATTTTTAGGATTAAGCGCGGTTTTTTCAATACTATCAAAACAACGAATATCACTTTATATTAAATTGTCTTTTTTATGTGCTAAATATTCAAAATAAATATTAAATATAATTCATTCCAAAAGTATAAAGAGTAAAAAACTGTATAAAAATTCAACTGATTTGTAATTAAATTTTTTGAATTGATTCTCAATAACAATTATTAAATTTATAAAAAGTAAATAAACTATTAATTTGAAATTGAACGATTTTATACTTTCATATTTTTACTAAAAATTTTTTAAATCAAAGATGCTAATTGAATAAAAGATAAGATGTAATTATAAAAATTTAATTTTAGAAAAGTTCCCAATTTTTTTTGTCATTGAAATTTAGATCATGTATTAAGTATATTATGATTCAATTGTCTTTATTAGGATGAATCAAATAGAAATAATTTTTTTATTTGTAATCAATAATATAGAACGATATTATGATATGGCATTATTTTTTTATTTAGTTCATTTTTTACCAGAAATTTTGTCCACAAAATAAATATTATTTACTTATTTTAATTTAAATAACATGAACAAAATAATAATTCTTATACTTTAATTGCAAATCAATAAATGTAATTGTTAGTATCTGTGTTAATTTTACCTTCAATTGCAATATATTCAGCTAATATTTTTCGTCCTAAATAAAGTTTCTAGATTTAGTTCCCCTTTTCATGACAATTGCACAACAATCATATTGAAGATTTTTACTAAAATATGTAAATACATCATGATTGAAAAATTTGAAATTTATTATTAAATTTTGTAAAAAGTTCAATAAAAATTATGTAAAACACATTTTTTTAATTTTGTGAATGACTATTATTACTAATATAAATGTATTATTTTTTGAGTTGAAGAAAGTAAAAGTACATTTTCAAAATATATAAACACTTTTTTATTTACTTATTTAATAGTTGTTTATTTACAAACGAACACTTACAAATGCAATTTTTTATTTGTTTCCCATAATACCTTTAAAAATGTCAGAGCCAATCAGAGAACGAAATAAGATTTGCCGTTACTGTTATTCGATTGTACTCTATTATATCGTGGCTTGCTCGACGAAGCCATCTGTTTTCAGCTGGTGGCTCTAGTAGTGGTCTGATGACGTCATTACGTGTATAGCAAAAGCAAGCAGAAGCGATAAAGACAGTGAAGTAAAAAAGCTAAAGCAAAGCGGAACACACAAGCGACGATTCTAATACGTGTTTTTCTCTCGAACCAACAAAAAAGAAGAACAGACTTCATTTCTTAAAATTTTTTTTCCAATTTTTAATTAAATAACCTTTTGTTTGAAAAAATGTCGTACGCTTACTTATTCAAGTACATCATAATTGGAGATACGGGTGAGTTTTGGAAATGTTTTTTTTTTCAATGTTTTCTAGTCTAAAGATTTTATGCTCTCTCTCTCTCCCTTTCAAGAGCGTGGAACGCCTTTACTCACGAACACCCGTTTTTATTACGTCGTCTTGACAGCTCCTATTGTTTTCATTCCATACTCCGAAATTTATGTTATTTTCTTCTTCTTATTAGAAGTAAATTATGATAATTAGGCTATAAACTTATATACCATTTTCTTTTCGATACGATACGATATTTACATTAGATATCTGTCATTGGTAATATATTGCTTATAATAGTAGATTTCATGTTTTTAAGAGATGAAACGGTTTTTTTACGTTCCTAGTAAGAATCTGTTACGCATTATCAATGCTCGTTTCCTCCTACCGACTTTCTAGATAAGTTGTCGTTAATTAAATTCTTAATTATGAAGATTAGATTCTCATATTATGTCAAATAAGTTTAAGTAATCAAGCTTCTGATGCTAAATTTTTTTATGAAAATAATGGAGCTTTGTATTGAATAGAATGCTATAGCTATATGATTAGCTCTTTGTTTATCTTTACCCTACTACTTTACCTTATGAACAATTGTTAATGGATGATTTTTTTTTTGTATAGGTGTGGGAAAATCATGTCTCCTACTACAATTCACAGACAAAAGATTCCAGCCTGTACATGATCTCACTATTGGAGTTGAATTTGGTGCTCGTATGATTACTATCGATGGCAAACAAATTAAGCTTCAGATTTGGGATACAGTAATTTAATAATTTTTATTTTGTTACATAATTTAAACAAAAAACTAATATTTATATGATGTATAATTTATCATAAATAGGCTGGTCAAGAGGCATTCAGATCTATAACTAGATCATATTATCGTGGTGCTGCTGGAGCATTATTGGTTTACGATATTACACGTAGAGAAACTTTCAATCATTTAACAACGTGGCTAGAGGATGCAAGGCAACATTCGAATTCTAATATGGTTATAATGTTGATTGGTAACAAAAGTGATCTCGATGGTCGAAGAGAAGTGAAAAGAGAAGAGGGTGAAGCTTTCGCCAGAGAACATGGACTTGTATTCATGGAGACCAGTGCAAAGACTGCAGCTAACGTAGAAGAGGCTTTCATTAATACAGCTAAAGAAATATATGAAAAGATTCAAGAGGGTGTATTCGACATTAACAATGAGGTTTTTATATTTATTATTAATAAGAGAAATATTTAAGTTTTAAGAAAAATTAAATGTTGTTTTTTTCAAATAATCTTTAATTAGTAAATTCATTAACAGAATAACGACAATTTTTAGCTTATTTTATGTACAAAAACGCATTTAAACTACTAATCGTACTTTGCTTTAATATTTTTTCTGATTAATTATTGTTTTCAGGCCAACGGCATTAAAATAGGGCCATCGCATTCTCCAACTAGTCCTGGAGGTATAGCAGGAGCTGGAGGTCAAGGTAGTGCACAAGGAGGTGGATGCTGCTAGGGGCTGGGACTGGCTTGCCCAAAACTTCATCCCTCAACGATCTGAACTGATTATCTCATTCCTGCTCTTTGTTTTTTACAGGGAAGCGCCTACATCATACATTTAATTTTTAATTCGTCATATATTGGAATAATAAGTGATATAGGCAGTATATTTACGTTTTATTTACAAGAAAAATGAAATAGGCTATTTATTATAAGACAAATTGTTGAACAACATGTCTAATGAATAAAGCCTTAATTTACAGATCTTTTTGCAGACACTGATAAATGTCCATTATATTTTAGTGTCTTCTAAGAAGCAAGGAAATTGTGAGATTAGTTCAATTATGTGTGAAATTTATTTAAGCGTATATTTAAAACGTGTATTGTAATACGTTTCTTATGGCGATGGTTTGAATTTGCTATTTTTAAAGACGGCTCGCCCCGTTTATTAATCGGTCTACCATTCATTTTTTGTTTTTTATTATTTAAGTAATATAATATTTTGGAGCAGGAATGTTAGTTTTTGCTCATTTATCTTTTATGTATATGTATGTATTATTGCTGTATCGAAATGACTAATTTAAAGAAAGAAGAATCATTTTCTTAAAGTTATGATTCTGTGCGAGGCGTCGAAAGTAAAATTTATATTTAATATGTTGTGATGATTTTTTTCAAGATCTGTCATCATATATTTACTCTAACATAAATAATTTTAATGAAGTTTAAATTCTATTGCTTTCGGTGCCTTGTAAGCGCAAATGCCAACTTGTGCAAAAGGCGATTCAAATGATTGTGATGATCTACTTTATTTTCGAATAAAAAAAAAACATGAAACGTCAATTGGTCATGATGATTCTTTAAGAAAATTTGTACTACTTTTCTTAGTTTTAAATAGACATTGGTAAAAAAAAGTCATAACCATTGCACATTATTTTGCAACATCTATTGTAGCATGTTGTTGATTAACTTGATGCTACTTGGCATATCTTTGAATGATGTTTTATGGACGTGAAAATATATTGTGGTGAAAAAAACTTTTTTAATTGAATTTAAGATCATAGGTAAATTCTTATCCAAAAATAACTATTAACTTACTGTAATAAATTACTAGTCAAATAAAATGAATTTGTTTCATAAAACTTATAATGACATGTATACTTAAGTACATATGGTAATAAATATATTATATATAATCATGAAAAAAGAAATCAAGTAAGCCAAAAAAGAATTTCTTATATGATATTCTTTTTATTCAGCTTCTGTACAAATAATAAATAATTATATACTTTTTGGTACATATAAAAAGGGTATTGAAAAAAAATAATTTTTCTTCAAGATTATGCCAGTAGGATTAAATAAAGAATGTTTCATATATTTGTATATCCAATATAAAATTCACTTTAAACAATTGTTATGTAATTTGCTTTATTACAAAATATGTACCAAGTAAAGCTTCTTGGAAGAAAAAAATCTCTATCACATGCGTAAAATTTAAAAAGAATGAAATTTACTCAAAACAAATTTATTATCTGTCAAAATCTTCAGTCCTCATAGAGTAAATAATAAAATCTGATTTGAAATATGAACAAATTTTTTATTCATCAAACTTTTTTTTTTCTTCAAAACAAAATTTTTTTTGTAGGACTTTTTTTTAGTATAATGAATTTAGTCATAACAAATTTATAAGATAAGGGGAAATTATAATGTACGTTTGAATACAAAGTTAATTTTTGATTTCCTCTTTTCGACTGGATACAAAACTTTTAAATGATTATGATTATCTCGGTGACTCGGCTATAGTGAACGCCATGTTTATAGTTTTTTATCATTACTCATACATTATTTTCGTCCCATATAGGAATTTTTATTACGTTTGTTTACGAGGTAGCCGATATGCGTGTTGTATAATTTTATCTTATTTTACTAACTATACTTATCTTACCTATTTGTTAATATATAATTGAAAAATAAAGAATTTATATAATATTATAATTTATTCATTTAATATATGATTTTAGTATTTAGTATAAATTATAAACAATATTTTTTCATTACGATTCTAAAGTTCATTGATAAATAATCTGATAATGAATTCTGAACTTTATTGATTAATTATTTTTAACAAACAACTTCCATATTTTTAAAACTTTCATTTATTGCATTTATTTTTTTTTTAAATTAACAATATCGGAATCCGCTAAATATTTATAAATAAACAAGTATAAATTAAAAGATTTAGTAAACAAATGCTTTAAACATTATCGTATGCATACATATGCAAGAGATAAAATATTTTAATTGTATATTATTCACATTATGCAGACAAATAGTCTGGTAAGTACTTTAGAAGAGAAAGGAGATATAGTGGGGGAGTGTAAAAAAGGGACGAGCATAAGAGTCAAGCATCAGTATCTATAAGCGGAATGATGAGATGATAGTATAAAAATTTATACAAGTACAAAAACTGAGAGATGAATGCGGTGATTAATACGTTTAGCTGACTCGTCAGAATTTATCTTTAACAATATAGTATGTGTGTGCGTGTATGTATAAGACAGAGAAAGAAATATACAAAAGTAATATAAAATAAATACTCATATATCGACGTATTCGTCAAAAGATAGAAAGAGAGAGAGAGAGAAGGAAAGTGATAGAAACAAACGGAAAAACGGAGCAAAACGTCAAAGAGAATTAAAAAGCTTGGAACTATAAGTATATCGTGTTGAAGGTGTGGACTAAAAGGGAAACACTCCAATGTCGTGATCGTAGTTTAGAAGATCAAGGGCAACTAATCCAACTTGGGTGTGTTTTTTTACATGTTTGTTAATATTTTGAGGTTAGAAGTAAACGTTTTAAATCACATAGTAATGTGACAAGGATATCATTCCTTTTTGAAAGAAAGGTGATTTTGACGTTTGCGCCGTTGTGTTGTATATGTACCAAGAGGGCAAAGAGAAAGAGAGATACTACGTTGAGTTTATTAGAGAGAGAAAAAGGAAAACAAGAGGAGGACGCTCGACGACGCCATGATGGTAGGTGGAACCTGTTATCATCGAATTCGGTGTTGGCACTAAAAGGCCGGTCAATCTGTAAAAAAATAAAAATAAAGATTTATACCCGATTGACCGGAAAAAGAAGAAAGCTTTTTTATTTTATTATTCGAATGAGATAGTTATTTATTTAAACGGGTTTAACTCCCCCCCTTTTTTAAAGCCTCGGTTATTTCAAGACTTTTTTTAATAAATATTGTTTAAAAAATAAAATGTTACAGGACGGGATATGCGATACTAATGATATCATCAACAATGGGCCCGCCAAGAAGGTAATTTCTTTCAATTACAATTGTCTATTATCTATTTAAATCATTCATTAAATAGTGCTGTTGTGATATGTCAAAGATGAATATTTTGTTAATGGGAAATTTTTTTTATCGTAGACACTCTCAAATGAGTCTTCATTGGAGAACAATGAAAACAAAGCATTACAAGTTGACATTTCGGATGCCCTTAGTGAAAAAGACAAGGTTAAGTTTACTGTGCATACCAAGACAACATTGCCAGAATTTCAGAAATCAGAGTTTTTTGTAGTTAGGCAGCATGAAGAATTTGTTTGGTTGCATGATCGATTCGAAGAAAATGAAGAGTATGCTGGTTATATTGTAAGATATACACTTTTATTGATTTTCTATTATAAAGTTAAATATAGTAGATCATGGATTTTTAATTGTTGATATATGTTATAGATTCCACCATGTCCTCCAAGGCCAGATTTTGATGCCTCTCGAGAAAAATTGCAAAAGCTTGGCGAAGGTGAAGGTAGTATGACTAGAGAGGAATTTATGAAAATGAAGCAAGAATTGGAAGCGTAAGTAAAAAAAATGTATTTAACTTTTTATTATTAAAATAGTTATGTATATTTCAATGTGAGTTGTATTTTTTAGGGAATATTTGGCCACGTTTAAAAAAACTGTTGCTATGCATGAAATGTTTTTGACTCGCCTTGCCCACCATCCAGTGTTCCGAAATGACCACAATCTTAGAGTATTTTTAGAGTATGATCAGGATCTTTGTGTAAGAGGTTAGTCTATATTATCCAGTTTTAAAATATTAATTTTTTGTACTTGTAGATGTCTTTATGCTTTTCTAGTTATGCTTATCTAGTTATTGTAGTGAGTCATACTTAATTAACATAATGTTGATTACAAATGTTAATTATTGCACAAGTATTTATGCATTTTTCTTATCAAAAAAAAATTGGTCCAGTACGAGCCAAAATATATACTTAAAAAATCTTTTTTAGACTAACCAACATTTCAGGAACATTTCAAATTTTTCTTTTCAGAGATAGATGAGCAACAAAATAAAAAGAACAAAAATGATGTTTTGACCATGATAGTTTTTTTTGTTTTTTTTTGTTTTGTTACCTGCCCACCCTTAAGAGATAAGTTTGAAACAATCCTTAAATATTAGCCATCCCAATCAAGATTTTTTGAGTATATATTTTGGCATACTTGGAATCAGTTTTTCATCTTATTAAATATAATTTTGATAATACATTCATTACATATAAAATATATATTCTTTTTGTTTTTCAATTTAATTGTATATACTTTTTTATTTTACTTTTATAAATATCAAAAATATTTATTAATATAATCATTTTTGTCTTAATTTTAACAGACATTTTATTCTTCATTAATGTTAAAAATATTATTAAGATTTCAAATATTTATTTAGCTATAAATTTTTATTTTTATTTCATGCCTTTTATTCAGGAAAAAATAAAATGGAAATGTTTGGAGGACTGATGAAATCATTTTCTAAAACAAAGGATGAATATTACTTATCTGCCACAGTTAAAGATGTTAATGACTTTTTCGACCAAGAAATGACATTCCTTACACAATACCATCAGAACTTGAGAGAAGCTACAAGTCGTGCAGATCGCCAAACTGTCAAGCACAAAGATGTAGCTGATTCGTATATTAAAATTTCTACTAACCTTTTGCAATTAGCTACATCAGATACAGGAAAACTTGAAAAATTGTTAACTAAAATTGCTGAAACATTCGAAAAACTTAGGGTAAATTATTTTCTATAGTTACTATTTAATATATTTATACATTTATATATATATATATATATATATTATAAAATCTTGGAATTTCATTTTAGAAAGTAGAAGGACGTGTAGCATCCGATGAAGATTTAAAACTTTCTGATACTTTGCGTTATTATATGAGGGACACAGCAGCTGCAAAAAGACTATTAATTCGAAGGCTAAAAGCCTTGCACAATTATGAAACTGCTAATAGAGCTTTGGAAAAAGCGCGTGCCAAAAATAAGGATGTACATGCTGTAAGTACTTTTTAATCTTTTATAAAAACAAAATTATTTCTTTATTATCCATTTAATCATTTTAATATAATCTGTTAATTTTTATAAATTTTCAAACTTTAGTAAACTTAATGAAAAAATGTAAATAACACATTAACTATAGAATAAAACTATAACAAATTAAAATTTTAATTATTTTATTGATAACTTTAGGAATTTAATAAATATATACAATTTAATGAACAAGTTTCCATAATATTAAATTTAAAATTTTAGATTACGATAGTTTTATTCTAGAGGTTCAAAGTCAATACAAGTTGTGTGGCTTAATATTTTAATATTTTGTTTGGCACACTGTACTTAATAAATAAAAATTACATTTTATTGTCTTCAATAACTAATTCAAATTTTCTTGCTCCTAAAGGCACTGGAGGTTTCAGAGGTGTGTCCTTTTCTTATATGAAACATGGAATTATTGTTATTATGTGCAAAGATTAATTTTCTCTCTATTGATTTCCTTGTATTTTTCTTTTTTTTTGTGCATTAAGTATTGATAAGTATTGTAAATTTTTTTGACCTTTATGAAAATTTAATTTTAATTTTTGCACTAGAAAATATATATATGTCAAACTTTTATTGAGCATGCAATGTATAATTTATGATGCATGGTATATAATATATGCTTATGTTAAAATGGAATTTTGCTTCTCGAATGTTTGTGGGAGATAAATAAAATTTACAAAGTGGTTTCTCAAAATTTGTTTTCTAAATTTTTAATATTATGAATCTTAGGCGGAGAAGGCTCAAACTGAAGCGTGTACAAAATTCGAGCAAATGTCGGAAAAAGGAAAAGAGGGTAATTTAATATAAGTTTCCATATACATTATAAACTTTAAATTTTTAAAAATATTTAATTATACTTATAAAATTTTCAGAACTTCTTGATTTTAAAACGAGACGGGTAGTTGCCTTCAAGAAGAATCTCATTGACCTTACTGAATTTGAAATAAAACATGCAAAGGTATATATATAAAATTTAAATAATATATTTACTTATAAAACTTATAAATATTTATTTTATTTTATATTTTCCGTTTTAGGCTCACGCAGAGATGCTCAAAAAATGTTTATCAGTCCTTCAAACTGAGTGATTTAAAGAAAGTAATTTGCTAATCGTCAAAGCTACATAATAAACAAAGAAAAAAAAAATAACTGCAAATAATGATGTATTTAACAGATTACGATATTATTACATTGTAAAATATTATATATTTTTTGTTATTCTAAGCCGCATTTAGCGCGCCAAATAAAAAGTTAAGCATTGAGAATAAGGATAAATTAGATATATCGAATGACTGTATTAAGGGGTGAATGAATTTTCTATATTTTTCAGGCTGTAAAAAGCTTTAAAAAAGGTAGATTTTTGATTACCAGATAATAAAAAAAATTTTTTCCATATTAAATGCAAGTGATATTTGCATTAAAAGAAACATCTATTTGTCAAATTTAAGTGCATATATTTTAGAGATCTTAAAGCGAAATCTTTTTATCTGTTATGTTTATTGATTACTGTTCTTTATATTATTATGTAAATGAAAAAATAGACATGTATAAAATATATATAATTATACATATGTAACGGTAATCTTGTATACATATGGATTCATGTTTTCATTATAGAACCCAATAAAAAAATAAATTTGGAATTTGTATTTTGGATTATTTACTTAATTTTTTTTTATTTTTATTTTACTAATTAACGACGGAGAGCATCAATGTGTTTGTGAACAAAGCACATGTTACAGTGGTGCTTGTATCACTCGGCTGCTGAGAGCAGGATTCGAACTCGGGACTTCGAGATTACGAATCCATCGCTCTACCAAGTGAGCCACTGAAGACCTTATTTATTTAATTTTAATTAGTAAAAAAATAAATTGTTTTTATTTAAATGAATCAATTATCAAAGGAATGGACAAGGAATAAAATAATGGCATATGAAAATTCGTGATTTCGCAATTATTTTTATTGAATCGAATCATTTCTTTCTATAATACATGATTGCAGACATATATTGAGAAATTCATGAAGTTGCAAGTTATCATTGAATCCTTTGAGAATCATTTTTTTTTCTTCGAAATTCCACCGTAATGTAATCGTATAATTTTTTTTTATCATTCTTAATCTTAATATTAACAGACCCTACGTTTAATAGCCTATGTAAAGTCATGCGCACAGCAAAGCACGAATTATGCACATCGTTATTACAATTTAAATTATAATCTTTTTTTTATTTTCTTTGATAGATTTGTCGTTCGTTTGACTATTTGTTCTTTCTTTGCACAAATTTCGTGAATTACTGCGTACATAAATTGTTCTTATATTCTCTCTCTCTCTCTCTCTCGCTCTCACTCGTTCTCTCACACACCTTGATAATTTTCATCTTTCGATTTTTCGATTAAAATGAAATTTTTTTTCATTCATCGCAGTGTACGATTCTTCATTTTAATAATTTTAATCGGCGGAGATTGTATTATATATTTCTTATGTAATAAAAAAACTCCTTCCCTTAAAAAAAAAGATTTTTTCTTTACGTTAATATATTTATTTCCCCACAATTAGTCATTTGTGTTTTATTATATTCCATTGTGTTTGACTTTCGTTTATCATTATATTATTTAATTTTTTTTTTATTCTCAAAGAAAAACGAAAAAATATTTTTCTTATTTTTTTTTCTAACACATGCAATTTTGTTCTCTCGTTTACACACATTTACACGCTCGTTCGTTTATTTTTTTTTTTATTTTCAAGCATTCAGAATATATGTGAATTTCATGTTTAGTTAAAGTTCCTTTTTAAAAGAAAGCTTGTTTTTCTTTTTCTTTTAGTTTTTTTTTATTTGTTAATGAGTCACGCGATACGTGTGTATGTCATTGGAGCGATTTTTTCTTTTCTTTTTATTTTTATACATATGACTTATCGAATTTAAGCTTGTTTTCTTTTAAAATGTTAACGTGTATATATTCATTATACAGAATGAGAATTGACAAATTGAAAATAAAAACAAAGATTGACTTCGGCGCTTGAGTGCAAGAATTTATTATTATAGTTTTTTTTTGAGAAAAATCGACATTAACATTGCACGTGAGATATGAAATTTACGAGGTTGAGTGTCATTAAATTTGCGACATGCTCAATATTATTAAGATAAGAAATTAGAAAAAAAATTCTTTTTTTTAGTTGAAATACATAATTATTAAAAAAAATTTCAAGGATCTAAAGTTGTGTTATGAAATTTTCTTTTTTATAAAATATAAATAAAAACTTATTCTCGCTCGCAACTTAAATTAATGACGTTAAGAAATGTTTTTATATGACAACAATTAAAACCATGCATATTCATCGTATTGCGTATATAAAAATTATTTCGCATTTTTATTTTTAAATAAGAAAAAAACTTGAAATCATAATGAACACGTGTATTCTTTATAATTTTATAATTGAAAGTTATTATAATTTCAATTGAATTGAAATTTATTCATATATAAAAATGTAAATATATTTTTATTTCCAGTTCGTTAATGATAATAAGAGCTCGTACAAATAATAAGTTCATTATTAAAAATGAGAGTCATTTTATAAAAGAAAAGATCGTGTGTTATTAAAAAAAAATTGATTCCATCCAGACAATTCGCATTTAATAAAACGAGAAGTACTACTTTTTATTTCATTGAAATAAAAAGGAAATTTTATTGAAAAAAAGGAGAGAAAAAAAAGGAATGACACAGAAAAAGTATGTAAATGAAAAGAACTCGATGAGTAGCTATCGTGACATAATCAATGGTCAGTAATTTTCCACCCATGGCATATATGAAAATAAAGGATAATAAGAGAAAAGAAAAAAGGTATGAAATTCAATACGTATGCATTGGAAATCACAGTATACAGTATATTTAGAAAAGACAAACGCTTGTCTGACTCGAGCCTGCCTTTTTCTACTTGAAAATTTTTCTTCCGTTCTCTATGTATACATAATACTTTTCCTTTCTCCTTTTTTTTCTTTCTCATTCTTCCGTATATACGTATAATAAATTCAACAATCGCGACGACTCGAAAGAAGAACAACTCCAAGTTTTCATTTCAAGCCCATTATACCTCTCTTTTTTTTCTTCTCCCCTTACAAATTTATTATACATGCAAAGTTTTTTTTTCATTCTGTTTTTCATTTTTATTTATTTATTTTTTCTAGCCTTCCTTTTTGTATCTCATGCTTATTTCAAGATGCATTATTTTTTGTCCTTTTGATGCTTTGAACTACTAATAAACGTCATTTTTTTACTTTAAGTTCAGACTTGTCGTTATTTGAAGAAAAGAAAATTAACGTGTAAACTAAGCCACGGCGATTATAATGATGTCCGAGCTCGTATTGACCAAATGAGTATGTTTGAAGCGACTCGTTTATTTAATATACACATCTCTTTTAGACTCGATATCAAAGTGAAATTTTCTTTTCATTAGTAAACGGTTTATTTTTTATTTTAATGATACACAGAGAGATGAGATATTGTTAAATAATCCGTCTTTAATGATTTCCTATTTATTACAAGGCTAATTCAAAGTGAAAATTTTCTCATTTCTTTTTGTTTTTTCTTTAATAATGAAGAGAAAAAGATGAAAAAAAATCTTCAAAGTGATTTTTTCATCAAATGAGTTCTTTTTCTACTTTATAACTGAATTATTCTTTTTGTTGTAAAATAAATTAATTTCTTCTCAAAAAGTACCTTGTTAAAATTTCCTTTTATGATTTGTTAAATAAAAAATAGTACTTTCAGTTTTTATGTAGAATTTTTTTGATCTTGCCGAATGAAATTTTATTTAATATTTTCATTTGTTTAATAATTTTTTAAAATTATTTTTACAATAGAATGCACATTTGTATTAAAAAAGAATTTATAATTCTAAGTAGAAAAAGAACACTGAAATGTTATCGTTAGAAAATTGCAATACAATAAATTACCATTTGAAGATTTCTTTTTCTCTCAATTTAAAAATTGGAAAAATCGGCAGAATTTTAAAACAAAAGATGCATTTACGTTTTTTTATATTAACAAAACTAAACAATACACAATCAAATAATAAAGTTTGCCTTTTATTTGTTCCCTTTGAGAGGAAAAAAAGAAAATAAATGAAAAAGTGTAACGAGTCGGTTATCCTAAACTCTCGTAACATTATTCGATACAGCTCATTCGTTAAAGAGTTTAAAAAAAAAGAAAAAGTATATTCAGAGGCAAAGTAATTTTTCCCCTAATTACTAAAAAAGTAATTTAACGTTATATAACGCTTTCTTTCTTTATTTTTTCTCTTTCTTTGTTTTTAGTTGTGGGTTTCCGGTTTTCCTTTAACCGTTAAAACTGTAACGGTTAATAGTGAGTCGACTAAAAAGAAAAAATAAAGCTTTATGATACAAGCTACAAAAGAGTTAACGCTGAATTAAAGAAATCTTTCATTATCGTGAAATTGTTCTCTATACTTTTCTCTCTCTCTCATTGCAACATGTGATCAAAAGCAGGTTAAGTTAACATCGTTGTTACTATTAGTCAAATTAAAAAAAAAAACTCTTTTTTTTAAATTTAATTTTATCAGGTTTGTTTTTTTAAATATTGCTTGGCAAAAAATCGCTCATGAATTGAAAGTGAAATAGCTTGATTGAAAAAGTTGATGCAGGCAGTTGTTAGCTGAAATGATATTACGTTAGTTTTTATTTAGGTTTTTCTCATATTATTTTTCTTCTTTGGAATAAAGTATATATAATTATAGCTTACAAATTATTCGTTATTTATACATAATTATATAATATATTGTAATTTAAATACATATATAAACTCTTAATAATTATTAAATATTTATTACACATTTTAACGAATATTAAAATTTTTTTTATTTATAATCGCGCGCACATTAAAAGATGCGCGCAAAAAAAGAAAAAAATTCATTCGTACCCTTAAAAATTACTTTAACAAAGACGATAAACTTGAATAAATATGGCAAAGTCAGTGGGATTCTTTTATTATTAAAATTTCTTCTTTTTCTTTATCTTTTCTTCATTATTTCAGATTCAACGATCGATAAACGTTGCCTTAATAAGTGGATAAAAAAAAATTTTTTTTTAATTTATTTTATATAATATTTTTTTATACTTTTTTCTTAATAAAACTTGTTCTTTTTTAATGAAGTCAGTTACTAAAATCTTTTACAGTAAGTATTCGCTTTAGAATTTCTTAAAAATTAATTAACAGTCTTTATTCACTCAACAAAATGTATAAAGTTTCCAACAGATGTTATAATATTACTTTTTCAATATCAGCCTCTAAGAATTGTCAATTGTAGTTTTTTATTCTCTTGGTTAAAATTATTAAATTTAATGAGATACAATAAAAAGTTCTTACAATTAAGTTGATCATTGTAAAATTTAATGTTAAAATTAAATTGTCCACTTCTTTTATCTTTATCTTGATCTTGATCAGATACACAATAATTGACGAATAATCGATCGATTTTATTTATTATTTTTTAGAATGAATAATTTAATGTATCGTATACACCTTAATTGCTTATTACGTCAGATATATGATATTAAGTATGGAAGAAAAAAGTAACAATGGTAGACATAGGACATTAACATGGAGCTTTGAAAAACGCTAACGAATCTAATTGAGTTTATTATTTGCGAAACGTTATTTTCTTTGAATTATCAATATTGAAACCACAACTTCGTTATATCATTGATAATACATAAATCGAACTGACTACACTTTTTTGGCATTTTATTGTTTACAATGTATATATCAAGCGCAAAAAGTTGATCCAATTTGAACGAAGCTTTTTTTCTAAATTAAAAAAATCAACAGAAAGAAAAAAAATATATAAAAGATAAAAATCAGAGGTGGGCATATATATATATATTATGTATAAATTCTTTTTTTTGAATATGAATTATTTATTATCGCATATATTTTACATTGGTTTGTTATAACATTAATTGTTTATTCGATTGCCAATGAGAAATTTTCAAATATTTTATTAACCTACATTTGAAGGTTTATTTATGCTACATAACTAAATACTCGATCAATAAATGTATACGATTAATCTAAAAGTCTAAACAATGAGTTTTTTCGAATGCTTTTTGTTTATACAGAAAAAAATTCGTATTTAACAAGATATATTAAAAAATAGAAAAAATTGCTTGCAATATTCGTTAAACAAAAAATTTCTTAAAAAAACAATTTTAAAATAATTAAATTTAAACGAAAAACTAATATGTGCAAAAAGCGCGATAAATAAATAAATTTAAAAAAACTGAATATGAGCACTCGTCTGCTCACCTCTGATCATAATTCGCCATTTTATCTCTCCTCGCGAGCTTTTTCGAATCAATAAAACAGAATTTATGTATTGAAGAAAAATTATAGACGCCGTAAGTCTATATATTTTGGATTGAAATAAATCCTCATAACAAAAAAAAGAAAAAAATGGAAGATCACATTCTTTCCAAATTCTTCCTTCAGCAGTAAGAAATAAAAAAGCTAAAAAAAGAAAGAAAAATAAAGAACGAAACGAAAAAAGAAAAATTAGGTGTGCCATAGAGCTTTTACACATTTATGTTTAAGTGTTGTATAAGGTAATAATTGCGAAATATTTACATAATTTGGGTCGCACGCTTTTAGCTTTAAGTTTTTTTTCTTTCTCTTCTCTTTCTTATTCTTCTTTGTTCTCGCTTTCTCATGGTACATAATGAACATTGAACAGGCAATCGTGCAATCTTTTATGAAAATCGCCTCAATGTGACGGCTCGCTTATGTTACAAAAAAAAAGAAAGGAAACACAATGTCATCTGTTCGTTTTCTTTATTTGAAACGTTAAAAGAGGGAAAAAATGATACAGAAAAAACGAATAATATAAACATTGTTTGAAATATTGAAATAATGTCTATTTTTAGTTTTAAAATAAAGAATCTGACATTTTAACTATATTGAAATATCGTTTTATATACTTATGGATTAAGTCGAAACGTAAATTTTAAAATATCAAATGAATCGCTGTATTTATTATATGGAATAAGAATTATTACACTTTCAATTGGCGGATTATATATATCAATAAATCACAGAGTTCAAAACATTTGAAATGTATACATTATCACATTAAAACAATCATCGTTCTTTTTTTTTATCGTTAAACATACTTTAAAATATTTAAGAAACGTTAGAATCTTTTTTTTTTACTTTTTTACAATTAATATACTTTTTATCATACAAAAAACGTACTAGAGACAATGGCAGAAAAAGATGTTAATTAGAAATATTCATACTAGTTATTCAAACGTACTATATTATATTTATATACTTTTTTCTTACTACATGATATATAATGTAAACGGCAGTGGACGACAAAACCCTGAGCCATTAATTTGAGATTAAAAAATTTACATTTCTCTTGACGAAATAAAAAAAGGAAAGAAAGAATAAAAAAATTATACTTCAATATAAACGAGCCGACATCGTCGTCCGCGCGTACCCGAGCTTTTTTCTTTTTTTTTTTCTTTTCCGTTTTTTTTTTATTTATTTTGTGCGAACGCGTAATTGTGTGTGTTATGTGTGTATTTTTTTTCGTGTGCATATGATACATCAGCATACCTAAAACCTAAACATACATTATTCACTCTTTTACGCAATCATTCATTCGTTTATTTTCTTATTTTTTTTTTTAAATCTTTTTTTTTCGCAAACGAAAAAATTTTTTTTGAATAAAAAATAAAATTAAAAAAAGTAGGATAAAAGAAAGATAAAAAGGAAGAATCAGAGCTCTCTCTATTATAACTCCGCTTTTGCTATATATTAATATAACGCACACTGCCTTTTCTTCTTTCTTCTTCTTCTCTAAAACACTGTTTAGTTTTTTTTTTCATTTTCTTGTATTATAAGGGTGGGGATTTTAAAAACGCGCGAAACGCAATGTACATAGGTTATTTTTTTTTCATTTCTCTCTCTGGCTTTCTCTCTATCATTCTCTTTTTCGAACAATGACCAGCAATAATAACGATCGTTTCTTCTTTATTATTTTTTTCTCTTTTTTTCTTTTTAACTCTTTCGTGTCAATATTCAATCGTTATGGATAAATTGGTAAAACGACGCAATTAATGACGTGGACATTTTTCTTCTTTATCTTCAATTTTTTTATTCTTTTGGTGTGTTTGTATTTTTTTATTTATTTATTTATTTTGTGTCTGTATGTGTGTGTATAAGTATGGACGAATGTCAGTATACATGTGGGTATGTTTGTGTATGTGTAGAGGTGTGTTATTTTATTATAAGTGTGTGATTTGTGTGTGTGTATGTATCAAGTAATGTTAATGTAATAATAATTGTGTATGAATCTTCAGAGTGTAAATTATACTGCTCGGCAGTATATGTATATGTATATATTTATATATATATTTATCGGGCATCAAGTCGTAATCCAAAGTCAGGCAGGAGACTGATTTGAAGTAGTAGCAGCAGCATCGGTGCCATCAATAATAACGCCATGTTTAATTCTGATCGACTGCTTGGGCCACCCGACGTTTTACGTCGTAAAATCGCTGCCATTTTGTCGCCTGAAATAATATTTAAAATTATTAACATTATGCATTATTGATTTGTTTAAATTGTTTTAACATTTAAAAATTTAATCTTTACATTATTATAGATAATATTGATTAATTTTATGAAAAATTTTAACAATTGATTAAATATATCTTAAAAATAAATTTCCCAATTAATATATCCCTTCAAGTAATACAGCGTTTAATTAAAAGAGAAGATGAAATATTTTCTTGTCTTACTAATTTTGACATTAACTACTTACAAGTAGTTAATATCAAGATTAGCAAGACATGGCTTAAAATTTAAAATGTAGTATAGCTAAGGTTATTTTCTCTTGAATTATTTACGTTGAATATTATAGTAATAACTAACTTTACATAGATTAATGAACTTAATTTTCCTTTAACGTGTTTTTTTCTTAATTTTAAACTCACGTGAAAATAAGTAATTGACGTTAATGTTTATAATATATAACATAAACTATTAACATTAACAATTTTCACTTTAATTAAAAATAATCCATTATCATACTTTTTATCTAGAGCGATACACACTTCAAAAGAGTGACTTTTCTTTCAAAAACTCAAGAAAATTCAAGAAGAGTAGAATATGTATGAAAAATCAAGAGAGAAAAAAAAGACGCAGCTGCTATGCGGCAATTTCGTAAAAGGCCTACACATAAAAGAGAGAAAAAAAAGAGGGAGGAAAAAAAATTTTTTTTTAGTGACTGATTGAATCTCTCTACACTCTTTCTCAAAAGTTCGTTTTTTTCTCTTCTTTTTAACAGTTTGATCGAAAGCTGTACTACGAATCTCACATTTTTTTTCTCGTCCTTTTTTTTCCTCACTTCATCTTTTTTCAATAGCTTTTCGATTATTCATACTTTGTGAAATTAGGTTTGAGTCTTTATTTATGAACGTCAAGGGGTGCCATGTATTTATTGGCATATTTAATGTATTGGTACTTATATATTTTTCTTTTTCAGTACTTTTCATATATATATACATTTTCGTGACAAATTGACGTATTCATTGAATCATTCAATCATTTCGTATACCAACACTATATGTATATATATATATTATTATGAGAAAAAAAAAATAAATAATGAACAGTTTTTTTTATCGAAAAATCTAAACAAAAAAATTTTTTTTTCTAATCTGAAATAACTAACGTACAGTTTTTATTTCTAATAAACTATAGAATATAACATTGTCGAAAACTAATAGGAATGAGAGCAAAAGCGTTTGAGTAAAATTTAACCGAAAATTGGAGGCTTTTGTTCGTTGAAGTGTTTCTTTTGTTGTTATCGGGACGAATGATAGTCAAACACGTTTTGAGGATGTAGAGAGAAAGAGTAAGAGAGAGAAAAAGAGAGAAAGAGAGCGTAGGTTTGTATGAGAGGAGGTTAAAATTGGAATTTTCAATTCAAGCACTGGCTTGAATTCTGGGCTAGGTAATGCGATTACGTTCAGGAGTATAAGAGAGAAAAGAGAGTTCGGAAATACTAGTAGAAACGGTACTGGATTGTCTAACTTTCTCTTACTCTCTGGGAAGCTTTTGCCTCCCTCCATTGGAGTTTTCAACGAGTTTCTACCCAGGTACGAGAGGTTTGTTTCTACCCCACCTTTTCCTCCTACTCTCTTTTCTATCTCACTTCCTAAAAAACTCACTTTACTCACTCGCTAACTCATTCTCTTGACTCTTGTACTTTTCTCGCTCTTTTTCCGTTTGACGATATTGCTCTTTTTGTTAGGAAAATTTACGCTTCTCTCTCTTTCTCTCTCGTTTCGATTGAATTTCTTTTTTGTACGTTAGAAAAATTTTCAATCGAGTGTCAATTACAGTTTCTCTATTTCAACAATGATTATTATACTTTGAAAAGAGTGCCGAGATTTTCCACTATTGTAGAATAATAAACTTTATGTTTCGCCGTATCTGAACTATCGCCGCAATCAACGCTACGTGCACAAAGCTAAATTTATGTAGAAATATTATAATATTGAAAATTTTGCATACTTATTTGCGTTTTATACACTTGGGATAGATTTCTGTGAATCATTTAAACTATTAGAATATATTGAGCAATAAACTTTATAACGTTAAGTTAATAGTATATTTAGATTGTTGAAATGGGTTTTAATAAATTGAACAATTTAAAACGCAGTTTTTTAAAAAAATATATGAATACAGAGTTAACCTTATACACGTAGATTATTATAATATATAAAGCATTTTTTAATTAAGGTTTGTGCGTTCAAAAAAAAGAAGAAAAAGAAGAAGGAAAAAATATAAAGTATAAGGAAGAAAAGGAAATGTTATACTAACGCAGCTTGCAGGTATTTAAACTATTTTTATTCTCTCCAACTGTGTACTTCAGCGTGGTATAATTTACACAATAAACATTCCTACGGACTCATTATTTTTTTTTTCTTCTTTCTTTTTTTTTTCTTTATCCACACCCCTACCTCCCTTCTTTTTCTATCTCAACGCGGTAATTAACGTTGAAGAAATAACACGTGAAACAAAAGTTCAAATCTAACTTTTATTTATAAATTCTAAAGCTGTGGAAGTTTTTTTTTCAACGCTCGCCATACCTAATTATCTGTTTCTATATTCAATTCTTATTTTCTTTTTCTTCTTTTTTTTACTTATTTAACTAAGAACTAATATACATATACATATATCCATTTTTTTCTTCTTTTTTTCTTCGATAAGAGAAGAAATTCCAAGCTCAAAGTAAGGTTCGAAAGAGCAAAAGTGTTAGGAGTTTAAGTGAACGAGTACGCTATATACGGCAAAATGGGATTTCGAAACTTTGTTTCAAAGGGAAAAGAGAGGAGGAGGAGAAAGAGCTTGTCTTATAACGATGCTTTTGACCTATAAGGAAAGACTCTTTTAGTTGTGTAAACTACGCTTCGATAATCACTTAATAAGGATTAATTATAAGATTGGGAATAGCTTTGGCACAATAGAGAAGTGCTTTAATTTTTTTCTTTCTTCAAGCGAAGAAAAAAGGAATCGATGAAGCAAGAAAAAGCTGATATTGTTTAAGCGTTGTTTAAAATAATTCATTTTTAAACTTTAATAAAAGAAATTTCATTGAGATGTGATGTGAGAAAATTGCGCTAGTGTAATTGTAATATTGCAAGATAAATTTAAGCTGTTCACTTGAATATGCACAAGACTTTTTATGTAATTCAATTATTAAATCAGTTGACTCAAAAATTAAAAATATATTAAATATATTATAGTGTAAATTGTTTTTTATTTATTTAAAATTTTTTTATGAATGTCAGACCAAAACTCATTGTTAAAAATGGAATATTGTATTTTCATTTCGTTATTTAAAAAACTGGTATACGTAATTTACATGTACTACGGTCTGACCAATATTTTTCTTTCATAGGTGCGTAATACACTATTTTAAATGTATTCAAAAAATTTTTTTTCACAAACAATTTAATTTCGCTCTCGTGAAAATTTAAAAATGTTTGTTAATATTATAATAGCGATTTAATTATCCGAACCCTTCAAAATTCACATTTAAAAATAACTTGTTAACACGTTC
This sequence comes from Anastatus disparis, assembly GCA_017163975.1. NCBI lineage: Eukaryota > Metazoa > Arthropoda > Insecta > Hymenoptera > Eupelmidae > Anastatus > Anastatus disparis. Next base: position 1,772,574 of record JAFFSR010000281.1, read on the forward strand.
CATTAAAAATGACTATTTTATTAAAAAATTCTATTTGAAAGGTTGAAATATTTAAAAGGTGAAAAAGGTTTGAAATTCTATTTTAAAAATAAAAAAATAAAAAAAAAAAAAAACAAGAAAATTTTAATGGAATAGCTGTTGAGAATTTTTACATAGAATAAACAGTAATTATACAGGAACATCATTTCGTATTGATATAATTAAAAAAAGAGAAATAAAAAAGAAAAAAAAACGAAACGAGATAAAATTTAATGAGTAATGTTTTTTTCCATGCCTCCACGGGTAATTACTGCTATTATAATTAATATGTACAATATATAGTACAATCTATACATTCATGTAAATCTTAAATTGCTTTTCTCGAAATCAGCATAATACACCTACACAGCTCATTAATATTTCTTGTTATTTTTTTTCTTTTTTTTCATTCAACTCTGCAGTCAGTAAAAATCATATTAAGTTCTGGATGCGTTTTATAAATTTTAAAAAATCTGTACAATTTTAAATTCAAATGTTAACATGTTTAATTTTCCCTGCTAACGCATAAAAAAGAAAAGAATGAATGAGATTTAAAAAAAAAAATTAACTTTCACGTAACTTTGAAATAATTTTCTTGTACAAACATTATTCATAATAACAGCGCGATGAATTTTCCTATATAATAATAAAAAAGAGAATGTATTCACTAAAAGCACTAAATACTCATTTTACTCTCCATCAATAAATTTACATCCATTTTACAAATTTAAAGAATATCGTCATATTCATCTTAATTAATAGCCAATCAATTCCGTCGATACAGAAAACGTTTGATTATATTTTTCGTTTTTTTTTTATTTATACTTTCATTTATATTTTCCACTTGTGTGTTTATTCATTTACAACGAGAGATAAATTGTTGAACCGCATCGTAAAATCAAAAACTCTATATTATACTTTATAGATTGCATCATCAGATACGTTGTATGCATACGCTTACTCAGCTATAATCGAGCTTTTTAACTTCTCCTCTCCTATATACATCCCCGTTCCCCAATGCTAATTGAAAATGGAAAGTCGGAAGGCTGTACTACTTGTGCGCGCTTTTAATAACTTATGATATGAACTTATAACTCGGGAATATAAAAGAAAAAAAATCGCATGTATTTATCACTAAAGAGTTACACGCGTGTATTTTCCACATTGTGCGAAATAAAGTGGGTGTACGTATACCGAAATTTAATTATACTCATCGCAAACAACGAAAAAGCATTTTCAATGTTTATAAAAGCTCAAGAGTTATATTTAAATTTATACATTGATAAAAAACAAGGTTCATTTTATTAAGTCCCGAATACGTAGTTTATACGTAACGATTACTGATAAATTTTCTTTTTTCCCCATTCCCCAAAAGCCGCTACTTAATATTAAAATTTTTCCAAGTTTATAGTTGTTGTTTCACTTTATTTTTATTCAGTACTAAAGTGTAAATGACGAAAATTAAAGTTTGTTACTTAAAAGCTTGATATATAAAGTGTAAATGTAGTGTATATGATGCAGGGGGGGCGTATAAGTAAATTCATGCGCGTAAAATGAGGGGAGAAGGGGTTTTCAACGTTAAAACTTGCTTTTAAAGAGCAATTTAATTTATTCATTTTGAACTTAAGCAATTTTCTAAAGTAATTCGTCAACTCAAACGCCCTTTTCCTTAATTAATTCGTGCGACTGTTAGCAACGTTTAAACTTTTACTCATATACACGTACATAAACAGCCCAAACACGCACGTGTATACACTCACACTTTATAACTTATGTACGATATACATATTTAGAAAGATTTTCGTTAGTTGAATAAAAATAATCATTAGATAAAGAGAAAATGCTTTTGTTTATTTATGCTTGATATTTTACAGTCAGATTAATGAATAAACAGTAGGGTAAATGTTGCTGGTACTACGTTTTTTCGAGGATTTTTATAGAGATGATAATAGTTAAATTATGTTGATTTTTTTAGCTTGTAAAAAGGTATTGTATAGAGTAGTATACGGTATTTTTTTCTACTCGATTTCTTCTCTTCTTATAAATTTATATGTACAAACAACATCTCATTCTTTCTTTTTTCCTTTTTATTTCTAAAGGCATCGAGGAAGAAATTTCATTTGACTCGTTTGCAGTTAATTATGATCATTAAGGAGGAAAATATTGCTAAACGATAAGTGGACATATACGTACGTATATTTATGTATTGGTAATTTCATTCATTTTATTTGATGGAAAAAAAAAATATAAAAATAAAATGTTAAGAGAGGAAATCTTTACGGCTGAGCGAGTTTTTAGTTTACATGGATTTATGGATGAGAGAAAATATTTAAAAAATCTCTATATATTTTAATTGAGAAATGTATGAGATTTATGGTCATTTTTAATTGGAATTTGTTATACGTTTATTTTTTATAAATTGAATTCTTTTTTTTTCAAATTATTGTTGTTTTTTTTTTAAATTTTAATATAAATTGATTGTATTATTTTTGGATATAATTGTTTGCATTCTATATACGCTTGATGTACTATCGATAACAAAGAAAGTGAGTTTAATAAAACAATAATATTTTTTTAATTATTTTTCAAAAACTTTAAAATACAATTTTACAAAAATGAAAAAAATACTTTCGTTACTTTTCAATTTAAAATTACGTTTGGGTCAGCATAACAGTATTTTTATTTAAAAAATCAACTCAACGATGATCAAGATAATGCTGCACGGCGAGTGAAATTATGTATTCCGAAAATTATTAATGTTAATTTATAAAAAGCAATGTAAAATAAACTTTTCAAAACTTTTCCGTACCCGTAAAAAAAACAAATTTTAATTTTAATTTATAACAAAGTTTAAATAATGAACTTTAATGAGTGTAAGTTAAGTTAATAAATTCGGTAATGCTAAATTATTAAAAGTTGTATAAGACGATTTAATATCACATGACAATAAGCTTACTTAACTTTAAACACGTAGAAATTTCGACGTTTTACAAAATTTGTTAAATTTGAATTTCTCTCGTTTATTAATTTACACGAAAAATTATGAATTACGCAATTAAATATATAAGCGATAAAGTTAAATAACTTGAATTTAACGTTGAAAATATGTTGTCAAATGACTTTTTCAATAAAACTTTTATTCCATATTAAAGTTGGTAATATCATCTAGAAAATATTTTTTTCCAAAAAAAAGAGCTATAGAGATGAAACTCTTAGAGGTCAAAAAGTATATTTCTCTATAAAACCCCTCAAAGGAAAAAATCTCTTCCTTCTTTTGAAGTTTTTCGTTTTTCGTTCTTTTTTTAGTTTTTTTCTTTTTTATTTTTACAGACACAAAATTGCTTAAAAAAATTACTGGACTTTACTTTTTGCTTGAAAAAAAAAATGAAATATATTTCATTTTTCGTGTCCCTTATAAAATAATCCAATCGAGTCTCCTTCACCATCCACACCGAAGGATTATTCCTTTAGGTGTAATTGAATTTTTTAGATGCACATCACTCTTCTTTCGCTTTTTTTTTTCTTTCATTCTTACGCAGTTTGCTTTCTCAATTTTGTTTTTTTTCCTTTTCTGTTCCTTTTTTTTTACTACCCATTTCTTCTTTTCTCTTTTGACTTTTATATATATCCTCCGCAAATTTTTCTGTTCTCTTATTTTCGTTTATTCATCCGTCGTGTATACATAGATATACGGCTACCTTTTTTATTTGTGTCTTATCTAAATTTCTCTTATCCTCCATAACTTTTATACTGCCATACTTTTCTCTTGGTCATTATAATTTCTATTTTTCTTCTCTTTCTTTTTTTCTTGCTTCTTTCCTTTCTATATATCTTCCATATGAAATCTTCGATTTCGTTTTCTTTATCTATTATTTTTCTTGTTGTTTTCCTATATATAACAAAAACGTCGTTTTCTATATTCCGCTTAATCTTTTCCTTTATCCATAGCTATCCTTCTTTTTTTTCTTTTCATTTTTCCATCTCTCTCTTCCTCCATTCGTTTTTATTTCTTATCGTCCGTCTTCTACTGTTCCTTATATATATTTTTTCTTTTCTTTCTCTTAACTTCCTGTGTACTACTACTGTATGTACGTGAGCGTGGGTCTGTATTCCCTCAAAAGCGTTTATGCTACGGTCGTTTATACGAAAAAAAAACGAGGAAAGATACTATACTACAACTATACTGTTATATAGCATGTTGTTGTCTTGTACAGCGTATATATAAGTATAAGCATGAGGCTCATGCTGGCTAGAGAGAGAAAAATATTACCACTTTGGGAATATATACAGACATACGCTTTCTTTTCTTATTCCTCTTCTTTTTTACCTTTTTTTTAACGTTTCATATAAACATTGCATATGTAACGCGTATCAAGACACACTAGATCTTCTTCTGACAAGTTATCGCAAAAAGTTTTTCTTTATTTATAATCTTTTTTTTCTCTCTCTCTCTCTCTCTCTTTATATTATTTTTTCAATAGTTTCACTGATCACAAATTCTCCGTAAAACATACTTATTTATTTCTTGTTCTCCTATACGCTTTTATACGCGCTTCATCTCGCGATCAATAACTTGCGTATGATTTCACAATTGCATTTGATATGTATTTCAGATTTATGCATGTATATTTGTACGCGAATGTTATTTTTTTTAAATATGTATACTCTTGATATCCAGCTCCGTGCATGTATCTACCGACAATATTCTTTTATTTAGTTCTTTTTTTTACATTCTATTTTGAAAATATCGGTTTACTTGTGTGTATAGACATGTGGGTTTGTTAAGTTTTCGTTGTTTATCTTTTCTATAGAGTATTGATTGCTTTGATGGAAATAAGCTTTTCTGCTTTGTTGAATTAGGGGAGCTACGGAAAAACGTAAAATCTGTTATCTTTTCTACGAAATTTTAATATTTTATAAAATTTAAAGAATAAAAATGGTTTTATAGATAAAAGTTGGATGAAGCTTTTTTTATAAATATAAAACAAATATTATTTGAAAGACGTGTTTTTTAATGTAACAAATTTTGAAATGCTTAAGTAATAAGATCAGAAAATTTTGTTTACATGCACGAGTAAGATCAGATAGTATTATTTATGATTTAATTATTATCTGGTTACATGACCATGATTACTAATCATGTTAACATGGGATATTGTATAGAAAAAATAAGGCGATAAATTACATCTCCGTATTTTCATATATACGTAGAAAATGTCATAAAATTATTTATTATACTTGAAGTTTTTAATTTGTTAAGTTTAGTTAATATTTTGTAATAATCTGTTTCTTAATCGACGAAATAAATTTTAAATAAGTAATATCGGTGTTCAAGAGAAAAAGCACGTGGGTTAACCTACATATTAAATTCAACTTCAATTTTTCTTACAAAGTTAAAAAAAATAAAGAATCAAAGATAATAAGACACAAAAATTGTGTTTTGTTGAATTTCTTTATTTCAATTTTCTCAATCTAACATATCTTTTAATATGACGATTACTTTATAACTGAAATATGAATGAAAATTTGAGAGAGTTAACTAAATTTTCACTGACTGAGTAATTGAAGTATAAATTAATGTAGATATATTTTAGTGACTAGGCTGCTATATTGAAATGTAAATTAATTTACATATATTTGTATATTCAGCACTTCAAGAATATATAAGTGAAAAATATTTATGAAAAGCTAAATTAATTATTTTTTAAAACTAATCCGGTTATGAATAAATTAAGTTTGACAAATTTTAAAATAAAAAACTATATAAAGCTTGACTTAAAATTTCAAATAAGATAATATGAAACTCAATAAAAATGTAGAAGGAAAATTTTTAGCTAATGTATTTAAAAAAAACAAGAAAATTCATATGACTACTTGAATAAACAAAACGTTCGTAATACGATATCCTTAGTTTTAATTGAAATCTTAAACATTGTTTGTCTGGATAAAAGAAAAAAAGAAAGCAGAAAGATAATAAAAGAAGTTGCATTACTCGCAAGTTTACAATAACTCTCCTTTGCTTTCTCAATAATCCATTCACAAGCGCGAATACATCCATATTCATGCTAATGCTTATTTCAAGGATAAAGAGAAGTAAGAAGAGAGATGAAGTTAAGGAAGAGAGAAGAAACGTTATACTTTACGGCGTAAACAATTGAATGAGAGAGAGAGAGAAAACGACCCAAGAGAATTTCGTTTTAAGTTGAAAAGTTTATAAGACTGAACAAAGTACTTTAAAATTCGAAGGACTTGCGAGTAACGTTAACGGAAAGAAAGGTAAGGAAAAAGAAAGAAAAACTAAAAGAAAGGAAAAGTACTTGGCTTGTTGAAGTAGTAAAAGTTACAGTTACTACTGTTTTTGTATTCGTATAAATGTGATGAACTGTACGTTTATATATATGTACACAGATGCATAAGGTATATAAGTTACAGTAACGCTTTTCGATTTGTTGCCGCTTGTCCAGAAAGTGTCAAATTACATCTATTAAAGCCCTAAAGCGTTCTCGAAAGCCACATATATACGGGCTAAGTAAAACTTAGCCTCTGTGTATACTTAGAAGATTCACCCGATCCTCTTCGTCCCTCATCCACTTCTTACGTAAATTGGTAAATTATAACGAGCATTTTTCTTTATTTATTAAATAATATGTACATAAGATTAAAATAAAAATTTATGTTTATGATGATTCCATGCAGGGAGATAAATGAACTATAGTAGTTAAGACTTTTACACTTAATAACAATAAAATTATTCCAATATATAAAAAATTAGGTATAATTAAAATTAATTTTTTATTCTAATTTTTTCAATATTTAAAAAATGCCAAAAAATATAATGCGTCAAATATTAGATAATATTAATTAACATTAACTATATATTTAATTAAACTACTAATGATAAAAAAAACTAATTAATATTTGTTTTAGTATTAAAAAATCAGCCGATCGCGATATATTCTTTTGTTCGGAGTTGAGTTATACTGGTAGTTGTTAAAGTTTGAATTGTGCGGTTAACACGTATGCGAAAAAACACCTTTGCCTTGCGTATCGGCTTTTCTAATAAGTGCTACGTAAAAGAGGTATACTTTTAGGTATATAATTCACTGTTAACTCAATTTTCCAAAAATACAGACTTCAAGATACAGATTTAAGTTACCATCCTTTTTTTAAAATTTTATTTAACGTCGCTGTATTTATGTTATCATAACGATGCTAGTTAACGACGAAGATTTCTCAGTGTGTTTTTGAACTGCAGCACATGTAATGTACAGTGGTGCTTGTATTAATTGGCCGCCGAGAGCGGGATTCGAACTCGAGTCCTCGAGATTATGAATCCATCGCTCTACCGACTGTACCACTTATACCTCAACTTTTAAATCTTTTAGTGTCAGTTTAATTTTATTATTTAATGAAAGTTTTTAACTTTCTTTCACTTTCAATAAAAAAGATTTTGAAACATCTTTCCATATCTTATAGTGCTTTTTATATTATTCAAAATTGATATTTTTTATTAAATTATTTAATTCACTTAATTCTCTGTATTATATAAATTCATTGTAACTTTTTTCATTAACTATTTATTGCTGTTCTTTCATCTCAATATATGCTTCAATTTGTTGATTAGGATGTAGTAAATTTCCTAATTCGACGCTTGTTACCTATCAATTCATTAATGGATTCCATCCCATTATAGGCCACTCTATTATATTATCTGACATAACATTACAATGGCGTTAACTTTTAATTCTAACATATGCGCTCAAAGACTTTTCTTTTATTTTGTTGAGTGTTTTTATTGGATTCTTCAATTTAATATTATCATTAGTTTCACCAGCTCCTTTGTGAGTAGCATAATTTATGATGAAATGTATTTTGGATTTAATTAATTTCAATATGTTTTTATTCAAAGCATTTATATTATCATTATCAGCTGCTACTTTGTATCCCCATTGTTTGTTCTAATATCTCTAATTAAAGTATTTCAAACTTTTCTTGTAATAAAAGCAATAAAATAAATATTTCCTCAGCAAATTAGATAAAGAACACTTGAACCAATCACTATTTTGCACGATTGATTGACTTTAATAAAATTTCAATGAAAATAAATAAAAAATTTGTAATTAAAATTAATATTTATTCTTAAAGCTGGAAGTTCACGAACGAAGTGAGTAGAGGGGAACCTTCCTAGTGTGTATATATATATATATATATATATATGTAAGTTTGAAGATGCATAAATACACGAGGTTGATCGATGAGTTCAACTTCTAAAGTGTTATATATATGAGTGTGTAAGCGAGAGAGTAAAGCTTAAGGTTCTTCCCTTTGCCTCCTTTCCTTATTCCTTGTAATAGTATACCCCGCGAGCCATCTTGGAAATTAATCAAGACGTTAGAAACTCTCCCCTTTCTCTCTCTTACTATCTATCTATGCATACATATATACATCTTTAGTTATAGCCTTGAGGGTAGAAGAATAACTCATCGTTCTCTCTTTCTCTTTCGCTTGGTTGGCGCGGTACGTCGAATCAATTATCTTACAGTAGCTATGAGGAGAAACGAGCTATTTAAAGAATCTCAGAAATTCTGATTTCAATTATTGGATATCTTTTGCACTGAACAAGTGAATAAAAAAAAAGAGGAATGATATCTCTGCATCGTTATTAAAACTTACAAGAAAAAAAGAGTAACGAGAATATTTTATACTTATTAAATATCGGTTTAAAGAGAATTTTCGCCAATTTCTTTCTTTTTACACTTTTTTCTTTCTTTCTTTTTAAAATAGACAAGTTGAGTAATATTAATAATCTGTAAAATTGAATGATGTATCCATTACACAGCACGTTAAGTGACCTTGACACTAATTACAAATCGATAAAAGTTAACGTCTCCTCTATTTTTTTCTTCTTTCTTTTTTTATATCATCTTAATCCTTCAGTTTTTATGGTTAAAAAGAAGATTTAGGAAATTAATTAATTGAATCTTACAAGGACGTATACATAACTAAATCTTATCATAAATCTATGCTCGCGTTTACTTTTTTTTTCTTTCTTATACGAACTCTTCAATTTTCTTGAGTGGAAGAGAAAGAGAGAAAAAAAAATCCGCATCGAGTAATAATATTTTTCTCTGTAAGAAGTATACACACTCGTTTGAACGACAATGTAGTTTTTTTTTCTCTCTTCTTCTTCTTCTTTTTTTTGCGTACATAAACGAGTACTAAAACCTTTCCATGTTCGAAGTTTCACTAAAACTTTTACTGCCCCTACGGGCAAGAAGGAAAAACGAACCAATCGGAAGTTACGACTTTACCCTACCGTTGGCAATTTTCATAAAAAGAATAAATAATTTTCATAAAGTTCTACTATAAAAAAAAAGAAAGAAGGAAACGAACGAACGACAAGACCTTTTCTATTCTTTTCTTTTAATCTTCGATTAAAGCTTCGCTTATTACTCTTTCCTTCTTCTTTTTTTTTTATTTTTCACGATTAAAATGTACGGTTAAGTCACAAAGCAGTATAAATTATATCGGTGAAACGGAAATAAAAAACTAATTATCGTGCTGATGATAAAAGAAGAGCCACGGTTACCGCTGAATAATCAAATAATGGAAAGAAGAGAAAAAAAAATGAATCCAAGTTATCCAAAGAGATTAAAGTTGACAGAAATATCTAACGATTGTAATTAGCATTACTGAATGAAGAAAATAATTTTTTTCTTCTTTTATTGTCAAATACATTTTCCGAACCCTTTTTTCCCCTTTCTTTTGCTATTTTCGCTATGTAAATTAATTTTCGAAATACTGGTGATTCCTTTACTGTCGATTTTTTGGTCAATTTCCTTTTTTCCTTTCTTTTTGTAGTTTTCATTGTGTAAATTAATTTTTGAAATACTGGCAATTTTTCATTCTTTACATGCAGATAAAAGTACAATATTGAAAGAAGGATAATGAACATAATCCCTTTTTTTCGATATTAATTATAGCTCTCGAATTACAAAGAACATTTCACAAAAAAAAACACCCGATGTTCAAATAAAAATGTTTAAAAGGGTATTTAAAAAAAAAATAAATTTTTTTATACCAGTTGTATAAAAAATCAGCGATATAATGATGTATCATATATAAATTTTCATAAATTTTTAATGCAATATATATCGAACGTTACGATTTTCCTCATCAAACCAAATAAACGTTGTGAAATTTACGACTTTAATAAATGACACATAAAAAAGAAAATATATATATATATAAAAAAAAGAGCAACGCACAATAACGAAAGTTTTTTTCTCAATGCGCGCATTGAATGTAAATATATAAAATGCGCTTTGGCGCTGTTATTGCCGTACATAAACATTTTTTACGATTACGTTATTGTTTTTCATCCATTAATTTTTGTCCACAAAATAAGTTAAAAGTCCTGTAGAATTTTTTTATTTATTACACGCAATATCTACTAATTAAATCTCTACCTCGCAAAAAGCAAAAAAAAAAAAAAAATGAACAAACAAATAAAATTTTAAAAGGGAAGGCTGTAATTAATAATTAGGAAATGAAAAATGATTTTTGCGTTAGAAAAAATAAACCGAGAGTACAAATGGATTTAATCCATTAAAATCGTAAATTCGTTACTTTGTGTCAAAAAGTGTGTCCTTAATGAAAATCATTATAATTTTGAGTTAAAGTTAACGAAGATAATTTTTGACTGAACAATATTAATTTCTTTTTGTTTATAAACGCTATCTGTATGATAAATACTTGCCTTCGGTAACAAAAACGAAGATCGACGCCGGCTTAGTATTTGATGCGCTGCACGTGTAATTACCCGTGTCAGATTCTTCAGCGTAGCGTATTGTTAAACGACTTTGAGTTGGTCCTGGTTCAGTTTGTACAGTAACACTGCCACGTGTAGTGTCATAATTTATCATACGGTTATTATGATACCAGAATACGTATTGAGGCGGCGTTGGACTCTGTAAAAAGACACAGAAAAATATATAAATGTATACAAAAAGAAGAATAGATATATAATAGTCATTTTTTTTCTCTTAATTTGTTCTCTTATGATTTTCTTTTTCTTTTTAGAAGGAGAGAACGTGTAGGGGGGAATGCCCCCTGCTGTCAAGTTATGTTGTATAAATTGTGTTTTAGTCAGGAAGAGAATAATGATTGTTGTTATATACCTTTGAGACATATAGAACGGATAGATTTATGAGACTGTTATAGTTAATTGTATTATGGTCAAGACTATTTTTCATCAAGTTAAACATTTGAAAATCATCTACGTTTTATTATGTAAGAGGTTACACTGTGTTAAATTGTGTACGTGAAACGTAACTGTAATTAAATTTTCACAAGAATTAAGATTAAAAGTTAGAAAAATAAACTTTTTTTCTAATTTAATGTATCTATTTTCTTATTAAAGAATAAGTTTTTTTTCCTAGAGTCTAAACTATGAGCATATTTAGTGAGCCTCCGGCAAGCATATAAATTTAAAACTTAAGAGTCTGTGATAAATTATTTTCTGAAACTTAGCCAGACATAGTTAAATTGTCTTTTTTTTCACTTTTTCTTTTAGTTGATATAAATCTCTTTAATATAATTACATCAAAATTAAAGTATATCTATATAAATGATTTATAACTTGTAACCTTATGTAATAATAATTGTAATGTAATAATAATTATATAATATATGTAAGAGTAAAATATATAAAAATCTGGAAACTGATTTTAATTATACGCTGCGAGAAATTATTTAGGTCAAATAAGTATATCTTATTCTAATTCTGGGACGTACTTGGTTTGATGTAAAAATTATTACACATATGATAAAAATTGTTACCTACATTCATAAACAAAGTAAATGTTACTAAACATATGTCAGCCTTCCAATACATACAAAGTAATTTTAATAAAAATCAAGTATATTTCACAGTAAAAATAAAACGTGACAGTTTTATTTACGGAAAATTTCTGTGTTTAATAATTGGTTTAATCAGCATTATGGATTCCAGTAATAATTATGTTAATTTATAGTCTGAGCATACGCACAGAGCACGAGGCAACATTACTGATGTATCCCAACGTCTTAATTACAATGTATGTACATTATATCCAATTACAAATAATTACGCATTCAAAATTATAATGTTATCATTATATTTGCTTTTTACTGGGGGTAATTATAATTTCCATTCGTATTATATGTAAATCATTAGAATAACAATAAAAGGGAATGATTGACATAGCTAGTATAGTTTATAATAGACAAGTCACTTAAATTGATATTAAACTTGAGCTATTTATGTAAATTTGTATAGATTAACATATAATTTAGCATTAAGCTTTGAGTAATTAGGAAAAGTAATGTATCCTTTGAATAATTTCATTTATTTAAGCTTCTTAGAACATTAATTTATTTCTCAAAATCAATAAGAATAAACGTTAAATCAACGATATTAAAATCTAATTTATTTTTGTTTTGGTAATTTATATTTTGAAGATGAAGTATGATTGAAGAAGAGAAAGATTATAATTCAAGTCAATGATCTCATCTTGGAATTTGAATAAACTGATTATGATAATTAGGTATGTTTGATTATTGGAATATTTAATGCTGCTGACATATGTTGGAAATTTCTTCCTTATTTAGAGTCTTTACTTTGTTAACATCAAGCGATATGTTATATTCAATTACACTCAATGATATTTTCAAAAAATAACGTTCTTTTCATTCTTTTTCATATAATATTATGAGGCCGTCAGTGGTTCATACGATAGAGCGATGGATTCGTAATCTCGCGGTCCCGAGTTCGAATCCCGCTCTCGGCCGATTGATACAAGTACCACTGTAAATTACATGTGCTGAAGTTCACAAACACACTGACGATCTCCATCGCTTATTAGCATCGTAATGTTAGCATAAATACAGCGTCGTTAAATTAATTTAAAAAAAGAAATAAATTAGACTATCAAAGTCAATGATTCTGAAATTCGACAAATTTTTTTGTAAATTTTATTTCTAGATGATATTATTTTGTTAAATTTTGAAATACTATTATCTTGAAATTTTGCTAACAAGAGTTTTTAAAATAGATAGGACTTGGATAAAATTAAACATACGGGTAAAATCAAGCACCGAATCCTTTTTTATAATTAAACATTTTAAATATCAAATTAAATATTATATTAATAAGTAATAAGGGTATATTTAGTTATAAAACGTTCGCGCAAACCTTGTTTAATCTCGCACGTATTGTAACAAATCGAAACCCATTTGACCCGCATAACCCATTTTAGCCTAGTTTTCTTTTCTTTATTTTTATAATAAAAATCAACGTACACAGATTAAGATTGAACGTTAAAAAATTTTTGTAAAATATTTATCTGCTGCAAAATCAAGTATATTTGGAGAAAAAAGAATTAAAAAGAAAATATACTTTTTATAATGAAAGAAAAATCTTGAATATTTCATTTTAACGTTTGTTGAGTATATTTTTAAATTAAATTTTCTGAAAAAGAATAATATTTTTAAATCTAACAAAGTTTTAAATTAAAGCTCCAATGTTTCTAGTCGAGCTTTTTATTTTTTCAAATTTTTCCGACAAAGAAAGCGTTTGAGCTTTGGGTCATGGACTTTAATGAAATTAAATTATTTGAAATTATGAGATATTTTAAAGTAAGCTCTTTATAAAAAAACATCATTAATTACCATATTCCGTGACACGTTGGTAAAATTTGAGATCGAATCTTTGAAAATAAAAAAAAATTTATTTAAAAAACTCAATTTTTTCGATATGTAGCTATGAAAAAAAATGGAAAACATGAAAAAATTTAGCATAATATGTCGATAAGAATTCAACGTTCAATTTTTTGCTGATTTTATTATAATTCTTTTTATTCTTCTTTATAAAAATTGAAAAAATTCAACAAACTTCGACAAATTTAAATATTAAATTCTAACGATACGACTTTTTTCACAATTTAAGGTAAAAAAAGTATCCAGAAGTTACATAAAAATTCTTGATTCGAAACCTTGATACTCTAATTATAAATTGTACATCATCGCAATAATTGGTAATAAAATTTAAAATTAACGTTGGTAAAAAAAAGAACAATGCCCATATTTACTCTCATTGTATTACCAGGAATAACCTACTGAACTTGCATCATTATTTGGTACAAGGAAAAACATTTAATTTTAAAAATTGGTTTGACCTCATTTTTGTAAAGGAAAAATATTTTAAAAATAACTATTTTAACTAGGCTTTATTGCTTAATACATGGAGGGAAAAATCGAAAGTATAGAAAGATGCCGAGTTTAAGTTTTCTTTTGAACTTTTTCTCTTTCAGGTGGAAAGGAAAGTTTTTTTTTTCATAAATTCAATTTTTCTTTTCGCTCATTCTACATAATGGTATAAGTTTCATGTATTAAATTTAAATACTAAATTCGAAGCTAAACTCTTCTTGAATTATTAATATGAAAATAAAAAATACTGATTCCCAACGCTTCCTAACGCCATAAGCTCAATAATTCACAAATTGTCACAAAAAAATTTTCATATTTCCCGGCATATATTAAAACTAAAGGAAAAAAGAAGGATATAAAAGTTTGTTCATATGAAGTTGAAAAAAAGTCAAAGAAATTACTAAAAAAGAATTTCATTCAAGTTAAAGTATCATATATAAGCAACTGCTGTTACCAATCGATCGACTAGTAGCATACCACCTTTTCTCTCTCTCTCTCTCTCTCTTGCGCTCTCTTACGAGAAAGAAGCTTCAGCGCGTGTAACACATTATGTACCGAGATTGTTTGCTCTCTTCTCTATGGTGTGTCGCTTGCCATTTTTCAAACCCAAAGCTCAATTTTTTTTTTGTTCTTTTCTTTTCTTTCTTCTATCCATTTTTTTCTCTTTTTTTTGTTCGTTTCTTGCTCGTTCAGGGTTTTTCTTTTTTTCTTTTTTGTTTTATAAAAGCTCCGCTATACTCCCTCTTACTCCTCTCTCACTCTCTCATGTCGGCACATCCGCGACCCGGATAATGAACGTCATTCAACCTGATAAATTGTTCGCGCGCGCTTTACGAGGTGTGAGTGTGAGTGTGTGTGTTGTGTAGTACTGGCGTTCGATTAAAAAAAAAAGAGAAAGAAAAAAAAATTGTGTTAGTATGGATGGTTATAAACCATACCACCCCACCCCCTTTTTTTACTCATGGGTGTGTGTCTTTTTTTTTTTAAACGCTTGTATTATCAACGTGTCGCCCAGGAAATTAACGGTT
Source organism: Anastatus disparis (assembly GCA_017163975.1). NCBI lineage: Eukaryota > Metazoa > Arthropoda > Insecta > Hymenoptera > Eupelmidae > Anastatus > Anastatus disparis. The sequence goes on from JAFFSR010000281.1 coordinate 1,787,867, forward strand.
ATGTTCAAGCTTTTATATTAGAGTGGAGAAAATAAGAAAAATTTTTAATGATTTAAAGATATTTATATAATAAAATTCTTGATTTTAAACTTTAATGACTGATTAAATATTTCTTTTTTTTGTATAGTACACTTTGAAGAAGATAAAAAAAGAGGATGAAAAAAGAAGAAAAGAAATAATCATAAAGAATCTGGTTATCACGAGGTGGATTATTTGTGGGTAGAATTGAGCCGAACGAGTTTATTTTACGTATGGCTTTGAACTCCTTTAGCTTAGATTCAAAGGATTGATGTGGATTAAATTTCGCGTTCTAGAGAATGAAAAGAGAAGAAATTTAAAAAAGAAAAAGGTACATGGATTTTTTACTTAGTATTCGTAATAATAAAAGAAATTTTATGCCAGTAGCACTTTTTTATACAATACTTGATTGGTATATTGAATGATGAATTGTTAAATCAATTTTAACATCATCAAGATATCTTACAATAATACATTGATATTTTTTTTCATTTTTAAAAAAATATATTTTTTAATACCCTTTTCTTATTATAAGAATAATAAAAATTAAAATGGAATTAAAAATTTGTTAATTTTACCCTAGTTAATGGATTCATGAATTAGTAATACGATTTTAGAGTTGTACAGAAATTGCCTAGGCCTTTATGTGTGCTAGTGAGATACGTGTTCTTCACTAATAGAGATGTTCAGCAGCTTATACCCACGCGAGAGAGCGAGAGTGGAGTCATGCTGATTTCACTTATGTAACTACCACAGAATATCAGTGTAATGTTAGATGAGTATATATAGATTACTCTTTTGCATTTATAATATGCTGAAGAAAGTTCAAATTAAATTTACTATTTTTAAGCATGAACATATTTTATTTTAAAAATATTAAGTTTTCAAAGATTTTTAAATCAGTTATAATTAAGTAGTAGTGTACAGTAACTAAGAAAATTTTAGTAATTTAAAAAAAAGCTCAAATATTTACCTGTAAAAGTATGGTAGATCATTTTTAATTAAAAATTAAAAAAACTAATTTAGAAGGAACTTAAAATTCATTAAAAATGAATTTTATTAAAAGATACTTAAAAATATAAACAATCTGTCGAGAATATTATTATTTATATCAGCTTAAGTAGATACAAGATAATTGTAGACAGACATAAATTACTAGACGTGACATAGAAATTAATTAATTTTTAATGTATACAGAGAGTTAATTAATCTTAAAAAAATGAATGTATCAAACACGTGTCAGTTAAAACATTAAATGTTTAAATATAAATTTGATAACGTACAATTATTTAAATTTTTATATTTCAAAACTAATTATGCATATTTTCCAAGTTTATTTAATAAAAAGCTCTTATTAAATAAGCTTCCTTTTCTTGAAATTTTATACTGATTAGATTTTCTTCTTTCTCTTAACTATCTTTTTTCTTTCTCTCTCTCTCTTTTCTTTGTGTATAGTTTGTATGTGTCAAGAGCAAAAAGTTTTGCGCAGTTTCTAAAATTAAACCGAGCGGACGACGGGAGCGTGCGAGAGAGCGCAAGCTTTAAATTTGATTAGCTGCAAAATTAAACAGTCTCATTCTATATACGGCATTTCACCTTTGATTAATTTACTCTACAAAGTCTCGCGCGCCCGTTCGACTTTCAATTTATGATTATAAAAAAGAAAGAATTCAAATAAAAGAAATCTTTCTTTAATTAGTCTTGATCTGAAATAACTAATGACCTCTGATCAAGCATGATTTATTTCTTCTTCTTTTTTCTCCTCTTTGATGGAAAAAAGCCTTTCTTTGATAGTTTTCAAGTATCATCAGGTGAAAAAAGGGAAAGTCGATGAGTAGAGCAGCTAAATAATAAGAGAAAGATAGGGAGGGAGAGTGAGTGAGACAAGGTGTCTTAAAGGTACGTTGTCTCGACATCCACTTAAGCGGATATACCTTCCGGGCTTTAGTACTCAAGCCGCGCTATATACGATGTGTAAGTAACAGTAACAGTATATAGCGAAAGCAAGCAAGCAAGACTTTAGCCGAGATTAGCAATACGATGCTTCGAGGCCTCTCTCTCTTACCTAGCTCACCTTATATATTTTCCAACCTTGTGTATATCTATTACTATATACTTTGTACTATGCTCCGTCTTGTTACTTATGCTTTTACCTTGTCGCTATTACCATCTCCCTCTTACTCTTTTAGGGGGTTGATACACCCTCGAGATAACTCGTCGACACAAGGAATTTCTGATAGTTTATAATTGAAAATAGATTTTTATGGTTTCAATGTTTAAGCCTGTTTAAATTGTTTTCATCGACACCTGCTATTCGCTATTTCGTTATTGTCAATATTATTAATATATGAAATATGCAGTGTTAAAATTGTATTGAAAATAAAAATTTTATTGCAATATACATTTAATATTTTTTTAAATTAATTATTTGAGTAATAAGTTATTTTCTTAATTAAATATTTTACTCATAGATGCTTGAATTATACTATTAATATTTCAATTATAAACTCCGTATCCTGAATATCGAGCTAAGTTGCACGCCAGTTTAATCACTTTAATATAATCTTGAAAAATAACATGTTCCTAACAATTAATCAATTAATAAATAATTTTAAGAAAAAAAAGGATTTCCGTTAGGTGTTGAACTAACGATCCTCCGTTTGTCTCAATTTGTTTCACACTAATTATTGTGAGCATGCAATTTCGCGAACATGATCGATCATTCGGTATCGAAAATGTAGTTTTTAATTAAAATTTTAAACAAAGTTATTTTATTATAAATATGTTTTAAGGTAATATTAGATTATAAAATCAGATCAGATAATGCTATTTCATTTTAAACACACATTAAAAAATTTAATTTATTGCATTTGATTTATGCGGTTCCATTTAAACTTTCAATATTCATTATGCAATTAATACATATCTTGGACCATAAAAGAGACATTAAAATAGTACTCATACGAATAAGTTTAAATCAACGATAATCGACGAAGAAAAAAAAAAATAAAGAAAAAAAAAGAAAGCGTGAAAAATGCATTTCTCGCTTAGCCACGTAAATCTAAATATTAAATAAGCCGTAATGTATTTGATAAACGAGCTTCTACACATAAGCATAAAAGTGGCCTACTCTTACTCTCATAATTTATATTAAAAAATTCTCTCATTCTCTATCCCCTTTTTTATACGATGCAGTGAAAAGTGTGCTCACATAAATAAAATAAATTATTTGCGAAGCCAGAAGCAAAACTTTAGTTGAAAGAAAAATCGAATGGGCTGTATAAAAAATAGGAGTATAGTATACTTAAAAGAAATTGCTTAAGACGATTTATTTTTTATATATATACACATACTCGTGTGTGTGTTTGTATGTGTTTATATTGCACTGATGATATTTTCGTACAACAAACATTTTCAAAGATTAGATCGAGCGTACAACTATCGTTGTGTATATATATTTTTCGTTTATATAGGTATATATAACGATTTAGCAGACCATTGCAGAGAAAGTAAAAAAAATCCCAGAAAAGATTAGCCAATCCTACCCCCAAAGGCAATCCTAGGAGAAAAAAAAAGAAATCGGAGTAAACGAGCCGCAAACATCGTTTTCTTTCTTTCTCCTTTCTTCGTCTCTTCTTTTTTTTCTATTTAGCCCTTTTTTCTCTTTTTTATATTTTCTCTCCTAGTTCGAGATTTTCCTTCTTTTTATTCATTTTTTTTGCTCTCACTTCTAATCGAAAGAAACATATATGATGCGAAAAAAACAAATTATGCAAAAATGCTTGTTATCTACATACATATTACACTATGGAGGTGTAAGGGTACAAGCATTTTTATACACACGTATGTATACATGTGTATAAGAGGCATCAAGTGCAAGCTTTAAGCTGAGTCAGCTTGAAGCACTAGGAGAGCGAGAGAGAGAGAGAGAGAGAGAGAGAGAGAGGAGAGAAAAAAATGAGTGGGTGCGACGAAGGAGTAAAAGCAAAAAAAAAATGAGAGAAGAAAAACCGTTACGCGTTTGCTCGACTCGCTTATTACACGCTAGAGTTTTTTTTTTGGCTAGTAGCAGAAAGTTGAGCCTTTTTCGCTTCTTCACTTTTTACTTCCTCGCCAGCACACTTTCACTTTTTTTTCACCCACCCCTTGCTTTTTTTCCTTTTCTTTCTCTTTTGCAAGCTCATGCAAGCATGTAAACTTACAATTTTTTCTCCCTTTCATTTTTTTTTCTATTTAATTTAGTATTTAGGTTTTTAGACGTACGTATGTACCTTTACGTCTTTAGCTTTTTTTTTCTAACATCGACAAATTACAAGTCTTAAAGTTTTTGTAAGAGAAAAAGAAAGAAGAAAAAAAAAGTAAGGGAAAAAAACAAGCTAGGGAATATACATTTAGTGCAGGTGGTGTACGCGGCTCATTAACCCATTTTTACTTCATTGTCAGAACTATATAACCTTCACGAAGTTTTCTTAAGTACCTTCAACAACTATACGCTTATTTTCTTCTTCTTTTTTTTTTCTTCTTGCGTGGTACAAGACGATGCTTAATTGCCTATGAAAGTATAAGGTGTTTCTTATATCTTATAGCTAAAGTATACAGTTAAGACATGCCTTTCTTCTTCTTTTTCTTTCTTTTTTTCTTCTTCTCCCTTGTCTTTCCTTTTTTCACGCTGTACTACCGACTTAGGTGAAATAATGTGTCGGCAATAAACGAAGGAATTATAATGGTGCGAAAGCTTTATTTTTTTTTTTCATATATTGTTAAAAGGATATTTATTATCGTTTTGGCTTTGACCGTTATAATTAGGGGGATCGTTTTTCAAATCGAATTATCGTTTGTAAAACCGAATCGGGCCTTTATAACTATATAATTTATAACGGTAAAAGAAGAATAGGAAGAAGAAGAGAATTGAAGATAAAGAGAAGATAGCCGAGGAAGAATAAGAGAAAAAATACAGATGGACTTTTCAGCTGGCAACAAATCACCGAATTGCGAGTTAAGAACGCTGAAAACCTTGAACCTAAGAGAGTTTAAAGTAGCGAGATAAAAAAACATATATATATAAAAGGAAAACGCTTGCTTGTTAGTAGTATTATCTACCATTAAATCGTTAGATTGTTTCTTGATTTATATTTTCTTACGGAAAATTAATTACTCGATACTTTTATTTTTTCCTTTAAGCTTTTGTTTTTTAAATTGTCTTTCAGACATAATTATGAAAAATATTGTACGAGTGTTAATTATTTTTTCTTTTATTATTTTAATTTCTTCGTTTTTTTTAACACGAAAGTTATTTTAAATCATTATGCGAGACGTGAAAATGTTTATTTAAAAATAAAAAAGATAAGTCATTAAAATAATTATTATAAATGAGTTAAATTATTACTTGCCAAGTTGCCTCGTTGATTATAATTAATGCTTGTTTTCAATTAAATTAATATAAATTTACTTTATAGTTCAATTAACATTACAATAATTAAATGTATTATTGTTTGATAATTATTCTTGGATGTATTTTTCCTTTTTTTTAATTATTGATATTTATTTATTTTGATAATGTCAATACCGGAGGAAAATTGAAATTGACAATTATCAATAATTTAGTATGAAAATCAACAGAATTTACATTGGGCTTTGGGGCTAAAAATTTATAGGATAGAGCAACAACATTAATAATGGAATTTAATCTTACGCCCAAGGTAAATTTTACTAGAATACATAATACAGTTTGTTTGAATTTAAAGGAGAGAAAAAAAGGGTATGGGCTTGGGTTTAATATTGAACGAAAATTCTAACTGGTTTAAATTTTAATGTAAGTTTGTAAAAAATAAAAGGCTTTCTTTAGAATATAAATGAAATTGTCGACGTTCGTTTAAAATATTTAAAAAAAAAGGAAGGGAAGAAATCAAACGTAAATTAGTGGCTTTGTTCAGCGAATCAATTTTAACTCAATCAAATCGATATTCTCCTGACCTTTTTTTTATTTCGAATGAAAAGAAAGAAAGAAAAAAAGAACATGCGTATGGTGCTTAAAGTTCAAAAGCTTTACTCTGCATGTTTATCCTAATAATCGAGAAAAGCTTTTTCTTTTTTTTCTTTACGAACTACTTCATTTTCTCATATACAACAATCCTTCACAATCTTTTCCTCATTTAGGCCGTGGAAGCGTTAAAATCCTTTTTGTAAAAACATTAGCCTTACCAAGCTTTAAATTCTTTCTTTCTTTCTCATATATATTTTTTTAAACTTTGAATCGCGGAACACAAAACTCGGCTTGAAGCCAAAAAAAGAAAAAAAAATAAAAAGCAAGGTAAAGGAAACGAAAGAATTCAGTATAGATATAGCATATCTATATATAGCAGAATGAGAGAGAGTTGTGGGCCGGTAATGAAGCACAGCTTAATTAAGGCCTTAGTAAGCGAGAACTTGATCGCAAGTTGAGTATAAGCGTCCGGCCACAAGATGAGCAAATGAAATTACGATCGCTGTAGCATATATATATATATATATATATACATATACATATATGTGTGTGTGACTGTTAAAATTTTATCGTTCACACGATTCCGGTTTCTAGAATATTTATATGAACATTACGTTTTCTTCGAAGAAGTAAGAAGGAAACGTTAGTATTAAAAATACGACTTCTTGTTCTTTATTTATTTTGTAAATGTCAATTATGTTTAGAAGTATGAAATATTGTCAAAATTAAATATTGTTCAATAAAAATTTTATTATAATAATGTGACTTTTATTATTTATAGCAAAATGCAAATATTTTCAAAATTTTATTTTAAAATCTATTCATATAATCAAAAATTTGTTTAAAGTAAGTTTGATGAAGTTCAAAGTCCAAAAATATAAATAAATAAACTATCTTTGAGAGGATTGAAAAAAATGTCATCAAATACAACAGATATACAAAAAAACAATAGTATTTTTTAATTTGTTTTAAATTCGGTTTTGAATGTTGTCAAAAAAAAAAATAACTTCGATATTTTTTTTTAATCAAAAATACAATCTATTTTGTTATATAAAAAAAACTTGTTTTTTAAGGATCATACCATCCGAAAATTTTGTTACAATAAATTAATATCAGTTTTAAATATAATTTCATTTTAATTTTACATAACGAAAAAAATTTTAATAAAAATTACAATAGTTCAAAGTAAAGTTATCACAGACTGTTATTGTTGTAAAAATTATCATAGTTTATGCTAATTTTCACTATAGAATAAAAACTTTTATTTTTCTAAAAAATTTTGTTGTGCGTACCGCTTTTGTAGCAATTGAAAAAATAGAAGAATGCAGGTTATAGGATATGTATTCATAAAAAGAATGAAATTAAGTCAGTGGAAATGGCTCAATGGTTGAGCGCTTGTTTTTGGTACGAGAGGCCTAGATTTAAATTTATATTGCGGACTTTCCTATCTTTTTATAAATTAATGATAATATCCATTTAATGTGAAATAAAATACATAACATTTACTATAAATTAAAGTAATTTTAACAACTATAATGACAGTCCAACTTTATGATAAACTGTCGTATTTTTAACCAAAACATTTTTCTCCATGCATTAATTTTATTTAAACTAAGTTAGAAAAACTTAAAAACTGTCAAAACGTAAAAATATCACACAAAAATTTCATTAAATAACAAACCTTATTCACATACCACTTAGAAACAAAAAAAACGAAAAAAAAATCAACGCGGAAATTTAGTGTCAAAACAAAAGCAATGATGAAATATAATACAGACACACTTCTAGCGTGTACTCGAATGATAAATGTCAAGTGGTATTTGTTATTCCAATTCACTGAAAACGTATTATTGATTCTCTTTATACGTATAACACATACATATATATTTTTGACTTTTAAAATAATGAAAATCTATGTTTAACATGTATAACGATATGTCAAAACAAATATATTATTTTCAAAAGTCCAAACGTTTCCTCTAAACTTCCTTCCTCTTCCTACATCAAAAAAATATGTCGCTGGCAATGAAGCCTATAATACACATATAAAAAAAATAAATGTTCTTATTTATTTAAATGAGGCTCATTACAAATTTATAAGTTTGATTTCTTGCGAGTAATACAAAGCGAAGGATAAGAAAAAATGCCACGTGTTGATAATTTAATGGCTAATTAAAAGTTTCAAAACTACATGATTAATATATTAAGTCCTGATAATAATCATGAAATAAAACATGTAAACTAAAACGATTAAATTTATTCTATTTGTTTATTTAATTTTATGATATCATATATGTATATGCAAATCATTGTTTCATTATACATTTACATACAACTTGACGAATGTATGATCGATCAAAATGATTTTGGTTATTTTTTTTCTTTATTTATTGTACGATATCGTGCTGTTACTCGATTATTTATTTGTATAATACGTACTCGATACTTAATCCTTAGACTTATGGTCTAGACAAAAGGAAAATTTATCGTGTCACTGAAAACGTTGACAAGATAAAGCAAGAAAATATATAAATAAAACTCGAATAACTTAATCTGAAAGTTATATTTAATGCATGAGATATTTGATATTAAGAAATATTTTCGATGCACGATAAAAACTATTATATTTTCCTGCTCTCTATTTCCATTTCCGCTTTATTTGTTTTCCCAACTTGTTCAAGCTTGTAATAACAATAATGATAATAATAATAATAATGATACAAGTTTGTTTTCACGTTCTGAACTGAACGTTTTCAAATATTATTTATTTGCGATAGCAGGTGTGCATTTACTGATTTTCTTTACACTCAAATAACAGTTTGGGAATGACAAATCAAAATATGTTGCGTTAAAATGCATGCATTCGCGTTACATGTATCAGGTATTTTGAATTTGTTAAAAAGAAAGAAATACACGTTGAATTTTAATTTAATTTTCGTATCTGTACACCTGCAGTGGATAAAAAAAATCACGAAAAAGCACACTTGACATTTTCAAGTGACGAGAATAAAAAAAAAATGTATAAAACTCTGTATACCAATTCTACCGTCAAATGAAACAAGTCAGTTCCTTAAATCAGTAGTGCCTAAAAGAGAAAAAAAAGAGGAACAGACAGAGAAAATACTTATAAGTTTATCTACAAGTAGAAGGAAAAACTAATTAAATTTTTTCTCTTTCTTTTTTCGGGTGTCAGGCAAACATTGTAGGAGCGATCTAATTATCAGATGATGTCGGCTTTTTGAAAAGATATTTTACCATCGTGGAGAGAGCGCCTAGCGCGCGAGAGAGAGAGAGAGAGAAAGAGTCGACGCTAATTTGCGACGTGCGCTTGGCATAGAGTAAGAGTAAAACTGGGCCACTACTACTACTATTACTATTACTACTATTATATACTAGTGTATAACTATATTCATGTCTGCTTCATGATGACAAGCAGCGCTCGCGATTGATATGCTATGCCAATCAACGTTGCCTTATTTCGTTGCCTTCAGGTTAACTTGCTTTTCATTTCATGCATATATTAGTTATATACGTAACTTGGGAGTACGAAGGATGAATACAGGCGAGACTAAAGTGTTTGTCGCTTGAGTAGCAGTTGGTCGAGACTGACTGCTGCTCAAGCGACAAGCACTTTAGTCAAGCCTGGATTCAGAATCCTTCGTACTCCCAAGTTACGTAGATAAGTTTATGTCGTTGGTAGGACGTATGAGGAACTATAAAAATGATTTTTTAAAATTAATGATATATGTTTTATTAAAAAAAAAGTAAATAATGTCATTATTTACTTATTTATTTTACTTATTAACTGTTTAACTTTGAAAATTTGTTCAAATAAAACATTCTGTAAAATTAAGATTTTATATAAATTTGTATGAACATTGACATATCTAACGACATTCTTTTGTTTTCACTAACCTACGAATCGATGTCACTCGCGTCATATACGGCCATGCTATGTGATATCTCGATCTGTCAATACTCCCTTAGGGAGTATAGAGCTGTCAATACTCCCTAAGGGAGTATTGACAGAGAGAATATCGTCGAGATATTAGCATGAACGTATGCAATGCCTATACAAATTTAGCGTGGTCTATAGGTATTCTACCGAATACGGCCTACGACGACATAAACGTATATATATTTTACCTATTTTATTTATGTTAATTATAATTATATTATTATACTTGAAATTAGTAACATTAATATTTATTTGGTGGAATGATTCATTTGAATTTAAAAAAAATATATAAAGTAATTATAAAAGCCGATAAGAAATTTAATAATTTAATGAAAAATGTAAATTTATCTGAAAACTTTTACCGATATCGATATTATTAGACATTGATGCATATAGATTACAAGTCGCAGTTTCTTAATAATTAAATTCAAAATCAATGAATATATGATAATAATTAGATTTATATTATGTATGAAAATAATTGAATTCATATTTATAATTTAATGATTAAGCTAAAATAATAAATATATGCAATAAATTATAAGATATTAATAAAAGATTTGTTGAAGAAATTTAAGATTTTATTTTTTATTTTGAATTTATCGATTTTTTTAGTTAAATATAAACTTTTATTTCCAATTAATTATTTCATTAGTTTAATATAGATATAATCATTTTCGTTTCAATTATATTGTAAACTTTTTGTAGGATATATTAATTGTGCATAATTAATTAATAGTCTATTAATATTTAATTGACAAACAAATATAAAATTTTGTTGTTCGGCAGTAAATGTTAATAGCACTTGTTTAAACAGCTTTAAGATTTATTAGTTACATAAAGATCGTATCTGAATTAATCGATATAAAAAAGACAAAAAATAGCCAATAAACAAAAGTTGAATAAATTTGTAACTATTTAGCATAAGTAGTTTGCACAAGTTATTTCCAAATTTCACGTATACACATTTATCAATGCCGTATATCAATGAAAATCAAGATGAAACGTTATAAATTTATTACAATTGATATTTTATTCATGAATTTTTTCGTATATCTATACATATTTTTCGTTCTATTTTTTCTTTTTTTATTTTTGATATTAAAAAATTTGACAATTTCTGTCAAAATTTTGTGTATATAGATATATTTTTTTATTAACGTTGAATAAATAGTACACTTGTTCCTTTATTTGGTTTAAACAGATTTACATATGCATTGGATAAACTGGAATAGGTCACTTGTTAATTTAACGCGCATCAAAAACAAGGGCTTTTTCATATAAGTGCAATAAAAAATTTTAATTTTTGTTCCTCTTCAGGGCTTTAAGCACCGTTGTATTATTTATCAAATATGTAATACTTTGTGTCGCTGTTGTACGTATATTTAACACAGTGTAAAAGATTGTTTAAAATTCAAGATTGTCGTTATAAATTTAAATGCGATGCTTTTGTCTGATAAACGAAAAATTAAAATTATAATTTCAAAAGTATAACGTTAAATTGAGCGTCGAAAAAAATAATTATTTTTTTTCTCGTCTTTCAATTTGCAAAATGGAAAATAAATGATGAAACATTTAAAATTGAAACAAGTGTTTAAAGCGCGCGTGTAGAAATTTAATTAAAGTGTCATATTAAATTCTATGGAACGAAATTTTATTTATCGATCGTAAAAACCATCAAGTAAAAAAAAAAACATAATAATCATCCTCTCTCGCTTCGTACAAATATATATATAAAAAAAGTCAGTATATACGAACAATGCGAGCAACTAAAAACGAAGAAAGGCTTCTCGAGCACTTCAAAGAATTGAAAATCACAGAAGCGTTTTTTTCTCTGCTCTTCATCTATTACTATAAGCGTGAATATAAAAAAAAGGATAAAAAAAAAGAAATTTTTCATCGTCGTTTTTCTTTCTATTTTTTTTCTTCTTCTTTCAGCCCATATATATCGGAAAATCTAACCACCATAGCACCTAGTATAATAGCGAGGGATAAAAAAAAGGAGAAAGAAGATAAAAAAAAAGAGAAAAGTCTACTGGATTTTATCAGGTCAAGAGCCTTCAGAATGTGCATAATACCCAAGCTTTGAAAATTCTAGTCGCGTTCATTCATCGGAAACTCTTGCCGAAGGGGGTATATATGAAGAATCATCACGCACGATATCTATATGTCTTT